>CM056995.1:288150739-288750739 GCA_029891345.1 Dryococelus australis | reverse complement strand
TTGATGAAGCACAAATGGGAAACAATGGCAATAGGCACATCTATAAGGACAAAACAGGGGTCGCTTGCAGAGAATCGGCGAAGGAAGCTGGAGGGGGTTGGGGGGGGGGGGGGCTGGAGCTACAACCAGAAGAAGGTGCCGAGAAAGAAAGGGGAGAGAAGTGATGAGGAAAGAGAAAGAAGCAAGAAGAGGGTTATAACATACTGTTCTGTTACATTTTTATCATCATCTAAGTATCTGCTGTCAGTTTAGGACTATTACTCTGCCTTTCTTTGAATAACTAGGCGAAAAAAGGGTCAGAGAATAGAGGGTGGATGTAGAACAAAGCTTCCCTTTGTGACATCATATGTCACCTGCCAGGCCGACCTTCAGGCGCTGGGCAGAGCGCTCACACCAACCCTCACTGCCACATTTTTAAACAGGTTTTCAGTGTTTTTTATTATATTGCGAAATATCAATTAAGAGTAGCGACACTACAGCCCTTATATTTTATCGCTGCTGACTAGAAAATGTATTTTTAAGTAATTTTCATTGCAATTTCTTGCATATTTGCCAGGAGTTTTCTAGTTTTGTGTAAATGTTTGTGATTTTGCCAATTCCTTAGAATGGTCGTGTAAACTCACTGTTAAATGGACGTCCAGCTGTTATGTGTGCTTGTAATGTTGTGCAGTGAAAATAATGATAAAAGTTGAGAATTGGGAGACTTTTGTGTTTTTGTTTCAGTCGGAGAAGCCACGGAAGAAACGTACCAAGAAGGATAAAGATGAGAATAGGCCAAAGCGTGCTCCAAGTGCTTATATGCTGTGGTTGAACGCCAGCAGAGAGAAGATCAAGGCAGACAACCCAGGAATTTCAGTTACAGAGATTGCCAAGAAGGGCGGGGAGCTGTGGCGAGAGCTCAAAGACAAGTCGGTAAGAAGATAATTTAGGAGTGCTACCCTTGATGGTTAGATGGCAACTCTTGCAAATGTCTCAATGGTGTCACTGTTTCATTGTCTTAAAAAGGGTTTAATTTTTTGCATACTGAAGTAATTTGTGATAGGAGAGCAATAAAAGTACATGAACTATGTAGCTTTTCCTTATTAAATTAACCGTATTTTGGCATGTATATGCTGTGTGCGTGTATATGCCGTACCAGAAGTTTTTGATGAAAAATTAGGCATAATTAATATTTCAAGTATAGGCCGCACTGAATTTTTGTATTCCTGAAAATATTGTTTTCACGATTCCGTAAAAACATAATAAATTCCGACGTAATTTCTCCTTTACTAAACATTTGTGACAGAAAATTTGTATTATGTTGCAAAGTTTACAAATATATGTCGCGCAATTACTATTCCACAGATACATGTTACACAAAATGGCTTTTCTCAATGTGCACTTGTGGCGTGGCTGCGATTATGCAAATTATGTAAGAGATCTTTCTCTTGTACAGCAGTGAAATTATTTTCTCATGTACAGCATCTATGGCCGAGCTTCAACATGTTTACATTGTACGCTCGCAGGATGGTTATTTTGTTTATGAACATGAGTGAACAGATTATTGCAAGACTGAAAAGTAATACAGTAGAACCCTATTGTAACATTTTTCAAGGGGTCAGTAAAATAAAATTTTAGTAATACAGTAGAACCGTATTATAACATTCTTCAAGGGGTCAGTAAAATAAAATGTTATATGCAGGAATATGTTATAAACAGGAAACAGTATTACACCTGCAGGGACACATCAAGTGAAACAAAATCCTAATATAATAATTTTTGTATATAAATAGCTAGTCAAGTACATAATCTTCATCAGAATAATTTAATGCAAAAGTATCAGTGATATGAGAATTTCATGGACTATAGTATCATCAATTAATGCACAGTGACATGCATTCTGGATGCTTGCTCACTCATCTACTCTTGGTTATCCTAGTAATTTTCTGGATTATTACCTCTAAAATCCTTAATATTTCAAGTGTAAACTGTTTTCTGTATCTGTTTGTATTCTACTGCATTGTTAAATGTTTGAAATTTTAATTAAGAGAAAAATTACATTTTAGATACTGCAAGGAATTGAACAAATACTGATGTTATAAGCAGGAAGTGACAAATATGAACATTGTTGTAAGCAGGAAATGAAAAAATTAAGCTTTACAGAGAAATGGAAAAATATTTTATATATAATATATATATATATAAAACTTCCATGTAAACTAAGTTCAAACATTAAAATATACTGTATGTTAACAAATTTCTAAACATGTTTTGGGGGTAACAATTTTTTAATACCGATTTCTTGTAAATTATTTGCACCTTTCTGAAGTCTATACATGCCGAAATACGGTATGGTGTTGCACCAATATCCAATTTTTCTCTGTACCTTTATCGATACTCAATATTTAACATTTTAAAAATTATTAGTATACATATGAGGCCACTGTTTGAACCACTTCAGTAGACAATTTTATTTTAGTAGTAGTAGTAGTGATGTTGGTGGTTGTGGTAATTGTAATATTTGTTGATGTTGTAGGGTTTCTTCTTCTTTCCAGTAGGAAGTTTGGTTTTCTTTTGCTTTCATTAGAAATATAGTTTTCCATCAAAGAAATATATTTCACTCTGTCAAAAGATGATGCTGTTCTTTTGGAAGCAAATCATTACAATTGTGGTATCTACATTATTCAGCATTATCAAATGTAATTAAAAATGTTCGTGGTTTATAAATGTTATATGATAATAAAGTACCTCTGCAATTAATTTTCCTTTTGCAAAGTATGAAATTGAAGTGCTTGATTTTATGTAAATAAAAAACAGGTAAATATATATAAGTTCTTGTCTTTCTTTCAGCACTAACAATTTCTACATCTATGAACTTTATGCATTATGTTGCTTTGTAGAGCTGTCATACTACGTGTTGGCAGACCAGATTGTTGTTAGGAAGTGATATGACATTAGTGGTTGTTGGCAGGAGTGGGAGGCGAAGGCAGCCAAGGCAAAGGAGGAATACAACGAGGCGATGAAGGAGTACAAGGCATCAGGAGGTGGGGCCGAGGCCGCTAAGAAGAAGGATATCAAAAAGGGGCCGAAGGAGCCAAAGGAAGCAAAGAAAAAAGAGTCCATCAACAAGTCATCACCAATGAAGAATGTCAAGAGTAAGGAGTACATCAGTGATGATGACTCATCCAGTGATGACGATGCTGACAAGAAGCCACCCAAATCCGTGAGTACCTGACCTCCACTGTTCTGTGATCCTGCATACACATTGACCCAACACAACAGGTGCAGTAAATGGTGCACTTGTTAGCAGTTGTTTTGCAGGGACTGACACAGCATGCTGTATGTTTCAGGATTCAGATGACAAGAAAGCAGTAAAGTCAGCGCCAGCTGTGAAGAAGGAGAAGGAATCTAGCGGGGAAGAAAACGAGGAGCCGATAGCTAGCACTCCACCATCGAGTGATGCAGAAGAGTCTGGATCTGCATCTGGCAGTGACTGAGACATGTACAGCTATCGTGTGTGTTTGTGGACATGTACAGTTCAGTTTGTATTCAAACTATGGCAACCCAGTAAGGTTTTCTTGGATTCCAAGAACATTTTATGACAGTTTTTTTTACATATTTCTGCATAGACATTTTCTTAATATGTATTAATTTGTTTTTCTTCGTGTATATTTGATTTTAGCATTTTTACTGTGCTGTATTTGCATTCCACATATGTTGTGGTGACTCAAATTGTTTTTAATAAGTACAGTAATGGTTTCGTCTCTTCCTAAAGTAAAGTTGTTTGAAAATTTGTATCTAAATTTAATGGTGTAAACATTCACTGTTTATAAAATACCATATTTTGAGATCTGTTAAAAAATCTGGAATACTTTATTCCCAGACTTTCTTTCTTATTTGTTACTTTTGTTTCTAATTTATAAAATTTTCATGCATCATCATATTGTTGTGCAGTTTCAATGCAAGGTTTTATAATTGTTGTATTGTTCTCTTGTACAGCATTATAATTGTCAGGTCCCCACATTTGCATTTTTACATGTGCAGTTCAACTTGATGAACCCGCTTTCAGTGTACTGTTGTGTTATGTATTTTTATTACAGTGTTATATTTTCACTTCATATAGTGGAAGTTTTTTTAAAAAGTTGGATGCTGTGGCTGGTTGCAGGCGGTGGTAGCCACTATGTGACCTCAGCTTGTAGTGGATTGCTGAGACTGTGGTTCCACGTTAATGTGACTGGGAATTTACTAGCAAGATGGCAACAAAGAAAGTAGCTTGGTGCCTACTCTAGTTGGTTAGATAATGTTGCCAGTTACTGCTCTGTGTGTGATGCTTGACGCGTGCTGCTTATACAACTGACGTGTGTCGTTTATTTCAATTATGTACAGCGATTACAACTCATCTCACTGCAACCTAGTATACTACTTCTACACAAGTGAGAATCAAATCCCGCGCCAACCCACAGAAGTCGCGGCCTGCCACAATCCTGGAGGGCAGCCAGACACGTGGATACGAGAGGTTGTGCAAGACAGCAGCTCGTCCCCCCCCCCCCCCCCCCATGTGCTGAGAGCCAACAAGCCATCAACTGCCTCAGGGCATGCCCAAGTGCCACCGAGAATACGTGAAGGCCCAGAGATGACCAGAGGGTGCTACCCCCACTCCGGCCTTGCAGCAGAGGGACGTCACACGCCTTCCCCCACGGCCGATATGACATGCACTACCCTGACTATATAAGTCAGTGCGTGACGGACCTCATGAGTTGCTCTTCTTCAGTCTTCAAGCTCACTCCACTACTTCTAGTGCTGGGGCCCTCCGACCACTGTTAGATCTTCAACAGGCCTCCCAGAGACTGTCACCAACTGCTCAACACTCTTCAGCAGTCACCAGAGGCTGCCTACATTGACCTCACCATCAGAGCTCTGCAGCACCTGCAACCAGACGCTCCAGCGACACCAATCGCCAATGGCTACCAGAAGCTTTCTGTAGCTACCAGACATACCACACTTAACTTCTTTGTCTCCTACAGACACCCCGACTAGAGTTAGATTTGTAGTAAGCTATTTTCGACAGTTTAATTTCACTTCCCCCATTAGCCTAGGACCAGATCACCTATACGTGGCTACCGTAGGTTTACTTCCAGCCACCGGTATTCTTGATAGGAGAGCACACATTGCCGTGTTTGCTAAGCTCTTAATAAACACAGCTTTGTTTCTTTTAACTTTGAGTCTCATTCTTGCTAATCAACTGCTGGGAGAACCTTGAGTCAAGTACCGCCGACCGAGAACGGGAAATTATTTCTACGACTAGCTACAACTGGAGACTCCCTTTCAGGCGGTTCCTGTTGCAATACACACATATTAGATGGACATCTATTTTATTCCTGCCTAGTATACAGGTACTGGAGGAGTAGAATAGTGGAGCCCCGACCATTAGCAACACTTTCCACCCAGGGAGAGACAGTACGCCTAGATATATCCCTACCGGAGCACCTGGGTACTAGCTGGGGTATCTGCTTAGGTGGTACGGCCTGGCTTTTGTTGGGATTGCACACCCAGTAATAGTCTTGGTAGCCCACGCTGCTTTAACGCTTCTGATTCACCCGCTAAGTTGAGGGGCTTTCTGAAGCACCAAGCTCGTGCTACCAACCCACTACTGGACAAAACTATTGTATGGCTACTCGTGTCCGTAGTGCTTGATTCATAGTTCTCAGCAGCTAACTCGCTCTACCCCATTTAAGGTGAGACACGGTGCAAGGAGGAAGGAGCAAAGAGTTGCGTGCCTTGCTGCCAAGCAGCGGGCTGGTTCTGTCCCCCTTACAGCTAATCGACGAGCCGAAAGAGATTGTACCACTTTGCTCAGATCATTAGAACAATCTACGTCTACAGCAGGGGATCCAGCTACTTTCTGTCATCGCCTCTTTGCACGCATCCTTCCTGCCATCCAGTTGTGTGTGGGCTAATTAAACTGACCAATTAACGCCTTGGTATCTCGAACCCCAACTTCTGGAGCTCGGAAGCTACCAGGGTTGGAATGGTAGTTTTTGCGTTGCTACACCTCGGGCCTTCGCTGCAGCCCGGGCAGAGAACGATTGGCGCAACCAACTATACCCAGTTAGTACTTGCACTCCAGACGTTAGTAAGCCTTCTACCATTAGCACCTCCCGCCAGTCGTCTACGGTAACTAATCACGCCACCAGCCATAGAGCAGACCATTCCAAAGGACTTTTCAATCGCAGCATTGAGAACTTCATTTCTGCACGTAAGGCCACGTGCCCAGCTACCATATCCAACCGTAAACGCAAGTACGCACACCCGGCCGAATAGCAACCAAAGCCACACAACCATGATCCAGCCTTAACTAATCGGATATGCATCACAACTAATCTGATTAGATTACGACTCATCGCCTAGAGCACCTCTTCCACCACTACAGACTTGAACAACATGCTGCCTATTCTACAAGCAGCAGGAAATATGAGCGATTCCTTCTCACCTGAAGGATATTCAACCCAGCACCCGCCCCCCCCCCCCCCTCAAAACCCCTCCACCACCAATCCTTCCGCCTATGGGAGCCAGCAAGCTCCCCAGACCTCAGGCAAGGCCAAGCGCCTCTGGTGAGGCACGAAGCAAAATCACTGACCAGAGTATTCCTACATCAACCAGGACCAGAGGACTTGATGCCTCCCCCGCACCCCACGCTGACAGCCTACAAGCTTCCACTATATAAGTCCGGACGCTGCCGAGCTCGAGAGTCATTCTCTTGCTTTATCCTACAGCACTGCTGCCAATGCTGGGACTGCCTGAGATCTTCGAAGCATTGATTACGCCCCCTGTGGCTACTTCACCGTCGACTACCAGTCAACCCGACAACCAGCGAACATGCTTACCAAAACGTTAAATTTGCTTTGTCTCCTCAAGACATCTTCTTTAGACAAGTTAGTAGTATTATATATTTTCTCGTTAAGCTCTTTCTTTCCCATTCTCCATTAGAACCAGGTTGCCTACACCTGGCCAGCATAGTAACCTTCAGCACTCAATTGCCTGGTAGGAGGTAGCATGCATCGCATGTTTGACACTTCAATAAACATACTGTTGTTTCTTACTCAGTTTTTCTTTATTAGAGTATCTGTATGTTAACCCACTAGATACATGTTGCTATGTACACCTTTGACTAGGAACGGGGAATTTTTATCTACCGAATTAACTTCAGCCATGGACGCCCTTCTGGAGTCTGTAATATTTTTACACAAGCATTAGACTGCCATATCTGTTGCTTCCCAAACACCACAACTTTGCTTCCAGTGCCGGTGGGGAGTAACAGAGAAGCCATGACCACTAGTAACACCTTCACCCAGAGAGGGGCGACAGTCTCAAGTTATTGCCTTATCCCACAGCACTGCTTCCAGTGCCGGGGTATGCCATGGCTTGAGATCTGCCGTCCATTCGTGGGTGGACGCACATTCAGTGGTGGCATTGGTGACCCAAACAGCTCCACGTCTCTGACCAGCCCGCATAGTGTGGGTGATCAGTGGAGACTTTACAGAGCCTGGCCAGCAAGCTAAAACCGAATTTACACTATAACTTGTGTTCAGTATTCGAGTCAAGCTGTACCCAATAACCTGTGAGTGGGGACTTAATGCCTTTCAGCCAAAGGCACTGCTGCAGGCGTAGGGAGCGACCAAAGCGCTTCTTGCTGCCAGACAGTGGAGTGCAGTTCCTCAGCCTACACCAGAAAGGCAAGCGGAATGGAACCGTTCCCCCCCAACCCAGGCACGAGTCAGTATCGACTGATCCGGTTGTTATATCATTTGTTTCTCCGTGCATACGCATTCACCCATCGTGCCATCTTGTGGTAAGAGGATTGTTGACCGGTACGGAAGTGAGGTTCGGTTGTGATAACATCCACTTCTGAACAAATAAATCTCACCTGTGGAACTGTAGCCACGGAGTGGGCCAGGCTCGTTATGACTGGACCAAGTACACCACCAACATGGCACCCAAGAAGTAGGGGTGAGTACTAGCCAACACTCCTCTCCTCTCGTCGCTTAGCTAACTCAGTCACCCTGCTTTTGGTCTAGCTGACAAAATCCTCGACTATCGTGACTGTTAACCTACCCGGTCACGCACATGCTGTACGAAGGATTTTCATGCTGTGAATGTATGGACGTGGGTGTGCAACACAGTATGAATGTAATTTTTGAGTCATAACAATAATTAAACTTTGTGCATCCCTGTGATCAGTATTTGTACTTTGGGGTTTTTTTCACTATGGTGGTAGCTTCTCTCAGTGTTTGCAAGTACTAAAATACTCCCCATATTTCTCAAGTTATGTTCTTCGTAAGTGTGCATTGTAGAAAATAAAAACTATACAAAACATCATATCTTTAAAAAAATTAATGTTAAAATTCAGAGGTATAAACAGATCCTATATTTATGAGCCTGGATTAACAAGTGCAGTGGACTTGCAAGTTACTACGTATCCAGTAACAAGGGGTGTATCCTGAGAATTTTGGTACGTTATGCAACATGAAACTTTGGCACTTCCTTTATTTGAAGTCGTTGCAAGGTGAGTCCAGCGCTTTGGTAAGTACGTTGCCTGTGACAAATGCCAATTATGAAGTAGTAAGAAATTTGCTTGTTCGGAGATATAATCGGCCGCGATTAATTGCTCATCATTTAGAGTCAATTTTCAACACTCCTTCAGTCAGTTCAGATTGTATCCAATCCATAAAGGGGCTGCTAAATATAGTTACTGAAAACATAGGAGCCTGAAAGGTTATTGGCCTTCCAACAGATCAGTGGGATGCCATATTGTTGCATTTGTTGGTACGTAAATTGGACTGTTATCTAAGATAACAGTGGGAACTCAATCTTGCAAAAGATGCTATGCCAATGTATGTTAAGTTTATGTCCCTTTTGGAGAAGCATTCACAAGTAGGTTTAACTGAATTAGGTAAAGTTAATGCAAAACCAGTTGGAGGTGGCACCTTTGGTTCGGACAAAATGAGGTCAAATAGTATCTAACAATTGTAAATTTGTTGTGATTACGTTGAAACCAGAAGTCTATGACTGTGTGCATTGTAATGTGGAGCACTCCATCAATAAATGTGAACCCTTCTTACAGCTGCCCAGTCAACAGAGATTCATTCGTGTTAAAGGGTTAAACTGTGCATTAAGTGTTTGAGGACAGGACATTTTGTAAGGGAGTGCTCTTCTAGATTTTTCTAGACTGACTTGGCACGTTAGACCAAAAGCAGGATAGTTTGGTTTATATAGTTGGTGTGAGGCGAGAGGTGTTGGCTAGTACTTACTCACTCCTGCTTCCTGAGGTAGTCTGAGTAGGTTTGGCTTAGGTATGACGAATTCGGTGTATGCCGGAGCTGAGGTTCCACAGGTGTGCTACGTTAGACCAGAAGATTAGGCTGTCCCAGCCTAAACGCACTTCAGTACTAGTCAGGAGTCCTTTGACAACCGGGTGACACGTAGGAAGTATGCGGATACACGGTGGGAAGTCAATTACCAGAACAGGAGAAGGCGCGATTGCTTGTCGTCTGAGTTTGGCGGTGTGGTCCTGTTCCACCTGCCTCTTTTGTGTAGGACGGGTTAATACTATCCGCGGCCTGAGAGTAGAGTGAGCCAGATATCGTTCCCTGCATTTTCCACCACTCCTCCTCCCGTGAGCCATAGGGTAAACAGTTCTATAGTCTACGCGATGCGCTTAGGCACAAAGATTATTAATGTAACCCAATAGTGACTTGCCGGCACGAGCTCGAAGAGAGTCACCACTGATCCCCCACATTTGGGGGTTTATCAGGGATGTGGGCCATCGAGCCTCTACTGGTTGTGCATTCTCACTAGGATGCACTGCAAGACTTGAGGCTATGGCCACAGCGCACTGACTTAATGTGAATGGTGAGAAGCAACATGATGACGCGCCTCCTGGTGTGAAGTTGTTTCTAATGGTTGTGGTGTCGCTCTTTCTCCCCCACGAGCATTGACTTGATGCTGATGTGTACTGGGAAGAAACAGGTAGCCGTCTAATGTATGTTTACTGACGTGTGGACACCTTCAAAGGACTCCATAGTCAGGCTAACTCGGTTTAACAAAACTCCCGGTTCCTGTCTGTCGTGCATAGCGTATCCTATCCTCAACTGTTGCTGCAAATAAATACCCTGGAAATGAAAGACAGAAAGGTAGAGAACACTGAGTGTTTATTGAAGGTTCAATAAACATGTGACCTGTGCTACCTCCTACCAAGTTGTGGATAGCTGAAGGTAACTGCGGTTTCAGGTGTAGGCGACCTGGTCCTAAATAAAAAGGGAAAAGCTGGTTGAAGACGAATGCAAATTAATTAAAGTTAAACTGCTAAGAAAAAGGTGTCTTGAGGAGACGAAGTGAAGTTAAAATTTATGTGATCATGTTTGCTGGTCGTCGACGTACGTAGTAAGTACTTGAAAGTAACAAACTTCTCCGAAGATCCCTGGCTCTGGTATAGTGCTGTGGGAGGTTTGATAGAGATGCGAAAGAATGACTCCTGAGCTTGGAAGCGTCCGGACTTACATAGTGGAAGTTTGTTGGCTGCCATTGCGGGGGAGGCGTGACGTCCTGCTGCCCTGGTTAGTGTGGGAATACTCTGATCAGTGATTCTGCTTCATGCCTCGTCGGAGGTGCTCTGCCTTTCACGAGGTCTGGGCAGCTTGTTGGCTCCGAGCCTTCCTTGCGGAGGGAAGAGGGGGGTTGCCATGCCTGCCGGGTTGCTTATCCTCCAGCTGAGAAGGAATCGCTCATAGTTCCTGTTGCCTGTAGGAAAGGCAGCATGTTGCTCACGTCTATAATGTTGGAAGAGGTTCTCTAGGCGATGAGTCGTAATCGTATTGGATTAGTTTTTCAAGTGGCATGCATCAATACACTCTTGCATCATGCTTCATCGGCATCTAATGAACCTGGGGCGAGTGGAAGTGGTTCATCAGATGGTAACGGTAATGCCAACAGGTCTTTTTATTGCACAGGAGCCCAAATAGAGGCATCCACATTGCTATTATCCCCTTCAGTGGTGAACGTTTTGGACAGTTCAGTTCAGTCACATTCACTTAGATCCCTCGTCGATCCAGGGTCACAGGCATGGTTTATTACACTGGAATGCCTTCGAAAGTTGGATCTACCCTTTTCTCAGTGTAATTTACCATTAACCGCTCTGGGTCACACTCCTATTCCAGCTGCCAAAGGAGTAACATTTTATAAAGTAGTTTCTCAGGTGCTTTCAGATGAGATAATTATGGTGGATGCAATTATGTTGTCGCAGATTGCATCGTCTGTTCCACAAATGCCTATCATAAAGCAAGGGTGGCACCACTTATCGAACCTTGTACTGGTAGATCCCAATTACGACAAACGTCAACAAGTTGATATGCTTCTTGATGCAGAAGTATTTCCTGAAATTCTTAGAGATTGGAGCATTCGAGGTTCACCTGGAGAGCCAGTAGCAATCAGTACTATCTTTGGTTGGTTGTTGATGGGTAAGGTAAACCAAAGGTAAGCCTGTGAACCCTAATGTCAAACAATTTTTGTTTCTTCACTTGAACCTTTGGATGATTTATTCAAAAAATTCTGGGGAGTGGAAGAAGTGCCATGTCATCTCACAGAACCAAAGAAGATACTCAGGCTGAAATTAATCTTCGAAGAAATAGTTTCACGCAAAATGTATGTTAGGTATTTTGTGGCCTTGCTTTTTAAAGGGGACAGGCCAAATTTGGGAGACTCTCAGTCGGGTGCCTCTTGTCGTTTCCAGTAGTTAGAAGGCAAGCTGGCCCAAAATCAACATTTGAAAATTCAATATCATGCATTCTTGCAAGTTTATCTCGATCAAGGTCACATGGAATTAATTGGAGAGAGATTCAGTCCACAAGTAATAAAGGTTATTTTGGCCCATGCCATTGTGTCACTCGTGATAGTGCAAGCACCAAACTGAGGGTAGTATTTGATTCTTCAGCCCAGACAAGCAAAGATGAGTCCCTCAATGATCATTTATTTGTTCGCCCAAAGCTCCTGCCTGATCTAGTGACAGTCCTGCTTCATTTTCATTTGGTAGCACTCACTGCAGATGTGCGACAACTATATCGTCAAATACTCTTGCAACTTCACGATCGCCACTATCAAAAGATAGTTTGGAGGTTCTCCCCTGATCAGCCACTGTCAGAATATCAGTTGAACACAGTGACCTTTGGTCTTTCATCATCTACATACTAGGCAATTAGGGTCACTCACCAGTTCTCACTGGATGAAAAAGACAACTTTCCAATGGCAGCTCAAAAAATCATATAGTATATCTACATGGATGACATCTTAACAGGAGTAAACTCTGTTGAAGAAGCCATCTGTCTACAGCATGAACTTACTGGTATTTTCAATTCAGGGGGCTTTGCACTTCACAAATGGGATTGTAATAGCATTATGGTAACAATTCAGATTATCTTACCAGATCAGTTGTGTGCTTCTCGTTCATTTACTATTCCGGAAGATGACACAATCAAGGTATTGGGGCTGTTGTGGAATCTAATGTAGATTGCTTTTCATATTTTTTCCAACCTGCTCCATATGTGGCTTGTACAAGGAGATCAGTATTGTCCATATCAGCTAGAATATTTGATCCTTAGGATTTGATCACCCCAGTTGTATTGTTCGCTAAGCAGCTCTGATCATTGCAGCTGGGTTGGGATGACACCCCTCCTGAGCCCTTGGCAAAAAAAAATGAAACATCTTTCAAGCAGAATTGGGCGTACTTTCAAAGGTGACAGTTCCAACCCACTCAGGAGCAAGGAAGTTTGTACTACATGGATTTGTAGATGCAGCGGAAAGAGTGTATGCAGCATTTGTTTACCTGCAAGCAGATGTTAAAGATCAGTTGATAGCGTGTCTAATCTGTGCAAAATCTAAAGGAGTGCCTGTGAAGGCACTCGCCTTACCATGACTAGAACTGTGTGCAGCGCAGTTACTTGGCAAATTGATGAAAATTGTTATTGATACCTTCTCCTAGAACTGGAATTGTTTGCTTGGTCTGATTCTACTGTGGTTTTATCATGGATTCGTTCAGAATGCAAGGAATGTAACACCTTTGTTCGAAATCGAGTCTTAGAGATCAAGTCCTTGGAGCCCACAACACACTGGGGTCATGTGCAATCGGACGAGAATCCTGCGGACTTTGCATCCCGTGGATTAATGCAATGTGAACGCATTGATCACCACTTATGATGGCCATGACCACCTTGACTGACTGCATTCAACATTGGAGAGAGGAAAGGCTATGATGGTGTCTCTGGCTTAAACATGGAAGCGGTGGAGTCTGAAAGAGAGTGGCAAGTATTTTCTGTGACACTAAAGGAAGTGGATGACTTTCCTTTTGTCAAGTATTCCTAACTTACTCAGTTGCAGAGGATTGTAGCATACTTGACATGCAGGAACACTTAACCACAGTAGCATTGCAGCATGCCCTTCTCTGTATGATAAAAAATTGTTCAGGCCTCCAGCTTCAAAAGAGAAATTCAGATTCTGCAGACAGGGAAAACACTTACTGATAATTTATGTGGACTAAATCAAGTTGTTGATGGTGATGGAAATTTGCGAGTGGGAGGGCGCCTGCAACATTCAGACGAAAGTTACTATCTAAAACATCCACTGTCACTGTCTGCGCACCACCTCTGAAACCGCAGGGTATGAGGAAAGTGGAAGGCAAGACAGTGAGTCACAGCGGGGAGTGGGAAGCATGTTCGCCAAAAGTACTATCCGCAGTAACGCATTTAGCTCCGAAGTTTCCAGAAGAAAAACACTCGTGCATTCTGAGGGCCGGAGAATCGTAAGTAATATTATTGCTAAGTGTGATGAAGAGGCGGAATAAAAACCTTATGCTTTCACAGTAAACCAGGCGACAGCAAGACCTGCGGACTATGCTGGAGTGTCGCAGACGATAAATAAAAATATACGGTAGCTTGCACACGTCGGGAAAACAACAGAAAATAGGCCGGTACATACTGTTGTGAATATTGATGACTTGGATCTATGTGTAATTCGGCAGACGATTCAGGATTTTTATATTCAGGAAAAATGTGTCCCTACCATTGCATAATTACTGCCCGTAGTAAATGAGAAAAAGACTTTCCGTGGTCGCATACTTCATTGCGTAAGGTGGTAAAACAACTAGGTTTTCGGTGGAAAAAATTGCAAAGTCACAGGAAGATACTAATTGAGAGACCTCACATCGGTTCTTGGCGCCACGGCTATCTAATTGAAACAGCACAGACAAGGTGTGAAACAAATTATCTACATAGACGTGACATGGATAGGCGGTAATTTAACGTTTGGTAAATTTTGGTAACATGAAGAAGAATTTGGCATACAAGGTAATGTGAATTCGGGTAACCGATTTATTGTAGTACACGCTGGAGGTATTGACGGATTTATCGAAAATGCTCTCTTGTCTACAAAGCCGGCACTGCCAGTGGCGACTATCACGGCCAAATGAATAGTGTTAATTTCATAAAGTGGGTTACCGAGAAGCTTGCGCCTAACTTCCTGCAATCATCTGTAGGACAGTGTAACCAAGACCGACACTGTGGTCACATACAGAAGCTTAAGACTTAATACTGGGAAAAGGACAGTGTTGTATCAGATGTAATTGGCAGTATCGTTGTACGCCTTGACAGTAGTGATTCCTCCAGAGCATCAGGTGCATGCAGTTCAAGCAGTGAACAAAAAAATCCGAGTTCACCATTAGCGACCCCGCTGCCTTGAAATGAGTGAATGTTTTCTTTGTACAATAGTACAGTCGTATAGCGTGGCCGGCTTATCGTTCCAAGGTCGCATTCCTGCCAGTGTTTCAGAGCTAGTGCGCAGACAGTACTTCCAGCCAAGTATTATTTCACATTATTGCTGATTGACAATGTGCATCAAAGACATCTGCATGCAGGTCCTCTTTTCGTTCACTCAGTACTCGGACATAAATACTGGATACTGGATGCTCGTCGTACCATCCATCATAGGCTTAGGTAGTGTAATCAGTGTTTCCGCAATTCACCCAGCCCTATGCACCTCCCATGAGTGATTTGCGTAGTTGCAGAGTTCAACAGGCTAGGGCCTTTCTTCATGTCAGTGTGGATTATGCGGGCCCATTCCTTGTTACCATGGGAGAGCTCAATCGTATAAGTCATATCTCTGTTTGTGCGCCTGAGCACCAAGGCGCTACACTTAGAATTAGTGACAGGACTGTCCACAGAACACTTTCTGACAGCGCTGAAGAGAATAGTTGGTCATCGATGTGTCTGTGCTCATGTTTATTCCGACCAAGGAACAAATTTTGTTGGAGCAAAGGCAGCTCTTGGAGAACTGCGCAGTTTTGTGAACTCGCCTGCCTTCTGTCAGCAAATGTCAGCTAAGCTATCTGCCGAAGGCATCCAGCGGCACTTGAATCCTCCAGCGGCACCTCACTTTGGTGGGTTATGGGAAGAAGGTGTGAAGTCGGTGAAGAATCACATGACCCATACTGAAGGAAGCCAAATTCTGACTTATGAAGAGCTGAATACAGTAATGGTTCAGATAGAGGCAATATTGAACTCTCGCCTCCTTCGTGCTATCAGTGACCCAAGTAAGCCCAGTGACCAGATGGTGTTGTCAGAGTGGTCTCTGTCAAGACAGGGCAAGGCATTCTCCAGCATCCAACTCGGATGTTGTGTCCTGTTCCCTCCTAATAAGGAAGACTTCGTTTTGGTGGGGGAGGATGTCGATGTGTAAATTTGTAAATAGTATTTTAATGTGAACTTACAACAGAGTTGTATTTGGATGAACTGAATTCCTGCCTTAGAAGACAGTGTTTGGTATCGCCTTCATTGGCAACATTGCTTCAAGTTGTAACAATCAGTTGTTTCCAAGATGGTGGCCAGGAAGTATCTTGGCATTGTATTGTGATAAAGAACTTTAGTTTTCTCGGGTCCTCCAGAACTCTAGATTTCGTTGTGGTAATTAAACACATAATGAAAACAAAAGGATGCTGGAAATGTTTTTAAGTGCTTTGGTACACTTTTCCTCTCACTCTTTCATCTGGATTCCTTTGAAACACAAGAGAATCACTAACCTTAAAATATGACCGAACATGGCTGAATTAATACAAAATATCTAAATCACCACACTCAAATACATTGACACATATCACTGAATGTAAGTGAACCCTAAATAAAATCATAAGACACTTTAAATTTAAAAAAAGTAAAAGGCAGGACACTTCACCATTTCAGATGAAGAAAAGAATAACTTAACCCTTAGGGTAACATGTACTATTAGTGGAGGCACCAAATAAAAAATAAAAAACTTGTAGCAAATTTTTAAAGACTAACACATGCCAGGTTGTTGCGCTCTCTACACGCGACTTCGTCCCATCTACGAGTGACCCTTCACTCGGGACAAATCATAACAGTGGCCGAACGAGACAAACGTATCGAGCAAGGAGAGTTCACGAGCCTGGGCACCCGCATACATAATTGTAATGAAGTGGGGTAATTACAATAAACATTGCCTGCCCGGTTTCCTACATGCAAGTGCCACCCCGACGAACAGAATATTTAATTTTGAATATCCACAACTCTTCATGTTAGTGCGGAAGAAGTTCCAACCTACCCTCCGAGATGACAGCACCCCATGCCTTGTGACGTCACGGGCAGCAAGCCTCAGGACGAGGTGTTTTTATTCGTCGTCGCCTCCAAGCAGCGAGATAAGAAATAGTTGCCGCTCCAGTGCTATGATAAATCAACCCCTCCGGCGGGAGGCTACGCGACACCCCCTCCCCCTTTTTCCGTGAAGAACTGCTGATCTGCAGAAAAGAAGTATAAATAGATGGCCAGCACCATGATCCAGCGAGTGTCGCCGGGCTTGCCGGCCGAGTAGGTTCGGAATCCCAACCCAGTTTGCGAAGGTCTGCAACAAGGTTCTAACTCCATTCTGGTTGCTTGTGAAGGCAGCACACACTCCAGTTAGCAGCTTGGGGAAGGTCGCCAGAACTCAGCTCCGAAAGTTTGACTAAGGCTCGTCCAGTCTACTCACCAGACGGTAAATCTTACCACCTATACCCATTACCCTCACCTTAAGTCAACTTCCTTGACTCCCGCGACAGCAGGTCGATACGCAATTATCGTTCCTTTGGATATTCCCTCTTAACTTAGTCATTGCGCTGTGAATTGCATAACTAGTAGCTATTTCTTTTGGCTTGTACTTTTATTCCAGGCTTGCCTTCGCCTGTAGATTAGTTATTGATTCTCGTATTTTATATTTTTATTTTGTACTAAATTAATTGGGTGACGTCCTCTACTTTTCTTCCGTTTTCACGTAACAAATCTTACGTACTTCGTATTTCTTGTGTGTCGCCTACATTAATTGTAGAATAGTTTTCCTGGCCAGATATAAGGTTCGATGCATCACAACCACGACGGACTTCGAAGCCGCCAGAGGCGACGTGAGAGACGGGCTTTAGATATATCACGGCAAATTTGCTAGCCCTGGTTAAGCCAGTCTAACTTTTGCCTGTCGAGCCAGTCGAATTACCTGTGCGTCATGAGTTAGTCACACCCCCGACACAAGGGGGACCTCTTAACCATTTGCTAGGATGGTGCCCGCTGGAAGACATTTAGCAGGAAGAAATAGCTGCGGAATCCACCGAGACAGTTGCACCCGTTAATGTACCGGAAACGCTGGCAGCTCCTTTTCCAATCACCCCAGCTCCCTCGAGCATAGCATGATTAGCCTCCAGCAGATGGATTCTGGTTCGACGCCCGACAGTGGAAGCTCTGCCTAACGAATGCACGATAAGATTAGCTTCAAGGAAATTCATTAGGGTTCGACTCCCACCGAAAATCGCCTCTAAACCACATGGCAAAACCCCGTCTAGTTTTGTCCCTGCACGCTGGACGAAAAGGGCCCCTGCGGATAATCCCCGTCACCCCCGCCAGATCAACCATCCCCACAATCACCATCAATTAATCATTGGAATACTTTATTCACCTCCTTGGGACAGCTGGCATCCCACCTATTGACAGTCCTGGTCGTTAGGGTATTATTTATCCAAACTTACATTCAGGTACCTAACCTGCAACCCCCCCCCCCCCCCCTTGTGTACTAAACCACCGTCAACATCAACTCACTGAATTTAAATATTATATTTACCCTCAAGAACAAAACATACAATACTTTACACTAAACCGCACTACACGGTATGCACTTATGTACACATGCACTATGGTGTCTTTGGCTACAATGCTCACACATTGTACACACCTGACTCTGGTGGTTGCTAGATGGTGGCGTAGTAAACTGTGTCAGGGCCAGGCGACATGGTCCACATCGCACCACGAGTATATATCAACCTCAAAGTTTTAAACACAGCAGATTAACATGTCAAGAAGTTTGCGTTCCAATCTGTTTTTTTTTCGCCTAGTTACTTTGCTTGGGTTCTGTTGACTTTATTTCAATGGAAATAAGGAAACAGTTTTTGGTTTTTGCCTGTTAAGAGTGGGTTGGGGGGAGCTTAAGTTTAATGCCCGTCGTGAGACAGCATGTTTTGATGGCGCTGTGGTAAATTCTGCTTGTATGGAAATAACATTCAAATTATAGTAACTTCGAGAAATTATAACTTCAATTTTAAAACAAAATATGATTAATACATCGCTGTTCGTATTCATATAGATGCATCAATATACACACACTTTGGCCGAAGTTAACTTTACACTGGTTGAATTCATGATGTAGAAACAAATTTTCTTTACACATTACAAAATTGTTGAAAGCACGACTTTTTTTTAAGCCACGTGCATTTAAATAATTTTAGTATCCGTTTCCAAATACATTATTTACAAAACATGCAAACTTGCTGTTAGTTAAATTCGCAACCTATTAAAAATGTGTTTTCCTATGTAAATCCTCACAAGTTTATTTCACCAAAATCGCGGTTGTTTATCTTTATCATTATATGATTTACTGGAAGAAACATTCAGTAAAACCACAATGCACATGTTTCTTAAAAACCACAATTTACTCTTTGGTCGCCGCCGAAGCTACCCTCCAAATTGTCACTTTTATGGCATTTTCCCGCCACTGTGTCATCAGCACACAAAGCAGGTGTGCTTTTACATCGTGCTATTAATCTGCGAGATTGGCCAGAAGTATAATGACGTTTGAGGTTCATTGATGCACCTGTGAGATAAAATGGGAACTACTTCACTGTTCATATTTCGCATTGTGGAGGTAATGGATTTCGGCCAGAAATGCCACACCCAATCCTAACAATTATCGTAGGCCGTGTTCCGCTCCCTGCACTGATGCGACAAGCTGCATAGCCATTGTTGTTTGTTACTCCATGCTTTTAATGCTGGGCTGTGGAAAGGAACGAGTTCCATACTTAATTTTTGGTGCATAATTGGAGCGTTTTGTTTACTAATAGGAATAAATTTACATATACGGCGATGGTAAACCAGTGATCCTGTCGTGCGATTTGACAGGATAACTTGTTTACAATTGTCATATATGTTTAGGGGATATAATAAAATGAATGGAATATAAAAGATTTATCAGCGATCACCAGTACATAATAGCCTCAAAGTCGTACATACATGTCAGAGGTTGGTATTCCAATCTGTATTATTTTTGCCTAGCTATGTTTGATTGGGTCCTGTTTACTTTATTTCAATAGATAAAAGGAAACCGTGTTTGTTACCAGGGGTGGCTATGTCCTTTACCATGCATTACTAATAAGTAATGCCAGTTTATAGTGTAGAGTTAGACGGTTGTTCTCCGGTAAAATAGGTCATGTGATCAACGATAGTCAAAACATTTAATAGTCCTATCTTTCACAAGTATTTTCTTGACTAATAAAATAGACCTAAATTAATATACAACAGTTTTGGCTTAAATGATTGTTATACATAAAGCGTTATTGTGTTTGTATCAAATAACAAGATAATAAATTTCACCTTTAAATATGTAAAGTTATCAATTATTACATTTAAATGGAAGCGTTGTATACAGTGTTAGGTTGATTTGTGTCCCATTCCATATATACTTGCCTTGAAAATATACCAGGAAATCATTTTCTGACAACTACAGGAGCTTTTCAAAGTTATGATAAAACTTTAACCATACTAAAATCGAATATAATATGCTATTGAAGTCGTCTGAGAGTGCGTTACAAGTGTAGCAGCTATGCGGGAGAGAGACAACTTTTGTTTACATTTAAATATGAACAGCCTTGCGAGTGCTATGTAAACTCACTTGTTCTGAATTTTCTTTAAATTTTTCTTAAAACTATAATAGAATGAGTACGAGCTGGGCCTTGCGATTCCAATGTTTAGTGTACTCATGTATCCCGTGGATACATTCGTGATAGATATTACACAATTTTATGTATAGGAATATGTTATCTGCGAAAATGTTTAAATAACAATTGCAGTGTGTTTAATTTTTGCAAGTGCAGTTGCGATTACTAACGTGCCATGAATTTAAGGTCTATCCTGTAAGTTGCGAATTCGTTAGAGGTACAGGCACTTTTATAAAACTGCAGATACATATTTTTCTAAATGCCTATTTGCTATTTCACTGTAGAAGTTTGAGGAATTCATTAGTTAGTAATGGCAAATCATCTCATAGACCAATACAAGGCCATGCCTTATAAAAACTCCACTCTTGCAATTTTTTTATCCCCAAGTCAGCACTGTTGCAGTGACAAACAAGAAATAAGCGTTTTGTTCAATACAAGAATATATGCCTACAACCAAATTAGTTCTCATATTTTTAATAGCTACCGAATGTAGCCTTCATGATTTGCAATTTCCATGGTTTCTCAAACTCACTCTATGTAATTTCTGGCGTGACTCAATAAAGACTATTTGACCAATTCCTTCCTTGTATTCAGAGGAAGAGGAAACAACAGTGTGAAGCTTCAGAGGGCGTGGAGGAGAACGGAGTGGGGTAGGCAGTCCATGCTTGTGAGGTCTGTGTGGGAGTGGTTTGTATTGAGGAAGGAAATGGTATATGTGAGAGGGAGTGGAAAAGGAGTTGGCTGGGCGAAGGTGACGTGAGAGAGCTCGCCACCAGGCGGTAGCCTAATTGCGAGTGTATGCATGCATGTAGTCCCTTCATCGTATTCTTGGTTTGCCATTTTCTAATAAACCTGCTGTCAACAAGATGTTAAGTTAAATAAATAAAGTTTTCTTGTGTTTAGATGGTTTTGTACTTAATGGTAGACTGTAATCATTACAGTAAATTACATGTTTATACATTTTATCGTTATCCAAATGTAGTCAAAATAAACAAAACTTGGATAACGCCAATCTTTTCCTATAACTACACCATCTGCAAAGTAGAAAAACATTGGGTGATGTTCATTTAATCTCTATTTCACCCTTCTTTATGATTTTTAAAATTCTAATTTTCAGGGCAACTTATTGGACGTAAGCTTATTGTAACATTGATGATGAATCATGGATATTTAGATGAAAATTCTATAATTTTTAAAAGGCTACTTGTAAATGAAAAATGTGATGATGTTTACAGAATAACTATGAACATTGCAAAAACAACCACGAACAAAATTGTCTACAACCACCACGAACAACCTCTCCAGAACAAACATCATTGCTATGTTAACTGAACCAAACATTGTCTGGAACAGTTATATTAATACATTTCTTTGTCATTTAATCATGCCTTTCCACTCAAATCTTTAAAATGTAGCAGTAGCATGAAAATAAAATGGACTAATAAAGGTCTGTGTGTAAATTTTATTATTTTTATGTTATATATTTAATGTTAATGCAATTTTGTCCATATTGCATAACAAAATAAATTATAACTGACAAATCCTTTCCAATGTGTATTGGATGTATATGGAATGCAAAAAAAAACTGAGCTTCTTGAAACAGCGAATAATATAGCAGCTACACCACCATGGCCTCCATCATCTTAAGATGGGAGGAGTTGAGAGAGGTTTGGTGGTTTGTAAAAACCAAGGTATTGAGAGTCAATGGGGGTGAAATATAGCAGATATGGAGCAGTACTGAAATGCAAGGGTGTGGAATATGGAAAAACCTTGAGAAAACATGCCAGCCAGCAGCACCAATCAGCACAATTCCTATATGTAGAAATCTGTGAGTAACCTCACAGGGAAACTAACATGGAGCACATTGGTGGAAGGCAAGCGTCCTACTACTATGCCCAATGCAGCCCTCCCCTCCCTTGGGAAGGCAGGAGAAGAACCTAATGTCTTCAGCAATAATTCTTTTTCTTAGAGAGTGTTTGTTTGTTAAGTTTCTGGAGTGTGGTTCTGAGATATTGAAACTGAATAGTTTTTATTGTATTCAGAGGAGAATTTCACACTAAAAATAATAATTGCACAAGTTAGTAGGTAACTACAAATCAATTTTGACACAAGTGTGTCTGTGGACCACTTTGGCAGCGGTTAGAACATGTGCGCTTGTTATCGATATCATTGTGTTGCATGCATCTTTAACCCATTGTAGTTCAACAATGTATCCTAATCTAATTGATCTATCCAAAGTAACCTAAAATGCTGGCGAATAAGTTTTCATACATTTTAACCTAATCATAGGGTGGTTCCTTTACTATTCCTAAAAGTGTATTTATAGAAATAATATCCTATTGTAGTTTTCTCTCCCAATGTGAAATTTCTTAACATGTTGGGCTGAATTAGAATTGTGGCTACTGACTGACTAAAGCCTAGGCTACAATCACTGTAGTGTACCAGTGACAAAATAACAGTGGTGTTACCATGGAAGTATGAAAATGAACTGGCCACAAAAGCAATAAGAAAACAATTACACGACTAATGAGAAACGAGCGCAAGAAAAAAGACTGAGACTGTACATGTATCGTAGATATTTTCAAATAGTGTTTTGGCGAATCTGATATTTATTTTTGTTGATCTACTTGTAATGAAAAAAGTTTCGCAGAAATCGTGTTTTGGGATATTAATGTGTGGTATACATGTTAATAATTGTGTTGACTATTTAAATTAATGGAAATCTGAACTGTACTGCAAAATTCATTAATAACTATGTTCTTGTTATAAGCTTGCACTGCACTGACTCTCATGTTTGAAAATATCTTGTAATTGGCCAGCGTAGAACTCGGCGTAAAATAATTGAAAATATTCCATCCTCGTAACGCTACTACCGCAAGCAGGATGCCATCTTACGCCATTATGTTGTGTTGTATCTGGTGCATATACAAGTGTGGATTCAATTTTTTTTATTGTCAATTATAACGGTGATTGTAGCCGAGGCTTAAACCCTTGGTACTTATTTGCACTTTTGAGTAACACAATTTTTGTAGATATCGGGAATAAAATTATCCATAAATGTCTCCTGTCCCTCCCCCTTTTTTTCTTCTGAAAAATTTCTAAAATACTGATTGTCCAGTGCAGTCAAGCCAGTAAAAATTTGAATTTCTGTGTTTTAGTTATGTACCAAAGTTAACTTAACCCTGTCCAACATTGTAGATGCAAGAAACAAAATTGTACCCTACAATAAGGGATAGTTAAGTATAAAACTGTATTATAACAGAGAACTAATGCAATGTAAAGATAGGGCTTAACTAAAACGGGATATGAATTTATTTATCAGAAACCATTTACTATACTGACATTAAATATGTATAAAGGAGATGAAGTCGTACCGGAAACAAACCTCTCGAGTTATTGTCAGTGTTAGAAATTTAAATATAAAGGCCAGCAAATAATTTTTTATTCGTGGCTTAGCAACATGTGAAATTTGCCTTTCAGAAATTCAGCTTTGCTGCTGGTCTCTGTTTTGTTGTACTATGGTTGCACTTATACTTTATTTAATAATTTATTCGCAAAATTGTTTTCCACAAATCCTTATATATGAGCACCGTATATAAAACACGTGTTTATTGCTGCACATGACCCAATACTGGTTAGCGGTACACACATTCACGGATGGTAGTTTTATGAACCAAATTATTTGTCTGCACATCTAACACAAGCCAATAATAAACTAGTAAAACTTCACACGTGAATTGTAATATATGTTTAGTTTTTCATCAGCTTATTTGTTCTACACGTAATGCTTCGAATGTAACCTTTCTCTCAATGTCATTCTAGTTTAAACATAAAGTTTTGGTTTACTGTCAAGATGGCAGCTTGAGCACATAATTGTCCAATCAATTATTTATTATTATTTTTTTTTTTTAATATCTACTTGGAATCAATGTTATACCCCGGACTCCATGTTTTTTACATCTTTTGCCATGTATTTGTTGATTTATTCCCATGGCTGAGATGGCATTGTGTTGATAGAGCAGTGAACAATTTTGCAACTATGGAAATTATATTCAAATTATTGTAACTTCGAAAATGTTAACTCCAATAAAAAAAAAACCAAACGCGATACTTACGTCCTTGTTCGTATTCGTACAGAAGCTGGAATACACACACACTACACACGCATACATTGGCGTAAGGTAACCTTATCCTCGTCGAATTCACGATATACTACTACAAAAGTGTTGAAAGTGCGATTTTTTTAGGCCAAGTCATTTCAATAATTATAGTAACAGTTTCCAAATACATTATTTACAAAACCCGCAAACTTATTGTTAGTTAAATTCGAAGCCTCTTAAAAACGTGTTTTATTATGGAAATCCTTACAAGTTTATTTCACCAAAACATGTATGTTCGTCATTAGCATTATATAATTTAGTTGCAGAATCATTCTGTAAAATCAACAATGTGCACGTTTCCTAAAACCAACAAATTTGCCTTTGGTTGCCGCCGACGCTAACATAAAAATATACACGTTTCTGGCATTTTCCTGACATTGACACGTAAGCGCATTATTGTGATTTTTCCTCGTGTAGGTTATGTGCGAAATTGGCCAGAAGTAGAATGACGAAGGATGTGCACCGATGCGTCTGTTAGCTTTTTCGGAACAACTATGCTTTTCATATTTTGTATTGTGCAGATAACGGAACACAGCCGTACTGTTGGCAGACTTGCGCAAGTTACTTTGCGAGGAAATTTTTTCTTCTACCTTGCAGTCCGTCTCCCACCCACCCCAATTCCAATTCAGTGCCAGTTTTTTCGAAAGAGCTTTGGGTTATATTTCGTGGTTTGTCTTGGCTTGGCTGAATGTTGCTTTTGTAAAAATTGAAGTTGTGGTAACGTGAGATCTTGTGCGTTCATAGGACATGAAATATGTCGTCCCTTTCTCTGCCGCGAGTTCTGCATCAGCGGAAGACAAGTCTCGAGTTGGAGAGGGAACAATTCGAGAAAGGCCAAGTAAGTAGTGACACGGGACACTGCCTTTGCTTGTGATTCATGTACTATTGTCTTTGTAGCGTGCTCGTAGTTGTTAATTTCTTGAGAAATTAGTACCGTTTCTGTCAACCTGACCCGTTTCTAACCTCACTGTTTTATGTTTATATTTCGCGATGACTTGAATGGTTGGGTCTTGTATTCCTGTACTTATTCTCGTTCGTTGATAATCATTGTTTAGTACATGTTTGTTTCTTTGAATATACTCCTAATGTCTGTACTGGATACGCCGGTGTCATATTTGTATAAAAAAATTCTGATAACTAATTCAACCGAATTTTTGTAATAAGGAATCTGCTGGGCAGCTTTTAATGTGTATGTAATTTTACTTATTCTAGATCAATTTTTATGAAAAAATTTGTTGGATATTGGCGGGCTTAGGTTAATTTACATCGACATTAATCTGTAACATAAATTTATATACAATGCATCCTTTTATGAGTAAATCTGTCGAAATCTCATTATAAAGTATACAATTGTTGTAGACATTAGTTACGTTTCAATAAAAGTAATATTATATAGGAATTATAATATTAATAAAAGCTTTATTCGAATTACAAAACATTCAGGTGAATAGTGGCCTGTACCTAATACTATAGTTCATACATGAATAATATGAGTAAAACGATGGAGCCCACATGTTGTTGAAAATTGATAAATGAGCATGTTATAATATATTTACATTAAGGCCGTTTACAATAAAAATATGCACAAAAATTGTAATTTATTGTCTTAGAATACACCGACGAGGGGAGGGGTAGATTACTTCATATCGGCTAAAACCGCAATTAATAAGGTTTCGCAGAGGAATTGGAACCTATACGATTCCGGACTGGAAATTGAAAGTAGAAGCCAAGGGCATTTGTGACATCTGTCACTTGGTAAAGGTATCGCCATCGCCGGTCCCCTAATTAGGCCTACATGTGTCACACCTAGACGTAACTATACCGCAACTTTCTCTCGTTATGTTCATGGACGCGCAGGAATTCGACAATTTGCCAAGTATATGGTGTTGAATTAAAATTTCTCATGTGAAAAGTATGACCTTCCGTATGATATGTTTACTCTCAGCGCCAAAAACATTAGGGCATTAAATACTAAAATTAGCACATACTAGAATTATAAGCGATATTTCGGGAACTCCCTTACTAGTGTTTTTTTTTTTTTTTCGTAACACCATGCTCTGCGCCTCCCCCCCCCCCCTTCTACCCTTGTTTATTAGACCCTTGTTTATTAGTACCTCGGGGGCCCGGGACCAATGTACCTTTTCTTATCCCCTGTCAAAGGCTCTGATTAGCTCTGATTATAAACTTTCTACTGCTGTGTACAATTGCCATGGAAAGAGGATGGCATATGGCACAGACCTGCATAATCATTTGAAATAACCGGAAGCCATCCCGCCATGCCTAAAGGCGTTGTAATCGGTTACTTCTGGTTCCACATGCTTGGCCCGAAGGGCCACCACGTATGCCATTTAAAATGTCAACTTGAGGCAAAACAAAAGAAATGAGTCACGCTGCAACAGTGTTTTGTTATTTTTTTGAAATATGGTATGTTTGTGAATTTAGTTTAGTTGAGTGATTTTCAATTTAAGAAAAGGAAAATTTTAAATTTGGGTAATTAAAATTCTCGGCTTTTTGAAAACCAGGTCTACACTTGCTCCAAAAAGTATTGACACACCCCATGTTATACTGCACTCACAATGCAGAAGTTACAGATTGATCAATAGAATGCTTTCTGTCAACTTGTCCACTGTACTATATTTAATACACTAATATAAGGAACAAGGTATAACATGAAACAAACCCAGGGGCGCCTACGCATATTCGCCCATCGCGAGAGATGCTGTATCATATGTTTAGTTCACAATGAATCTACAAGAAGTGCTGCCTCGTTAGCTGCGGTTGTCGTAACAACTTCTAACCAGACGGAGAGAGTACGGGATATCTTTAACAGTACCAATATGCATTGCAGATGCCCCCAAAAGAAACCACATATTTCGGAGGTGAACAGAAAGAATCGCCTTGCGTTTGCCAAGGAATGTTGTGGAAAACCACTGAAATATTGGGACACTGTCATATTCTCAGACGAGTTGTAGTTCAACGTGTTTGGTTGTGACGGACAAAAGAAAGTGTGGTGAAAACCTAACACCGAATTACACCAACAACGCACACTGCCGACAGTAAAGCATTATGATCTCGGGGTACATAGAATCCTCGGGAGTTGGCCTTTATTGATGGTAATATGGATCAGTACAAATACATTGGTGTTGTGGGATGATTTGGCCAACAGTGTACACAAACTCGGCCTGAACGGGTCTCTCGTTTCCAACAGGAAAACGACTTCAAACACACTGCTTTAAAACTCGCGAGTGTACTATATAATGCCCCCAGACGACTTCTTACCGCACCTCATAGCCCGGATTTGAATCCCTATTGAGCATTTGTGGGATCATTTGGGAAGGGAAAAGGTCAAGCGCCGCCCGTCTACCAAAGAAGAGCTTAAGATGGTTCTCGAGGATGGATGGATGAGCTGAAATTGACCCTGAAACGACGAAAAAGTAGGTTCATTCAATGCCAAAACGTTTGGAAGCTGCCATACGTGCTAATAGCTTGCATACATAATACTAAAACGGAAGCACAGAGACCTACAGTATGTAACTTAGTAGTATATTGTGCCAATACTACTTTTGCAGTGGGAAAGTGGGTTGTTTTGTGTAACTACTTATTTTTTGTTATTGTTGCTGTGATTTGAGGACTATGAAGAGCGGGGTATTTTTGCGACAAAACGCGTAAAATTTTCATTTTCGTTTCGGTGGGAATAAGGGATTCGTTTCCAACCATTTTATCGCACCCGGTGTGCAGAGGCGATTTGGAGAGATGTTGTTGTAGTCCAGCCATGCCGACCCTGCCGCAGTTTCGGGCGTTGAGACGTGCAGCATGTTTGTTGTCTTGGTCCGTCGTACACCAGCGTTCTCGTCCGTCCTTGAGCGCCTGTCAACATTTGTGAGACCATTAAAATCACAAGACAGAGGTTGGGGAAATTACGGGACAATAAGGCTGTTGGACATGAGGCGTTATAGGCGGTTCACGGTAAACTGAGCACTTTTGAGGTCCTAGTTCCTTTTTTCGTTCAGCCATTTTTTAATGTGTTATTAACCTACTTTCCGAGGGAAAGACAGGCTTATGAGATTACTTTCCTGTGTGTGCGTGTCTCTTAACCCCCCCCCCCCCTTATTATCACCACATTAAACCAATTTAGAACAAATTTTGTATACTGAAAGTATATTACAAGCATCATCAACTAATGACCAGTTTAGTCGGACATTTTGGAAGATAGCGCCAGACGAATAAACAGTTATGCCATCTCGGGAAAGAATTGACCAATTCCTATCAAATTTGGTTAACAAGTAGTACTAAGGCAGATGTCAAGTTTTATGTTTTAAGCATCCTGGACACTTATTTTCAAAATGTCGGCCACGGCAATTTATAACTTAGAATGCTATATCCTCGAAACCATGCAATTAATTTCAACTAAACTTTTTATGCTGGCAGCAGATATTACAATTATCAACTGTGAGTATATAGAGCATCTTTTGTACGCCTTTTTGTAACATAGCTATATATTTCAGCTCAGTATATTTTACTAACGAAACAAATTCCAACTTAACTTTGTATGCTGGTAGTACCTAATAAAACCATAAAATTTGACTATGCAGAGCCTCATTTATCTGCCATTTTGTAAGATAGCCCTACTATAAAAAATAATGATTTATCTCGTATCTCTGGAAACAATCAACCCATTCTTGCAAAATTTGGCGAATATGTTCTATGGTAAGCCCTAATAATAAATGTAATTTTTAAAGTAGAACACTCTTATTTTCAGAATGACTACTATAAAATCATTTTAGTTTTGTGGGCTGTATCTACGAAACGAAGTAATCTATTTTAACTTAACTTTCTATATTCGCAGTATTCAATCATCAAAATTGCTGATACATTACTCAGGGTTCGTACGCTTTTGAAAATCCTTGAAAAGTGCTTGAAAAAACCTTTCATTTTCAAGGCCTTTAAAGTGCTTAAATTTTATTTTAGCCCTTGAATTTAATTTGAGCTCAGAAAGATGGAATAAATGTTACTTTTCAATTATTGCTGGCTGCGCAAAATCCCCTTGATTCTAATCGTATTTATGGGCTTCATTTAATTTTTTTTTTTGCAAGGCAATGTTAATTTTGTCATTCCTTAAAAATTGTTTGCTCGAAATGTGAATGTATATGAGCAATTACAATGTATCAATAACCATCAATAGTAGCGATATATACCTAATCAAAAGCCGCATATAGTGGAGATATCTACACAAATATCAATATATGACGAGGTGGAGGCTGTGTTGTCGGTTGCGCTGTTGCATACCCACTTTTTCTTAATTTACAAAGTGGCATTAAAACGTCCCAAAAAATGGATGTTGTTTTGATGGCAACATGTACACAACAGTCGTTAGACAATTTAATGTACCTATTGTAATACATATTTCGTCTGTTGTCGTAACATAGCTATCTTTCATCTTCATATGTGTAGATTAAATGCTTTGTGTCTCACAGAAACTTCTGTTGTCAGATCAAGTTAGTGCAAATGAAAAAAAAAACACTAAAGGAAAGCCTATAATTGTGCGGTGTTGTGTAATGTTTTTAAAATTGTTATAATTTAATATTGTGACTTGTAAAATGGGCTGAAGCCATGCATGTGGCATGAGGTTATGTTGATGTTATTTTGCCAATTTGTAAATTGGTAAGTGTATAGGTATGTTAACGTAAATTGGAGAGTGTATAGGTTGTTGCTGGATCATATACTAAGATAACATAACTTAAAATATTGGTAGCTGTGGCCTTCAAAACAGGCTGCAGTGCTACTGGCTGGGATATTAACGAGTTTCTAGGGTGCCTGTACACACGTTTTAAGGATGCCCCTGTTAGGAGAGAAGATTATCAGCCCACAACAGGCAGCAGTGATTTTCCCTTAAAATTTGTTAGACGTAGTTGGCTGGAAAATGTACCAGTTGCAGAGAAGGCTTTGGGGATGATACCAAAATTGAAGTGTTTTGTTGAAAATGGTAAAATAACACAACCTACTTGCAAATCATTTTGTATATTGAGAAAACATTTTCTTACCCGAGTTCACTTCTCTGAAACTAAAAGTATTCATATTGGTATCAAAACTGCTGCAACCATTTCTCACTGTTTACCATATAGACAAACCCATGTTTTTTATTTCTGAATAAAGACTTAGAACAATTTTAATTTGTGTTCTCCAGCGACTTGTGAAAGCAGATGCATTTAAGTCGACCAACTCTTCAGTTCAGAAACGTGTACATTTTGATTTCAAAGACGTCAAAAACTAGTACAATATTACGGACGTGGATTTTGGCTATGTAGCAGAAAAGGAAGTTAATGCTTTAATAATGTCAAATGTATCGCAGGATGATATTTTGGAGGTTAGGGTCTCCTGCAGAAGGCTGCTTATTTCTCTTGCAGAGAAGTTGCTTCAGAAACTTCCTATCACTTACAACACAGTGAGAAGTTTGTCTTGATCCTCAGGAAATGATAATTTGGAAAGATAAACAGAAATGTATAAACAAAATGTAAACTGTTATGAACTCTTTGGTTGAATCAAAACTGATTTGTGTATCATATGTAGAAGAAGTCCTGGCTCACTATTGAAGTTTTTTATATGAAGTTGTCCCTGAAAGTCAGTAAGTGTTTGCTGACTTTGGTCCACGAATTTATGTGTTTTTCCTTGAAATCATGAGTGACTGTAAGCAATATGAAAATCTGTAGAAAGTTGTAGAACTTCTTTTAATTTTAATTAGTGGGCAAGCTACTGTTGAACAAGGTTTTTAGCATAAATAAGCAAGTGAAAGTCGAAAACTTGAAGGTAAAATCCTATATTGCTCAGAGCCTGATTTGTGATTTTCTAGGTGACATAGGTGGTGTAAAACAACTTTATTTTAAGGATAAGTAAGATGTTGAGAAGTTGTGCCGAAAATACATGTCGTAGGTACATTTCTTACCTAGAAGAGCAAAAACTGCAGTAAAGAGAAAAATAGATCAGAAAGGGGGAGAAATGGGAAATTTGAAAAAGTTTAAGTAGATTGAAAAGATATCGCATCACTAGCCCGGTTGGCTGACGAATTTGCACAGAAGGCAGAGGATCACGGGGGATATGACATTGATACCCTTATCAAATGCTCTTCACCGGACAGCAAAATAAAAATCTACTCAATTGGACAACTTAAAAAAGGCATTAACCTTTTTGGAATGCCCCCAAAATATCAAATACTTCTTAATACTGTAGATGTTTATAGATATGTTTACATTTTTGTGTTGTTCATTTTGTGTCCTAATTGATGTATGTGATTGTGAGCTGCTATGACTGAAAAATCAGGAATCTTACTCTGCCGTAGGAATAACTCCAAAAGGGATTGCTAGGTATAGGTTGCTTTTACAGTATTTGAAATATTTTAACTCCTCAAAATGTTAGAACTATTTCTTCTTCATTGATTATAATCATATTTTTATGGTCGCCTTGGTTTGCATATATATAATTGGGCCTGCAATTTAAAATTGTTGTTAAGCTTCCTGAAAAATTTAAGAGACATCCTTGAAAAGTGCTTGAATTATTTTTCATCCTTGGAGTACGAACCCTGTTACTTTTTTGTCCTCCAGTTATGAAGATCGACACAGGAAAATTATGGAGATTTTATGCCTTGTTTCGAGGACTAATCAACTGATTCTCACCAAATGTTACAATGGAATATTTCAAATAAATTTGTAACAAATTTTACACACCATAAATGCTACAGAAGGTCATATAAACTTTCATGATTTAAATGGGTCGGACAACGATGTTCAAAATGGCAGCTTCATAAATCATTAAGGTAAGTTTGACATATATTTAACAATTTAACCAAATTCAACTAAAATTTGTACGTAGACAGTATACATTAGAAACATCGTATATAGTCTCCTTTCCTGGCAATTTTGTACGATAGCATCAAATAAGAAAATTAAGTATTTTATGTCATATCTCAGGGACCAAATAAACTATTTCCATTGAATTCTACACACAAGTAGCACTACAGTAGGCCTTGTAAACTTTCATGTTTTTCAGTCACTTATTTTCAAAATGAAGCCCCTGTTAATATTTTAGGTTAGGAAACCCTATCATTCGAAATAATCCGTAATGCAATGGATTGCGTGCTAGCTTATACGAGGTTTTCTGGTTTCATTTATCAAGTTATTACTTTCAAAGAGAGTCAAGTCCTTCTTACCAATTCAGCTTTTAAGAAATAATTTAAAAATTAAATGCACCCATGTTGAGGAAAGTAGGCTCTTTAGTTATATCAATAACTTCGTGTTAAATAAATGTTGCCGTGTAAGTAATAAACACAGTGTGTATATTCGACCGCATTCGGAATCTGACTTCTAAGGCTAAACAGATATATTTATTGACTATTATTCCAAATGAGAGGGCTTACAAAAGTGTTCGCTTTACTGTGAATACCCTACACAGCACCCATATTCTTGCCATTTGACATTCAGTGGCAGATTTAACAGGAATAAAAAAATCGGTTGCCACCTGGGCCCTCGACAAATAATTTTTAAAATAATTTTGTTGTAAACCTCGCATTGACTTGTGAAACAAGGGCCGCCAGCGCAGGCACAGATGGGTGAGAGCGTGGAGGCGACATACACGCTGCTGTACCTACTGTAGTTCGCGACAAGGCCCGCCTACCTCGGTGTTTCGATGGAGGAAGAAGGATAAGATGAAGGAATGTTGATGTGGACTTTTAGCAGAAATAGTAGGGAGATTAACATTTCATGATAAGGAAGGGTGCTACAATATATTAATATATATAGTCCAGTCCCGATTGGAAGAGACTTATGAAAATCAACCTTTGAAAAAAACACTCTTAGGCATAACATGTCATTGTTTTTTTTTTTTCAATAACCTGTATTCCACAAATATATAACACTGTGGTTAACTTTAGGTAGAGTACTGTATTATTGAATAAATGAAACTTTACCTTAATATTTTCTATAACTTGTAATATTTCTTTCTTTTTAAATGTGAATTAACAACAGCGAGAGCAGTGACGTGTTGGCAACGACCGGTGAGAAATAGTTCACAGTAAAATTATTATTTTAAACTAGTTTTTAAGAATAATATTTGTAAATTAACCGGTGCCTATTGAAATATTTAAATATTTAGGGAGCCCCCGATGGCAACATATATCATTTTTACAGTTAAAATAACAGCGGAAAATATCGTGAGTAGGTCGTAATGGTACGGTGTTGCTTTATCGAGCGAGAAAGCATCTGAAAAACTGTTTGCTGGGCGAGGCTTGTCGCTTTCTCTCTCTTTTCTTCGTCGCTTTCAAACTCGAGAAATCTCACTTCGCTAGCAACAAAATAAATTATTAATGTTTTCAATTGTAGCATATTTCATACTTATTGCAGCAAAATAATGAGTTTTTAATTTATAATTTGCAGTTGAAAAGAGACTTTAATGTTTCAATACTTAATTTAATATATTTAGATATTATGGCGGGGCAGTTACCAAGTGAAGTTGGCAGACGTGGCGAGCCATGACATGGAGTGTTGCTTTTTGTCAAACGAAACTTAAATTATTCTTATTCCGAAAAACACTTAAAATTAATACATCAAGTTTATAGACATTGTGTTTTTTAAACCTACCTAGGCAAGTTACGATGTTGTGATAAATCTGTGATTCCACGGCAGTAATAAATATACTGTGACGCGTGTGTTTCGTTAATCATTGCGTCTGTGAAATGGCGTGCCTTTGTGCATCGTCGTCGATACACTGGCCCCGTGTGTGCGTGATTTCAAATATTTTATTAGCACTACTTATACGTTTTAACTGTGAACTGTTTTTATGACGAAGCTAATTATTTACATCCACATCTGTATATTTATCGCAACATTGTACCTTTGCCCTAAGAGGTTTGAAACACAGTTTATTTGGTAAATTCATTGTCGTGCCGCTCTCAATCCCGGCCATTGTCGTTCAACCATATACTTGCACTGAGGATGCAGTACCTACATCGTACACATGGGCGCTGAGAAACCAGCTCACAAAGAATCACATCTTGTGCGTGTCTGCAAGCTTGTTCCTGTTTAGCGGCTTAGCAATTTCGCCGAGTCGTCGGTGCTGCTGCTGTTACCCTGCTTATTGCTCCAGTAGCTTGGGCTCGAGTCTCGGACCAAAGCCAAACTGCGCACGCCCAAACGTATTTAAAATTAACATTGTTCGACAAACATGATTATAATTATGGTATAATGTAAGTAATAAGGTTTTACTGTCGACCACGCGTAAAGTTTTTTTTCTTTCTCGAAATTACAAGCAGGAGGTTTAAACCGCAGGCCAGTAAAGTGTCTCTTTTCAGAGAAATTGCATCATGGTATCCCTGTAGCACGGCGTGACAAAACCTGCTCAGACTCCAGCAGTATTGTTATATGGCGGGAAATTACCCGTTTTCCGGAGGATTTCAGCTGGCGGAAAAAAGGATGGAAACTAAGAGAAAAGGGGAAATTTTTAACTTAAATCATTAATTTAAATATATGTATAGCTCTTAATATTTGATTTTTTTTTTTTACTTTATCTGTATTATTGATTCCCAGGACAATAGGATCTATATTTGCAATACTGTTTCAAGACGTCAGAGGGTCGTATCTTAGTTCGTGAGGAATGGAGGACTTTAAAAAATATAACTATTATTTAATTTTTAATTTATTCACACAGCTTTTATTTACATCAAATTTATACTCCTACTCTTGTTATCAGTGAGCTCAGTATTTAATATATATGCCAATTCTAATTAAATAGTTTATCACTGTTTCTATATTGGTTACAGTCAATTCACACACATTATTTTCACATATCCAATCTGTCTATCGCCATAATTTCACGCTTCCAGTTCAATAGTCCCGCCCGTCAGTCTCAACCTTCACTGTACCGATACTCGCAGTCCGCAGACTTCACTCCTGCTTGGTGCGATATTCAGAATTACAAATATCCACTTGACCGATTGAAGATCTGTAATCAAGCCGGTGGCAATTGAGTTAATATATCGTCGCACTCTTAAGAAAAAAATAACTCGCACAAGGAATTAGATGGGATGGATGCAAACGTAAGGAGGCCAGGCACTGTAAATCACAGTTTATTTTAGACGTCAAATGGTTTATACTGTGTTTGCGCGCGTTGAAAAAAGGGCGATGGGGTTAGGGGGGTGGGAAGTACGCGTGCGCCGCAGGTTGATAACCGCAGATGTGGGGTTTCGCGAACTACTTGTATGGTATCGCTCACACAGAGTTATGATCTTTCCACTGAACAAGGTCCTGTGTAGCCGAATACGTAAGTATAAGCTACTTAGCGTCAAAGATCTAAAACTCCATCGGTAGAAAGAAAGGAAATAAACGAAAAAAAAGGAACATTATTTACACCCTATGTCGTGAGTAGTAAAGAAAGTGTAGAGAAAACGTAGCATAGTTTAAAGTGGTAGGAGATAGAGCTCCGCGGAGGTACTGGGTCCAAACGAGATCAGCTCGCTACGTGACTAGGTAATGGACGGTAATGCCATCCCACGCACGTCCCGCGTTGTCCTGCTCACAAGAGCGTTCGTCGGCACTTGCCAGCCACACGCACCCCTGCACGCACCTTCTGGTAAGGGTCATTTCACACCATCACACTAATCACAACGTTTCACGAAACAAATCCATAAAAAACTTCAGTGAGTAAATTTTAAATAGCAGCAACCCAGACACTTTTTTGGAATTGCTCGTTAAATCAAAATAATTCAAGGCATAGTACATTTGGTTTTTGTATATAAAAAATCCTTCAAATGTACATGTATACCAAGTTGTAAAGAAATGTCGCCGCGATTTTCACGTGCATGTTGCATCACACGACGCTTAATAAACTGAATTTGAAGCTAAATCTGATAGAGCGAAGTGTCGCGGTGGTTAAGACATTGCTGATGGGAAACGCCGCATAATCGGATTGCGTTTCTGTACCATCGCGCCTGGTAACCCTTAAAGCAGTGCGGTGGTTGTAAACATTCCGCAATTCTAGTCGTGCGTGGGGAAAGTAGCGGGAGACGACCTACAAGTCAATGATTCACAATTGGTAAAGGCTGTTCACGATAAAGTGAGCACTTTCGAAATGAGCCTTAGAAAAAAGTCACTGCTTTTACGTGCATATATTTTAATGGGAGCCCTGGGTGACATGCGCCCAGTAAAGTTGGTAACGATGATGGGAAAGTAGTTCCTTATCTTAACGTCGAATAATGTGTGTTAGGTAACCATATCTGTTAAATTAAATTATTTCTTTCTATTTCTGTTTTTTTTTTTTTCAACGCATTGAAGTGTAAAAAATGAGAAGATTTGTAAAATATTTACTTTTCAAATAATTTCACAGTTTCACTTGACCGATACATGAATAAAGCGGTGACGCCCGTGACAATGCCAATCGTACATAAGGCGGAAGAATACACAACGTGAATACATTTAGATCTTAAGCAGGGCTTTCAAAAGTGCTCATTTTATTTTGAATAGCCTATGGAAGCCTATCTATTACCTGTAGTGCGTGCTGAAAAGGAGAATGGCAAGTAAGATGGCGGCTACGTCTCGGCGTTGTGGTTTTCACCTGTCGTGCTGCGCAGTGCCCCGGGCCCGACTGTGGGACGGGACAGAGGTTGTCGCCCAACTTATCGGCGACACCGCTAATCTTGTTATCGCCGGCCTCGCGATATCCCGTGGCCTGTCCCACAGCCGCCAGTCTTCAGTCCGCCCGCTCTGCTCATGGCAACCCTGTACGACTCGCCCTCCATGGCTTTCTACCGATACGTAAGTCCCAGCTCTACTTAGTACTTGCAGCTGTCGCTCTTCTGCCCTAAACTTACACTAAATGTGGCGCTTACGCACACGTGCACGGCTTACTGCTGGTGGTAACAGGGTACCTCGCTGTGCTGAGGTCGTAGTCTACAACTGTTTTATATACACGCACGCGCACACACACAAAAGTCTGAATATACATACACAATACACAAACATTGAAATTAAATCGGTGTTCGTACTATCCGTATATGTACGAGATGTAATAGGAGTTGTGTTTCTTACTAATAAAAAGTGTGATGATTTCGTTTCGCTCTAAAGCAAATGGCGAATGCGCGCATATCGGAGTCTGCGAAGCGCAGGTCACTGCGCCAGGAAGGCGGTCGCTGCTGTTGGTTGTTGGTCTTGGAAGTATTTTCTGTATTTTTAGAATTTATATATTATATTCTTGTTAATACAAAAGTATCTGAACAACAAATTGAGAATTTCAAATTTATACCTTGTTTCAAATAATTTTATATAAAACTACATATTATGTAATATGGCTGTATACAGGTAAAAATAATTTGCCAGAAAAGCATAAGATTTTTTTTATTGTGTGGCGTACTTATAGTTTCATTCTAAGTGTAAAGATGAAAATATTGTTTAGATTGGCCAGATTTGCATGTGGCTAAAGTTTAGTTTTCAAATAAAATACATCTTACACTTTTGGTTGGAGGCTTTCGTGACCCTCCATATTCATTTAGGCGTCTGGACTGAGGCCACGTCCATTTCGAACAAAACCTGACCTTAATCTGGACTAAAATCAAACTTCGGTGTGTAAATTACTTTATTAATACTCTTTGGGACACAATTTGAAGTAAAAATGCTTTGTGTTATGCTGCAAAAATGTTTAAAGCATCACGTATCTTCGTCATTGATTTGAATTTTCATCAAATTGGTGTTTAAATTTTCGCAAAAAAAAAAAAGTACTTTCACGCCCTCAGTGTTGAATGGGAATAACCACAATGATTTCACGTAAAAATTAATGCAGGTAATGTAGTACGAAGGTTGGCCGGGATATTTGCATGCTGCTGCTACTGCAGTGCTTATGGCGTGTGTGTCAAGTGAAGGGCCGAGGGCCTTACTCGAGAGGGCGCGGCGACACGACACGGAACAGGCGCAGCTACAGAAGCGGAACGACGAGGCGGAGCGTGCCCTGCATGCTGCTGTGACTTCGACTGTTGTGCGGCCTTGTGTGCAGTGTGGTATTGCCGCTAGCGTGACAGTTCTGCGTCCGTCTGCTCCGACTTGCAAGGCTGACATGTCCTGCTACACCCAAGTTCTTCGTGTCGGGAAAGAACAATAAAGAAAGTACAAAACAACCATCGCGATGAGACAGAAGCAACCCAAATATCGTAGCCTTCATATTAGCACGCCTGTCTGTATTTGTTAATGAAATAGGGAAGAAAAAATCTTTTTTGGTTAAGGGAAAACTACATGGAAATTAACTGTGAAGAAAATAGTTAAAAAGGAAAAGGACTGCCAAATGGAATGTCGATAATAATGTCTCTAACAGGGTCTGCATCCAGTACCACTGTGGTGTGGTCCACTCGTGGAGTTTTAGATCATGACTTCATACAGTCGGTCACCTGACATTTCATATTAATATCCCGTGTTTTGCTAGATAATTTAGTTTACACTTTAGCGCACACGACAAATTCAAACCGTTACAGCATTGTGTATGTCTCGGTTGTGTATTGATTAAAAGCGAAGAAAAATTTTGAAATGGTTTCCAGCTTGAATACTTTTGAAATATAAGTCAGCCGATCTTGACTAGTATTAATATAAATACACTGAAGTTCATAAAAATTACATACTCGTGGATCGGTCTATTTCATTTTCACTTAACAAACATTAATGGGAAATAAACACATAGCCATTCTCCAGTGCATACTGGTTCCGCGTTGCCAAACGCAAAATGCCGTTGTTGTTTCGCAGTCTCGATTCTTAAAGTCAGTCTTTTGGTGCTTCTTCAGCTCAGGTTAGTGTAAAACCGTACCGGCTGATGAGAGGGTGCTGTGTGTTCACATTGAATATTGTAATTCTTTCTTCTCCAAGTTGGCATGGTCTTTAGAAACGCACTGTTTCAGCAAAGCGTGCAGTGGAACGAAGAGGGACATTCCTCTTTTATAAAACGTTAGTGGAAGACTGACTTAGGCTATTGTGAGAGAACAGTCGATTGCTTAATCGTCAGTGTCGGCGCAAAAATGAACAGCACATCACGCACACTCTGCTGCGCCTTTTTTTTTTGTGGCCATAAATTAAGATACGTATATTTAACTGTATTGGCGCATCGGACGCAGCGGGTAGCATGCCGAATAACAATTTTTTTTATGTCAGGAGGCAAAATTTGATGGAACTTAATGTGTAAGGCCGAAAGACAAGCGCATGTATTATATGGAACAGTTAGTTTGAAACTTCTGGGTTGGTACAGAGTTTCGAGTTATACGCCAATAATACAGGGCCACGATCTTCAAGCCAAAACGATACGAGGCGGATGATTCCGTATGCAAAATGTGAAAGAAAACGTAATACGACTTGGGACCTATGATGATTAATAAAGGAGATATGCGTCCGTGAAAAGCAAGAGTTCCAAATGACTTGCAGCTTGCAGTACATTTCAGAATTAAGTAGAACCATGTTACTACATCCTGCATATTAAGTTTACATGTGTAGTATATTAATTAATGTTGTGAATTATTCTCGTTATATTTATATACTAGCCATGATGAATGGTGTGACAACTCTGTCTTGAAGTAAGTCCTATGGAGATGTTTATTATTGTTTTACAGTGGACGACCAAGGAGTACGAATAGAATTGGCGTACTGCCTATTTGACGATTTAATGTATCGCTGTTACATTTTATTAAACGTTTTAAGATGATTTATGTTTATTTATTAAGATATTTTATAACATTGGCGACGAGGATAAAGTATCGAAAATGAGATACTCGTTGTTGAAATCGTAAATTGCAAAGCACTTTTATTTCCAAGTGCCTTGTCCTTCGGCAAAATCGAAAAAAAAATAAAATAATAATAACGTCTTCACCACTTCATATACTTCTCACTTAGTAATACCAACAAAGTTTAAACATGTCATACTTCTGGAATCTCATTTGTCACAAAGTAATGTTCCAACCTTTCCAGGAAACATTACCACCATCTTCCAGAAATGGCTGTAAATCGATCTTAGATGCCAGTAGTAGGGGCGTGATTTGTTCAGGAGCACTTTGATTAATTGGATTATCAGTTTGATCGGATTACATGCTTGATTAACCCGTCTAATTAATCCGATTAAATCATTGGCTTAAGGCATGTGGATAATAGTAGCTTAATCCCATGAAATTAATTTGATAAATGGATTGATTTAAAAAAAAAATTTGGTTTTTGAGATTTTATATTTGGTAAGTGTATGTATGTGCAAGCGTGTCATAAGGGCTATGGGTATGTATTCATCATTGGAGAGCAGCAGCAGGATCGATGTTCACCTATGGACGTCTGGGGTCGGATGAGGTGGAAGGTGTGTGTGTAGGCGTATATATGTACTGTGTAATAGTGGGATAGTTAAAAGTTAAAAAGGAAAAGGTTTTTTATACTTTAAAAACATAAATATAATTTATTATCCTAACAATAAAATAGTGTCGAAAATGTTGGTTGGTAAGACTGAAACTTTTGTCAATGGAAGTGCTGCCAAACAGCTAAAGTTTCGTTCTGCAGAGTCCTTCCCCTCAGGCAGCGGTACACTCGCAGCGGGGTAGCCGCTGCCCCACGCGAGAGATACAACTATCGAACGCTGTGCTCTCTGACAACATTCACTTAGCTTTGTTTACGCCAGTAACACGAAGGTAAACCTCAATATGGTTTTCTATTAAAACGAATTTTTTTTTCTTTGCTGACATTTAGCTTCAAAACTTGAAACATTTATCATGAAGAACATTTGTTTATAATATCTTTTAAATTACAGTTGTTTGCTATAGAACACACATCATTACTTAACATACAAGGATGAATTCAATGAGTAAGTATTATGTTTTTCTACACGAGGATGTATGCTGATAAACATGGACTTTGGTGAAAGTCTGGTATATTATATTGGGTAGACGGTATATCGAAAGACATTGTACACTTGTGTGGAAACATTTAAGGGTTAGGTCTGTTTGTAAAGGAGCTTATTATTACAGGCAGACTTTTGTGTTAAATGCGTGAATTGTTAGGATTTACTGGCACGTACACACACCTTGCGATGTGATATAAACAATTATAAACAATTATTTGAATTTTTAACTATTGTCTTGTCAACGCTCTAAGCGAATACATATATTTTTTTTTATTGCGACTTTTATCTATTACTCCGTGCGAAAGTGGAAAACGGTTTTTTTTATTATGTCACCATATTTTACTTTTTAATAGTTACAGTGCTTAAACATTTCAAATAGCTGATACATACTTAAGTTTTTATTAATTTAAAACACAATTTGTAGGTCTGGGCAGCAGGTCGCGTAATATTTTACCAAAAGTAATCATGTTGTGGCGTATTTGTTCAGTTGTCGCTGTATTTCCCGGAATTTTGCATCTTGAACAATTTTTTAGTACGTAAATAAATCACTACTTGGGAATATTTATATTTAAATGCTAATTCATTGCGCGTAAAGTAGGTCGTGTTTGTAATTAATTGTTTTAAGGTGCTATTTCTTAGAATTGTGAAATTTTTCCTGGAATTGTGTTAGTTAAAGGTATTTCCATTTTCATGCCATTTACATTCTATTTGGGACGTGATATTTGAAATTTGGTTACTTGTTGGTGTATTTCCTAGAATTTTGCAGGTTGAAGGTAATTTTGGATATAATTTCTTGGAATTGAGATACATTTCTTCGACTTGTGCAGGATAACAGTATTTCAGACGTAAATCCGTTGTCATTTAGATTGTATTTGGGACATAATATTTGACCAGTCTGCATCAGCTGGGATAGCTGCTTTAAAAAAAAAAAAAAAAAAAAAAAAAAAAAAAAAAAAAAAAAACGAAGAACACGGGGGTAATGTAGTGGATACAGCCGCCCCATATTACTAAGACATTCCAGTAAACGTGAGGCAAGGGGTGAGACCAAGGAAGACTGCACGACTACCGCCTTCCAGACTTGGGCTAGAGGAGCTCTGCCCGTTCGCCTTCGGTGAAGTTCTAGGCCGGGAGAATCCAATACGATAATTAACGCCGCTAGAGCGATCATTGCACTTACGGCTAGGGACGCCATTGAGAAGGTTTAGAGTTTCGTATTGTGTTAATCTGTTGATAAATCATCGAGTAACAAGATTGTTGTATACCTTAAGCATAATAAATTCTGTAGTGTTTTATAACAAACTGTCGCCTACTTGACTTAAATACTGAGCTATAGTAACCCCCACGTAACCAATATTGAGTGATAGTGTATTGTATTCAAGTAGTCTAGCATTGTACAGGAGTAATAATTGCACTCAAGGTAGTAGTGTTGCAAGACGCATAGAGCTATGGCATGTCTCCAAAATGAATAATTGACTATCCTTTTACTTTAATTAGCTGCAGAATTAAATTAGTGTTATGACAAATTATGTTCAAGTATTATGCATCAACCAGAGTACACCAATAGATTGGTTTTTCATGAACTACTACTAATATGTACCTCTGCCCCAGCGCCTAAGTGGATCAGACACTGCAGCACTTGCGCTGTGGCATTCACATCACTCACTCATGGCCAGTTGCACTATCGTGTTTCCACACTCGATCCGAGATTGGATCTAAGATCGACACAGAAAACTGTTGCACCATTCGAGTTCAGAGTTTGACTGGAGATAGAGATGAACCTAATTTCGAACCTCCGAATATGGCGGTTCGAAATCTCGATCCGAGATCAAAGAATAATACAAGTCTGTTGAATATAGGTTATGTGAATTTAAAAGCGCTATCAAATATATTTATTTACTAGAAATAAAATTAGTAATATTTACATCGTTTAAAAATGAATTCGGTAGTAGTTTACTGCTGTAAAACATAAACTGAGACATTTTACAAAGGCCTAAGATCAAATACATTTATTTTATTGAAGATGTATTAATGTTTTGTAAAGAGAGATTGGAATTCATGCTTATTCCTCCGAGCAAACACAACGTAAAACTGGAAAAGCCATTCAGAATATCATAAACTGTTCTAATTTTCCTCGCAAGGTATCACATCGAATTTTTTAATCACGAAATAACAGTCGTCGCCGACCAATGTAGTTTGAAAATACGCCAACAGATAGAACTAAGTGAATTTGTTTTCTTGGGAAATTAAAACATCAATATACGCACTTGAATATTATTCAGTAAAATTCGTACCACAATAATTCACTTAACAGATAAGACATCGTACATATAGTTCTATGTACGCTACCTTTAATAACATTGGTATTAAAAATAACGAAAAAAGTATGTGCATAGTTTTTCCAATCAAACAAAACAACTAAAACAGAAATTTGCAGTGCATTCAACTAAATTATATAGTAAAAAATCTTCTAGGGTTTTCCATTCCTCATCTTTCTATTTCGAATAAAACTGCTCCGTTTTTTTCACATTCAATAGCATTCAGTGTTTCTTCTTCCAAGTAAACGATTACTCTTTTCTCATTTTCTGTAAAAATATTTAGTTTCGAACCACTTGCACCTTCATCCATATTTTGCCTCCATAAAATTAAATAATTAGCAATTACGGAGACCTGATAGAAAATATTAGGTAAATACACAGATTACAGTACCAAAACGAGTAGTCAGAACTTCTATAGTGAATATAACGCCTACATTCATGACGTCATATATTACGAACCAATTGCAAAATTGGTTTCGTACATAATCTCATGCTCTAACTTTGGAACCTAGATAGACGAATCGGAGATTCAGAATCGTGCAATTTCGTTGGTGCAACACTTTTACAATTGAACCAAGATCAAACTGAATCCTGGTTCGGAACTAGGATCATTCGATCTCGGATCGGGGAAGATATTGGTGCAACCGGGCATTAGTCACTCATCTATCACTCGCTGGACGCCGCCCATAACTCTTCCTCCCCCCTTTTTTTTCTCAACAACTTCCCTTCCCCTTTTGCCCACACTTACTGTCTTTCTCCCCATCTTCCATCATCCTTCCCCTATTTTTCTGTTTCCCCCTCCAACCTCTTACTCTCTTTCCCCTCTTCTTCCACTCTCTCCCCCACTCTTCCACTCTTTCTCCCCTCCTCTTCCATGCTTTCTCCCCTCCTCTCCATGTTTTCTCCCGTCTTCCATGCTTTCTCCCCTCCTTCCATGCTTTCTCCCCTCCTCTTCCATTATTTCTCCACCCTCCTCTTCCTCCTCATATTACACTCTTTCTCTCCCCTTTTTCCACTCCCCCCCCCCTCTTTTTCCACTGTCTCCCCCTATTCCATTATTCCCTCTTGGTCTCCCCCCAATTCGTCTACACCCCCTCTACCACTCTTTCTCCCTCACCTCTTACACTATTTCTCCCTCTCTTTCTCCCCTCCTGTTCATCTTTTCTCCCCGCCCTCTTCCCCTCCTTTTTCTTTTCACCCTCCGTTCCTCTTTTCCTCATTTTGTTTTCCTCCCCCCTTATCTCTTTATTTTTCTGCCCCTCGTTATCTCCCTCTGGCAAAATGTGTGTGCCATATTTATATCCACGCTAATACTTTACAAAATATTTCACAACTTAGCACATCTAGAGGTGCCGCAATTCACCATTGAGACGTGTCTGATTTTGGTACAAATCCCCGACATTTAAAAGATGTATCGCTGCCAGGTGTGAACTGCTAATCAAGTAGGCGCGTACTAACCACGTCACATTCTCGCTACCTACTGCATCGCTTAGTCTCTTAATGTACTAGATTCCCACCAGTCGCGTGACTTACGGAGCGCCGGCGTCGACTATAGTTCGATGGGGAAGGGAAAGAAATTCCAGCCATGAACAATGCGGATCACTTTAATCGCCGCCTAACAAAGATATTTCGTAAATATAAACCATGTCGGCTACTTAGAATGTACGTTTTATGCTAGTATTGTGTATGATATATGCTACAATTTCCTGTATGTTGGTGTTGGCGACAGTTACAGCGAAGGTGTTGATTACAGACGACATAGCCTACCTACCTCATGTGAGTCACAAGGACAGCAGTTGATAGCTGCGTGGGTGACGTAGAGCAGGGCCGATTGCGTGCTTGTCAGTTGTCCCGAGCTCGTTACGGAACAATGCGGGGGTTTGTAACACGCAATTTTCAATCCGGAGACACTATAGGCTTATTCGCGAGGCTTTAATTCTGCGTGGGTAACGTATCGCTGACAAGGTAGCGATGTAGATAACTGCTTGTGTCAACGCCACTGAGCGGGTGGAGGCATGTGTATATGGCTGTGCTAACACTGCCTTGTTTGGTATAGTCTATTTCGTATAAGTGGGGTAAAATCTGACAATGTGACCAACATGTGCACTATGTAAACAGTAAATGCTCTCGTTTGTAAAGTATTGTATCAGCTGATGAATTGCTGCGGGATGGCTTTGCAAGAAAATAGTACTCGGAACTGAAAGCTGTAATTTAAAATCTTAATCATTACTTACATTTGTGGTTTAAATTATGTTTTTAAAGCAATATTAAATTTACTTCGCTATTAGGACGGGACTTTAAAACCATGTTTGGCAATTATGATAGACCATGTCGACACGTACGAACACTAAAACGTTTGCAGCCAATGGCTAGCCATGTTTATGTTTACAGTTTCCAGCCCGGTGAAAGCCGCTGTGCGTGTGCTTTTTTTCTTATCGTGTTTATACGAGTATCTTGCTGGTATTGTCGGGATATTTTGTCTGTAGTTTTTTTTTTCTTATGTCAAGCACAGTTTGTTGTAGGGACCGTTGTATTGCGTATTCTTGAGTGAGATATAATATTAATCGGCACGTGTTTACCGCTTCATAAATCTACTAGTTCCGCCATTTTCCTTACCGCCGTCCGCAATGAATTGACACGAATATAATTTACGTATCTAAGCTAAGTTTGTTGGTTTCAGGAAACGTGCATAGTGTTGATTTTACGGAATGATTCTGCAAATAAATTATTTAATGCTAGTGACGGACAATCGTGATTTTAGTGAAGGAAACCTGCAAGGATTGCCGTAGAAAAACACATGTTCAAGAGGTAGCGAATTTTACAAACAGTAAGTTTGCGTGATATGTAAATGTATTTTTAAGCCGTTAATACAATCATTGAAATGCACGTGGCTTGAAAAAGCCGCACTTTCCACATTTTTGTAGTGATTTAATAATGTTTGTTTATTGGTCTATTTCGTAAATTCGAGTGTAAGGTTAACTTTGGTCAAAATGCATGTTTGTGTGTGAGTGAATATTGCTGCATCTGTACGAATACTAACAGCGACGCATGTATTGCGATTTGTTTTTTCATTAAAGATAAGATTTTCGAAGTTAAATAATTTAAATTTTATTTCCATACGAGCAAAATTTTCCACTGCCCCATCAAAACAATATGCAACTCAAAATGCCACACACACGTAATATCATCAAAATAATACTGCCCCACGAAAGACATTGAACTAAAGCCCCCCCCCCCTAATTACTGCAATTGTTTCCTTTTTACCTCGAAATAAATAAACAGAACACCTACAAATTTAACTTGGTACTTAGGCCTAATTACACAAATAAAACAGGTGGAAATGCCAACCTAGCTATAATATCCTGCATTAATTACTGGACGGAAGTTAGTCTTTCAGTGCCATGACAGGAAACACGAGGAAAGAGGAAAATGCAAGTATACATTGGACTCAAATATTTGTTTACAAACGTCTTTTCCTTCAGTGACAAAACAGCTGTGGTGGAAGGATACATTGCGGCCGTGCTACTTTTCTAGAACTGTCAAAATTGACCCCACTTAAATGAAAAAGACTATAGTTCCTCTCGCCGCTAGAAATACACCCAGTAGCTAGGCATTGCGGTCGTATTGATGAGCGGGCAGCACAGGCTTGAACAAAATTCTAGCGACATCCTTACAAAATTCTGACCTCGGATTATTGAATTCTACCTCCCACCCTCCAGTGTTTTCGCGAAAATATTTTGTGGTGTCAAAATCGCAAATAAGCATTATTTATGTATGTCATGTTTAAATTCACATTTAGTATCGTAGAGTATAAATTTGGAGTTTTTGGCGGTTTTAGTTTGTCACGAAGCGGTTTCTTGTTGCCAGAAGTATCTAGACAGAAGACATTACTGTTGTGGGAAATCGTGGCAGGAAGCTGTGTGTGACCAATTTGGGGGGGGGGGGGGGGGGGGTTGCGCGAACATAATGTGCGGAAACATACCATTTCCACGCCAAAACACCACCATATCACATTTTGACCTCTCCCGCGTCCGCAACATACTGTACGTAGTATTTCTTCAGGGTCCACTTAACAAGAAGGGCTCGATGTGATGACCAGCTACGTCTACACAAACACGGTACCTACGTACCATGTTCTGGTACACACGATCACCAATACTTGGAAGTCCAAGATCCGTTGCAGCCATAACCCGCGCCAGCGGTTCTTACTCTGATTCCACAAGGGCCTCGTAAATCACGCCTTTCATGTGGTCCTACAGGAAGTAGTCTAGCGGAGTCAAGTCGGGTGAACGCGCAGGCCAAGCAATTGGGCCACCTCGACCTATCCACTGTTGGCCAAAACTACTCCGCTAGACTACTTCCTGTGGGGCCACATGAAGGGTTTGATTTACCAGACCTTTGTGGAATCAGAGGAAGAACTGCTGGCATGGGTTATGGCTGCGGCGGATCTTGGACGTCCAGTTATTGGCAGTCGTGTGTACCAGAACATGGTACGTAGTTACCGTGTTTGTGTAAGACGTCGCTGGTTGTCACATCGAGCCCTTCTTGTAAGTGGACCGTGATGAGGTCAACATGTGTGGTGGTATTTTGTTTGTCGCGGGTAAACTGCACATTTCCGCACATAAGTTCCGATGCAAAACGTAACCGTCTTGGTCCATACTACAAGCCCTTACAATGAGCAATGGGAATTCAAACACTATATATATATATATATTATATATATATATATATATAAGGGTGACTGAGAGAAGGGGCAGGGTGTTTTGTGAGAGTGCGTAAATACGATATTTCCACCTATACGTTTTAATGCTGAAATAAAAAAAAATATATGTTTTTTTGACATTCGCCTTATTGTTACTGGAAAATGTTTTACAAAATATACGCAGGTAGGGGCAGTGACTTTTAAAAAAATTCAAATATATCAGTAGGCAACCTTTAATTTACAAATAGCATACAAAAAACTTGGTTAAAACAATATTTATCTGTGAACTACCGTTGCCAACACATCGCTGCTCTCTCTCTCTCTCTCTCTCTCTCTCTCTCTCTCTCTCTCTCTCTCTCTCTCTCTCTCGCTCTCTCGCTCTCTCGCTCTCTCTCGCTCTGTTTTTAATTCGTATTAATACGAAATAAATATTACATGTTTTAGAATATAATTTATTTAATATAATTTATTCAATAATACAGTACCTTGAAGTAATCAGTTTTATATACTTGCGGTATAAAAGTTATTTAAAAAAATAGGTTAACATATTACTCGTATGGCGATTTTTCAGAGGTTCGTTTCAAAAGATGCGAAGAAACGGTGAAGGAATTATAGTTGGAAATATTTTATAGTTATTTCTTAAATACACAACTAGAAATGCCTCTAAAATTGCTTTATCTGAAATCGAAACACAAATAAATGAGTGTTAATAACTCTTAAGTGCTCGCTGCTTCGCAACCTGCGCGAGCAAGTTGAAGTGAAGGGCAGCAGTTATATGATAGTGGCGGCAGCAGAACAATTGAATATCTTAAATTACAGGCGTGCGCTAAACCAAGAATCCTGTATCTATAACCAAAAAGCGAGCCGACACGATAATTCTTTTGCGGTGCGTGCTGCTGACCTTGGTTGTATTAAGTTTTTGCGTGTTTCTGAGGAATTTTCCAGTGGTTTGCTGCCCTGGTTTCTGCAAGCGTGACTAGGAGTGCGTCGAACTTTCCAGGCGAAGGCTAGCAGAGTATAAGTAGTGCGACGTGCCTCTAAGCCGAGAGAGCTGGGATGTAGTTGTTGAATGGGCGAGTGGCTGAGTTTCAGCGAAGACGACGAGTGGCGAGAGATGTGACAAGCGGAAGGGAAATCGGGGACTACGAGTATCAAGGTGTGAAGATTGCGGCTGGCAGGCTGTACTATTGGACTAGATACGTGAGTGAAAGACACTACAAAGGATGGCAACAGACAGGCTGGAAGTGTGTCAGTGATGAGTATGAGTTAATTGACTATAACCAAACACACATTAAGGACGTTAATTAGAGCAAAAATCGACATTAAATATTGCGCATACTAAGAGATAAATGTAAGAGTGGAGATTGATAATTTAATGCTGTCAATAATGGCTATTAGAAATCAAATCTAGTTCCTTTATTTTTATTAAGACTACTCTCCCTCATGAACTCTGGTACGCCCCTGAAGGCATTCTTTTAAAATGCTGTATCTTTTTTACTTTGATAGTCACTTTTTAGCAGCATGCAAATTGAAATATCCCATGAAGTGCTTTGTAAGAAATCAAAATAAAATTGTGTGCTCATTTTTTTTGCATGTTTCCATGGGAACTGGTGTTTACAGTTTTCGAATTTCTCTGCTGTTAAACTCGAGCATTAAGCAGTAGGAAATCTGTCGTGTACGTGTTCAAAGTTTCAATGCTAATAGGTTGTTGACGGTAAACTGTACACTTTTGAAATTCCATCTTATGATATACTTGATGGACATGGTGTATTCTTCCACCACATGTAAAATTAACATTGACATGGGCCTGATGGATTCATCAACGCATTGGTCAAGCGAAGCACTGAAATCATTAGAAAAGTAAATATTGCACAAATTACCTTATTCTTGCATTTATGTGCATGAATAAAACCGCAGAAATAATAATTCCAGTATTCACACCTGTTGTGTACCTAACCCTTTTAATTCAGTTTTAAGACATGGAATTACACTGCGGGACATTAAAAATAGCGCACCGCAAATAAACCCATTCACAGCCACGAAACGATGTAAATAGCGAGAGTATGGCCTGGTATGCACATAATTCTGGCAGTGGGCTCTGCAAGTACCACAGACCGACGTGACGGTCGTAGATAGTGGCGTATAGTCGAAACCTCATAAGTGCGAGAAACATCAGAACATACCAAGCAAGCGTATAGAGTTAAGAAAATGCCGGAAATACGCCAAAGACGTTGCTTTTCGCAATTCTCAGACATCGTGAGCGGACACAATCGGACTGAGAATCGCAGGGTGGTTGTATCGCCTTATAAAGCCTATCGTGTAAATCGTTCGAGTCATATTGTACGATGCTGTTGGGAGCAGTGGATAGGTGAAGGTACTCCTATGTGCACACGAACCATTTTCTGACAGGTTGCGGGGACGGATCTGCGATCCCAGCGCCCATTGTGTGTGCTGGCATTCACCTTGGAACAGCGGCGGTTCAGTGTGCAGTGATTTGACGTCCCAGAATTATGTGGATGAGATCATACGCCCCATCTGATAACCTTTCTGGCCGGGATTCCAGGTGAGATATTCCACAAGGATAACTCCCGACCGCACACGACACGGGTCACCCAGGATTACTTCCGTTATGTACCAACACTATACCATGCCCTGTCCGGTCCCCTGACAAGGCCCCAATCCATCATGTGTGGGTCTAGTTAAAACGCCAGCTGCCGCCTGGCCGCAGTATCCTAGATTTGGAACACGCCATCCAACCATTGTGGACCCCGTCCACCTCAGGACAACACCAGATGTTTGCTGGACTGCATGGCAGGTCGTGTTGCAGCATGTATCTCAGGGCGAGGAGGCGCGACGTATTATTGAAGATGAGCGGACGTACCGCAGATCCATGTATAGGCTGTTCACGGTCAAATGAGCACTTCTGAAAGCTCTGCTTGAGATCTACTAGTATGTACGTTGTGTATTCTTCCGCATTTTGAAAAATTACATTGCCCTGTGCCTTATCACTTTATTCATGCGTAGATTAAGTGAAACTGTTAAATTATTAGAGAAATTAATATTTTACAAAACTGAACTTGTTTTTATACTTTGAACGATGCATTAAAAAAATAGGAAGCGGAAGAGATAGTTTGTTGTCAAAAAGGATTACCAAACACATTTTATGTGACTAAGATAAGGAACTACTTTCCATCCATGTTACCAACTGTACTGGGTGCATGTCACTCATTGGGCCCGTTAAAATATATGCAGGCAGGGACAATGACTTAATTTTAAGGTTGATTTCAAAAATGCTCAGTTTATCGTGAACATACTTTAATTTTCCTCCTGTGCTTTTATGAGCATATGTATTACTCATATGTATGGTTGCCTCCATAAAGTTTCAGTAGCATCCTTTTGTGCGCGCAATTTTTATTGTCTGTCAGTGTACAATTTCTCCATCGTTACCAACTTTACTAGGTGCATGACAGTCAGTCTGCACGTTAAAATATATGCAGATAGGGACAGTTGAAAAGATCTTTAAGGTTGATTTCTATAGTTTAACTGTGAACAGCGTATAGCTGGTTGAGTCAGATCTTAAGGGTTTGCCTGGAGGGGGGGGGGGGGGACAGCGGGCCAGGTGAAAGACAGCGGTGTGGCTGAACGCGGCGCTGCCGGAGGACGCTCGCTCAGGGCAGGATGCTTGTAATTGGCCTGGCCCCCGCCACTGTCGCAGCGCCGAGCCGGGACGGGCCGGAAGTAGTCCTCCCACACCGTGCCACAGTGCCGTGCCTGTCTCTCCGCCAGCCATTCAGATGCGTGCACCCCACTTCTCTGCCTACTCACCCTCCACAAGCCTCGCTTCCCGCCTACTTATACTTGTCAAGTTATTGGCTAAGTTACATTACAAAAGGTACAATGTAATTGTTTTGAACCACAGACCATAAGTAACAGCTTCTCTAACTTTTTAAATTTTGAACTGGTGACAACTGACAAGAAGTAAGCGATTATTTGTTTCGGGCCCTTATAGGCTGTTCACTGTAAGGGAGTGCTTTCGAAGCCCTAGTTACTTTTTCCTTTCAACCATTTCTTATCCTTTTACCAACTTTTAAAATAAATATTGCAATGTAAGTAATAAATACAGTGTGTATATTCCACCGTACACGGACGTTAACGTCCAAGACTAAAATAAAATATATTTACGGACTATTATTCCAAATGAGAGGGCTTTCAAAAGTTTTCACTTTACCGTGAACAGTCTATATAAAAATGTTACTAGAGTCCATTCACGGTTACTGCCTGCTTTTCTGTAGCCCTGCTTAAGTTCAACTTCCAGAATATTCCTCCGCCTCATCCAAACCAGGCTTAACTAGTCTAGAAAATGACACCAAAGGGACATCGCACCGCATTCGTGCGCACTCAGTGTAATAATATTTTGAATGAGAACTATTTCTTACTAAGCATTACCAACACACCTATTGTCTCTGTTTTCATTCATATTAATTATAAATTTAATATTATAGTTTATAGATAAAATATATGATCAACTGTGATGGGAATTATTTACTGATTCCTTTCTGAGAGTTACCACAGAAACTATAGTAGTACAATAAGTCAATCGATAATTGTCTCTTAATAGGTATAATTAATGTTCGGATCCTTAATAAATTTACATTTTCTAAAATTCATTTCAAGCATAAGTATTGGCAAAAATCGTATAAAACCATATTGGTGTCCGACTCTCTCCCTAAAGGTGTGTGCATCTTCTCAATCTTGGCTTTGCTTCTCTTCCTTATTGCGTAATTTTAAAGATAAAGTATCAAAAATAGAAGCTTTTGTCATAAAGGGGTTTTGTGAATTTCTCCTCTGACATTAAAATAACTTGGAGATTGTGGCTACAGATGTGACAACAATAATATCATATATCAAGATGGCTCTCAAAATAATTAACATTTACCCTTAACCTTTAATTGGTAAATTTTAAGTAGCGAGTCTCGATGTTAATATTTGAAGAAACATAAATTCCAAATGACGCGGACTTAATCCTCCTTAGGGCTGTCCGAGACCTAGGTTGCCTGGTTGGAAAGCAGTGAGAATTTGGTATTTGGAAATACATGTTAATAAAATTCTGTTTTTTTTTTTTTTGGCTTTGCTATTAAAGATAGATAAAGTTATACCACCATAAACTTTTTTGAGGAGAAAAATGTGTTTGTCTATTGAAGCCTATGTGCCATTAATCTGTAGCCTGTTTCCTGGAAAGGTCAGAAAACTTAATAATTAAATAGAAAATTAATAAAAAAAAACAGGGTGTTATATTTAGTTCTATACGCAGCTGCGTGTGTCATTTCTCACATTTAGGTTTTTGTTTCAAGTTTAATCTTCAAAATTTGTTTGAAGGCTTTTACAGTACTTTACGTTTCCATCCATTTTACGAAATAACAGATACACATGACAAACATGAAGTTGAAATAATTGAAAATAGCTTTTGCAATCTTCGTAAAATCATGAATATTTCGTAAATCGTAACATACCGCCCAAGAATGTATTTTATGTACATGTGCCTGGAAAAAAACAAAAAAAAGCTCTGGTCTCTTTAGATAAACAATTTTAAAATGTAGTATATTTTTGTTCGTATGTGTCCAACCTCCCCCCTCCCCTTCTACTCCCTGGTCATTCCCTCCATCATAATATTAGCTTATAGTATCTTTTGTGTTGTCAAAACAATATTACCACGAGTTTGGCTCATGATTCACCAAAATTCCCGCCCCCATTTTTTTTTCTACACACACACACTAAAAGAAATATATTCCTTCCACCCCATCTCCAATTCTCGATAAAATTGGCAACTTGACTTTGACAGTTTGTGCGGCATGACGTATCGTCGACAGCGAGGTCATCAGAGCCAGGGCAAATTGTTTAGAGGAGCAAGTACGGGGAAGGAATCTGCCATGAATTTTCCTGGAGTGATTTCAGAAAACAAGGGAAAACAGAAATCAGGACGGCGAGGCAAGAGATTCGAACCCAGGCTCTCCCTAATGCGAATCCGAAGGTTTACCCCCTCGCCTCCTCGATCGGTTTTTTATAGTTTCAATAATCCGAGCAATAACTCAATCCTTCACGCGATTGAGTTACATAAGAAGAGTATAGGGGGGAAAAGGATGATTGTCCGTTTTTACATAAAATGAGTTTATGGTGTCATCTGACAGAGAATTGTCGTTACTGTCGAAGCATAACGGTTCAAGAGACGAGAGTCTGAAATAACAGGCCTCGGAAGTAACACTTCCAGGGGAGGAGTTTATAGCTTCAATTGCATTTTCCTCGAAACTAGCAAATATGGACATTCATTTTCTTTCCCCTGCACCCTTCAGAAGGGCTTTCTGGACTTCGTACATTGTAGGATGCTCGGGGGGATATCACATCACAGTGTTCGGAATTGTTTCCCCACCAGCTGGCTTTTTGGTTGGATAGCGTATGTTCGACGATAATGTAGGAATGTTGTGACAATATGTTTGTGGAGTGTGCACACACTACGTGAAAGTTGCGTCGTACTTTTCCCCAGAAGGCACGGACAAGCCGTTGTAGTATCACGCCCGCGAACAAAGCTGTTTGTTGAGCCGATGAGTGAAGTTCGTCGGCTGTGGCGCGAGAGAGGTTGTCGAGATTCTCACCCACATGGCGACACAGTATGCAGCTGTTGTTGACTGGATGGTCACGGCACCCGCCTAGTGCACGCTGATAGTCTTTGTCGTTTTATTATTGCAATGCGTGCAAAATGAGTTGCCAAACTCAAGACACTACAATGTTGCCATGTTTCTTTCATTTAACTAGACTGTCGTGACTGATATGTTGTGTTTTTGGAATCGTTTAAATAATTCCCAGAGTTTAACTGCACACATGTTTACGTGAACAACAGCTGGTATGTCTACACATACGTTGGCTGTATGCGAGTGACTAAAGCCAAACCTTTATTTTTGCCAGATAAAATAGATTGTCTTTGTAGGCTTGGGTGTATACATTTAGGATAATATAGTTTAATTCCCATCGACATGAATAGTTGTACTAATTTTTGGTTCGACAGCATATCCAGAAAGAGAGAGAAAAATTTTGCCCCGACGCTGCACTACAGACTAAATTTGGCGATATTGGGCCACATGTTACACAACCAATGCCATACCATCCACTTGCAGTTATGTTAGTGTCGTAGACTCATAAGACGCCCATTGGCATGGCGTTCCCTAGCAAAAAGATTTTAAAACTTGTAAATAAATCTGCATTTCTAAGGTACTGTCATTTAGTCGCTGTGCATACGGTAGACCTTTTTGTGGTGCAGAACGCCAGCAGCCTAGTTTTGCCTCTTTATTCTTCGTGTCTCTCCCGACCCCAAACGCCAGCACAGATCGGCGTGTGGTATATACAGGATATGGTTGCGGGTAGCGGGATGGGGTACATACAACTTGTGCAGGCCAGCCTTTGCTGTTCAGATGCGCACGACCATAGACGTCCATACTATAGACGGCTATAGCACGGCGCCAACGCACAGAGAGATATCGACGAATGTGTCGTATTTCTTTGAGCCTCAAAACTATAGTCCATTCCCCATTGGAAGCAACTTCCTCGGAGCCCTGCTAAATATCTATTGCATGCCCGTTTCGTATCTTCCGCCAAACGTAAACAAACATTGCCATGTGACTGCCATGTAGAATCTGTGAAAATCATGTTTACATTCCATTGTGTATGTACATATGTCCGTATCCTTTCGTTACACCTAAAAATAAACATTGAAATGTGACTTCTACTTTTATACCTGTCAAATGTGTTGTTTACTGTTTGCAGCTTTTCAAAGAATTCTGTCATATTCCAAAAACCATTCCGTACGAATATTCACAGTTTAGGTCTCTTAACATTATTTAGACCAGCTTTATGACGTTTTAAAAATGCCTGAATTGATATTTCTTACGGTTATATTACATTAACATATTGGTTTTCCACAACATAGTTCAATACATGTAATGCACATTAGTATCTTGCCGCGACTGTGTTTAACACAGTTACAACTGCGAGTTAAAGGGTTATTTATATGTGTTGGGTCATTTCTTTAAAAGGACGGCCCCAATTGGAATAAATATTAAAACGAAGGAACAGCCAAACGAAAAAGGCACATTGAATTCAAGTACGCAACTAGTGTTTCTCATTTTTGTCATACAAACTTTAAAATACAGCGGTGAACATGCACACAAATAAGCCTACGATAACTTTTATTCCGCTCATATCTCTATGTATTGCTACTTACTCTTTATTAGGTTTATTGAAATTTACCGGCCTGACCTTGGTATTTTTCTTCTGGGATTGTGGCAAATTACGTTGTTACACGACTGTGTTTCAAACCTCTTAGGGCAAAGGTACAATGTTGCGATAAATATACAGATGTGGATGTAAATAATTAGCTTCGTCATAAAAACAGTTCACAGTTAAAACGTATAAGTAGTGCTAATAAAATATTTGAAATCACGCACACACGGGGCCAGTGTATCGACGACGATGCACAAAGGCACGCCATTTCACAGACGCAATGATTAACGAAACACACGCGTCACAGTATATTTATTACTGCCGTGGAATCACAGATTTATCACAACATCGTAACTTGCCTAGGTAGGTTTAAAAAACACAATGTCTATAAACTTGATGTATTAATTTTAAGTGTTTTTCGGAATAAGAATAATTTAAGTTTCGTTTGACAAAAAGCAACACTCCATGTCATGGCTCGCCACGTCTGCCAACTTCACTAGGTAACTGCCCCGCCATCATATCTAAATACGTATTCAAACATTAAATTATGTTTTCAGTTATAAATTACAAATTCAAAAATCATTATTTAGCTGTAGTATGAAATATGATATAGTTGAAAAAAAAAAAGGTATAATTTCCCTCCTTACAAGCGAAATAAAATTTCCCGAGTATAAAAGAGACGAAGAAAGAGAGAGAATGCGACAAGCCTCGCCAGCAGACAGTTTTTATTGCTTTCTTGCTCGATAAAACAATATCGTACCATTACGGCCTACTCACGATATTTTCCGCTCTTTTAAACTGTAAAAATGTGATCTTGCCATCGGGGTTACTTAAATATATAAATATTTCGATAGGCACCATTTAATTTACAAATAGTATACAAAAAGCGAGGTTAAAATAATATTTTAACTGTGAACGATTTCTTACCGGTCGTTGCAAACACGTCGCTGCACTCACTGTTATTAATTCACATTTTAAAAAGAAAGAAATATTACAAGTTATGGAAGATATTAAGGTAAAGGTTCATTTATTCAATAATACAGTACTCTAAAGTTAACCACAGTGTTATATATTTGTGGAATACAGGTTATTGAAAAAACAGGTGACATGTTATGCCTAGAGTGTTTTTTCAAAGGTTTATTTTCATAAGTCGCTTCCAATCGGGAATGGACTATAGTCAGGCTTATGGCTGCACAGCTGTTGTATGCAAGAATACAGGATCGTCGAAAAAGAATGGTACAATTTCAGAAAATCACAGCTTGGAAACTATTTGACCAATTTGGCTGGTTCTTGTACCAAAATGAACAGAAAGAATCAAGGTTTGGATACCTTAAACTGTTTATATGTGCGCCACATTTGTAACTGCATATGTCTAGGCGATATTCGACCTCCACCCACGTATTCCGGAGCACTGTTGCCGTAATTGTTTCAGTGGCAGCAGTGATTCTCTGATGAAAATGCTCCAAATCTCGAATATTTACAGTGTAGACAATTTTATCGACATATCCCCCCACCCCCCAAAGAAAGTCTAGAGGGGTAAGATCGGGGCTTCTTTCCGTGTCCTTTCTTTTAACATGAAAGCAGCGAATGCAAAACGTTCGGACCGTTTTTTCGGCTTTATTTCATGCCGCAATTGGATCTTGTAGGCATAGTCTCAAACGTTTATAAAGAACATTTTGCCTGATGAACCTCGGAATGCCTAGCTCCAAACTGTGGCGGGCAATTGACGTTTAAGGGCTGCGCACACAAGATAGCCTAAGTTGTTCCACCTTTTCTTCGGACATTTTTGGCCGTCCTGGTGATTGATTTTTATGTATGGTACCAGTTTCATGGAAACTTTTAACCCACCGACAAATAGCGCTCTATTCTGATACACGTTGTCCCGGATACTGTCATCTAGAATTATTTTGCACAGTCACTGCAGACTTTAACTCCGCGAACCACAAAACACATTGTGCTTTCTGTTGCACTGTCGCCATCTCACAGGAGGGGTCGGCGCAGATATCAGATGGAGCTCTTGCCCCTGCCACGATCTCAAGGTCGATGTGCGACTGTCGAACATCCCCCCCCCCCCAAATCGTCCTTTCACTACAATTTGGTGCACTAATCAGGTAACTTATTTAAACAGTTTTGTCGCTATAAAGTTATGAAATTGTACCATTCTTTTTCGATGACCCGTATTATTAGTTTCAGCTGTACCGTGTATACAACCCACACGCATCAGCGCTGTTATAGCCACCAATACAAATATGTAAAAAAAAATTGGCAGCAATCTTTTTACCTTAACAATTTATTTTCGGGGAGAAACATTAGACTACCGTTTTGCAAGACATGCGCCATTGGGTGTACCAAATATCCCGAATACAGATGCAGTGAGCTTCTATGCTGAGACATGACTGCCCAGCAATTATATGGATTCATATTCCTGCACCATAGCCTTCGTAAGCTTTTAGGTGGTTTGTGGAGGTAATGGACGTTCTGCAGTATAATGCCCAAGGGCGTCCCGAGCATGTTCGATAAACTTTATGAATGAGGAAGTCCTGCCAGTCTAGTCTCAAACTTTCTGAGAACGGTAAGGGGAGGAGCGCAAAGTCTCCCAAACCATCAGTTGCCCTTTGGTGGGGGGAGGGGGGGGGGACTTCGTATTCCCAGAATATTTATTTACCGAGGTTCGCGTATAAACGCGAACACCTATTTTACAGACAACATTTGACTAAGAAGTCTCCTTAATACTGTTAGGGCCTGTCTACATTCGGCCGTTCCTGTAGACGTGGACGTGTCCGAAACTCTGCGCCAAGTGATGTCACATTAACACGGTACGGATATGGTCTACAAATGCGTTGTCGGAAATGAGCTTTCAGAATCTGACATTAGATCACATTAAATTGGGCATGTTGAAGTTTTCTTCTTTTTCAATCAGCTTAGAACACAACTTCGGACAAAAGTTTTTCGGAATGTTTCAACTTGGGACACGGCAGCTTGGGATAGCATCATGACGTCAGAGGATCACGTACACCAATCAGCACATCCTTGTCCTAAGACACAGCCCAATTGTAGCAGGCCCTTACACGTGGACTCCAGCTCTGGGTGCGGACGCTGCGGTATCTGGTTCTGTAAGCGTGGTGTGCCAACCTCGATCCTTCCCTCCAACCAGGCAGTTTCGCGTACTCCCGGCGCGGTGGCCGGGAGAATGATTGATAACTGACCTGGCTGGCGTCACAGCCCCTCCTACTCCCTTGTGGAGGTGCCGACGACTTTGAAAGATGCGCAAGGGTATTCTTATGATTGTGTCCTTTCGGAACAACGTGGGATTTTGAGTAATTTCTGGGCTATGGCCACGGCACAGTATATACTACCGCAGCTGGTGGATCAGTAGTCTGGTAGCCATCTGGCTGAAGTTCGGTGATTTGGACAAGTCTGGTACAGCGAGGGACATCGGCGCAGAGGAGGAACGAAGGCGGAGGGTACGAGATTACGGCAGACGAGATGTTTGTGGTGTGAACTGACGAGAGCTGTGAACGGGGGTGCTCAGATATCTAGAACATTTCGGAAACTGCACTGAACTAAGATGGGACTGTTTTGGTATGAAGATGTGATACGGACTTAATTGTAAATATTGTGACTGTCAAATATGGACATACTATTCATATAATAATTCAATATGACTTGCTGCATTGTTTGTTAGGACTGATTTTAGTTATTTCATTACATGATCGTCTTTGAGGTGATTGTAAATTATTTTAAATTTTTTAATGACAAATAACAAGTAAAAACAATGTATTGTGAGCTATTTTGAGTCGAGAGTATATTCTTTTTAATTATTTTAAATAAGTTAGGAAATCATAATTGACTCTTTTGTTTTATTAAGACCTCCATATGTTAAATAACCTGGTTAACGTTTCTCCTATCAGCCATTTTTCATCCTTCCACCACATTAAAAAAAAAAAATGATTGCCATGTAAGTTACTAAAATAGTGTTTATGTATCACCAGACTCGAAAGTTAGCGTCTAAGGCTACAATAAAATATATTTGACGATTATTCCAATTGAGAGGGCTTCGAAAAATGCTCACTTTGCCGTGAATAGTCTGGTGGGGGGGGGGGGGGGGGTGTTTGCAACTGGTGGCTGGCGGTCGGCGGAAGTGGAGGAAGAAGCAAGGCAGTCCTTGGCAGGCACGGTCGGCCGGCGGTGACGTGTGGACGTCTCTGCGTACGTCACCCGCCCTAGCCCCGCCCACTCGCTCTACCACATACGTACATGCGAGTGCGTATCCCCACATTATGTTCTGTTCTTCATGCTCCGTCGTGCACATGCGTCGTGTAGGTATAGGCTGTTCACAGTAAAATGAGCACTTTTGAAAGCCCTACTTATGATCTACTTATATGCAGGTTGTGTATTCTTCTGCATTATGTAGAATTAACAGTGCCATGAGCCTCATCACTTTATTCATGCGTGTCATGTGATACTGTGAAATTATTTTAAACAAATTACAAATCTGCTCACTTTTACACTTAGACGCATTAAAAGAAGAAAATAAAGCGGAAGAAATAATTTAAGAGTGCATAGGAGAAAAAATTTTACCATGCATGGGCTGTTGGTGTGGTTTTATAGCTACTCGTAGGATAGCGCCACGTACGGCTACAACGTACGCAGCGTGATCTTAGCGGAGTTACCTTGAACAAGAGGGGAGAAAAATGATATGCAGATAAGGATATATGTAGGCAGGTGGCATGCTTGTGATGTGAGTCAGCGAACGGCTTTGCAATGAGCAGCTCGCAGTTCACATTTATACAACTGAACCAACCAACGGTAGAACTGCTCTATCAATGACAACTAAGGCCAGTTAGCCTGTTAATGTACTGGTTTTTATGTAATCTATTTATACCCTACTAGTAATTCGAGTTCTATTCATCCAGGAAGTGCCGCGGTGTTGTAACGGCTAACAGTGCTCGCACAGGTTCAAATCCAGGTGAAGTCAAATTCGAATTTTTCGCATCTTTTTAACGAGGCGGATGTTGCTGTTAGCTAGTAGGCTTTCTCTGGGTCTTTGATATCGATCAATAGTATAAAAAGAAGTACTGGATGGCCTTAAAATACATATTTTGAGCATTGCGCTTTTAAACACTCTCATAACTGTTAACACTTTGCATGTGTTGTCGATTAAACAGTACATTATATGCTGCTTCGAGGAAAATGCCTGCTCCTCCTGTGAAATTTTTAAACTACCACGTATTCGTGTAACTCTTTTGCCAATTTAACGCATAACATTTTAAGGCATTTAGCACTCTTTAACAAGTAGGTAGATATATTTAATAGGTTTCCGCCAAAACTGCGTTGTCATACCTGAATAAATGTGGAAAGGTTTTTCTGCCACACTGCTAATAAACAGCATTCATATCTATGTCTATAAACGTATTCAGGACACTTTTTGGACAAATTATTTCTACCTCCTGTACACCTGGACCGAACAAGGTGGCGCAGGTGTAAAACACTGAACTCACTTTCGGGAGGACCTGGGTTTGAATCTCGGTCCGGCTATCCTAATTAGGGTTTTCTATGGTTTCCCGAAATCGTGGCAAGTGGAAAGTTACATGTGATACAAACGGCTGAATAGGAAACAATAATTAGATACGGTTACGAGGGCAAGATAACTCATTACATAAATTAAAGTTATTTTTTTAAGTAATCCCATCTTGGTGAAATGTTAAGTTACTTGATATTTTATATTTAAAAACGTCAATGCCATTTTTTAAGTGCCGACATATTTGTGAACCACCTATTCAAATTAACGTTATTTATTCGGGTTAGTGAATCGTATTGTATATGTTCTTTTAGTTCATGTTACGTAATGTGGGCTCAATACTCTCCAAGGAATAATTAACTAACGGACATACTACTCTAAGTTACTGGATAAAAAATAGATTAGAACATTAATATTCCGTGTTCAGTCTTCGCGAGAAGCTACGTTTTATACGTTGGCCAGATTATATTTAGTCATTAATGTAGAGTAGATTGCAGACGATAATAAACGGATGATAAAGCTGATTTTACAGAACATCCCAAATTGTGATTGAATACGCAAGTGATGCGTTTTTTTATTCACAGTCGCACACTATGATCATGATAATTGCAATTTATGAAACTATTATTCATAACATTTATAATAGAAAGTGTATGAAGGAGAAGTGGTACTAGGCGGGCAAACACGTTTACGATATTCTTCTGTAGTTTATCAATTAATTCTGACTAGGTAAATTAAACATAGAGATATTGTCCTCGCATAAGAAGCACTGTGCTCTGTTTTGTGCTAAGAAATTGGTTATATATATATAATCACTAGTATAATTGGATTGTTTTCATCAAAACTGAATTATAGTGTATTTTTGTGTGCGTTCCCCCCCCCCCCCCCCGCAATAGTGTGAGTTGCACATAAAATAATTATGAACAAAGGTACGAAAAGATGAGTAAGATCATTGATTTCAATGTTTGAAATTATTTGGAATTTAAAATGTTCTTATCTTTCATATGGAGTACACTTAACGTTAGCAAATATCTCCAAAACTCCAAAAAATAAATAGATCAAAACTTTTGGCTGCATCTTATTTAATATAATGTATTATTATATTATATATTGTAATATTGACTCAGATATTCAGAAAATCAATCATTTTAACTCGCATTCGAATAGAATAAACTTGAAAACGTATGGTTGTAAGACACGATAACGTGATAAAATGTACTTGAAAGTGTAAATTCTGCCGCTGAAAATATTCTTAGACTTATCGTAAAAGTCAGTAAATTAAAATAATAATTAATTATACTTCAAAGGCCTTAAACTGAGTTTCAAAATAATATTCTCTCAGCGCGCCAGCTTCGGATGCATGAGAAACTTTGTCACGGTTACTGTATAGTTGTCTGTTTTGCGGTCACGGACATAAAACAGCTACATTACTGTACCAAACGATGACTTGGAATCCAAAAATATTACTAAATTATTTCTTACATCTCTAAATTTTGTTTCGATATGTTTACTTGTGGATATCTAGGTTATTCGGGGGTCTAATCAAACGAAAAGTCATTATTTTACAATTTGTGTTATCAGCCCCTACAAACGTCGCTATCGAAACACGCCATATCAGTGATACTATTTCAGGGCCTCTCCCTAGACTGTGCCCACGGTTATTTGTACACAAATATATGCCTTCAAGGTCCAAATATATAATTGAAAACACTGACGAATTCTAATATGAAAATTCGGGTCGCAGCGATCTCGAAATATCTCATAACCGCGGACTGTTCCTAAACGTTATTTAATTTTTCCTTTGTTAGCTACAAACCAAAATAAAACGTTGCTCATAAACATGTAAATGTTAAAGCATACAACACGGACTTCACAATATGTTATATAATCGTTGAGGTCTATTATACCCATAGTGGTATGGTATAATATATGGAGACAGCGTCTTCTATAAGAGGCTGTAAGAAAGGGCGTGTTCGAGATGGACCACGTGACTTTATACGCTGTTCACTGTAGAGTGAGCACTTTTTAAAGTGCTAATAGTAATAATAGTCGATAAATGTGTGTTACTTTAGCCCTAGACGTTAACTTCCGATTGCGGTGGAATATAGACATCTGTTTATTACTTGCATGGCAAAATACATTTAGAAAGGTGGTTAAAGGATAAGATGGCCAAAAGAAAAAAGTAACTAGGGCCTCAAAAGTGCTCACTTTACCGTGAACGGCCTATAGGAAGATTGCGCAATGGCGAACCTTGTTGGACGCACCATCGTGACGTCACGCTCCAGGGAGCGAATGATGTGTTCGGAATCTGTCACGTGACTTTAACAAAACATTGTTCCATGTTGAACACACTTTTATGACGTCACACCCCCCTCTGGTGTATTATGCCGCTATGATATGTTATTAAATAAAACTTGATCGTATTAAATTCTGACATTGCAAATCAGTTGCTGGTGTCATGAATAATTACGTTAATATTACAGAATAAGTTAATAGTAGGTCTGGACTTCTCTTATCATCTAAGCTAAGGTCTTTAGAGCCGATGACAGATGAATGAGGTGGATACATAGAAGCGCCTTGGAATGCAATGATGCGGAAGAGGGGAAACCGAAGATCTCCGAGAAAACTTGTCGGCCTACTGCGTCGTCCAGGCATGATTCCTACATGCCAAAATCCGGGAGTGACCCCGCAAGTAAAATTGACAGTTAATGAATACTGCTCCGTGGTTCTGCTCTGTATCTTTCACCACATGAAAAATTAGTACTGCTGGAATATGATTCCGACGTAGCATCAACAAATTGTGACCTCTGATTGTCTATAAATACTCTCTACTGACACCTTCTCTCGTCCTAAACTGTGTTCCCAATGTAAACTGTCCTGAGTTCGCTACATAAGATTTTAAGAGTATTCCAGGTCTAATTAGAGACAAATATCAGCTCTATTCTGCCAGCTTCAAAACATTTGCCAGGGTTCTCTACGGACACATGAGAGCTATTGAAGCTCTAAATATAGACGTATAAACGTATCTTCTCTTATCTGTTGTCTGAAACACTGTGCAGAAAATCCGAGTAAGTACTGAAATAAAAAGGGCGATTTTACGCTGATGGGAACCAAAAAGGAGAATCACCTGCCACTAAGAAACTTTGTAAAATATTACAACCTGCACGCAAGAAACTCTCTCTTTAACTGTAATTTTTTATGGCTTCACAGTCCTCTACAGCGAGCTCATTGACAGGGGATATATATATATATATATATATATATATATGGGGCACTTTAACAGCAGATCAGGGTGAAGCGAGGTGAAGATGGAACAGTGATGACATCTACGTGTGGAACGAGATTACAGTACCCCGAAAAAACCACCCCACCCACCAATGGCAATGTCTGCCGCGTTTTTGACATGTGAAAATTCTAGTGTAACCAGGCCGGAAATCGAAAGCTTTGGTAGGCGGCGAGAACTAAAGCCGCTACGCTACCATAGCTCCCGACCAAACATAGTTCAAGCGAACTGAAAAAGGAACCGGCAGTAGTCTTTAGTAAAGAACCATGTCGGCATTTGCCTGGAGTTATGTCAGGAAACCATGGGAAGCTGAAATGAGGATGCCCGGACAGGGATTCAAACCCCGGCCCTGCAGAATGAAAGCTCAGTGTTTATTACTATTACTACTTGCTCGGTCAGTTTGATTTTACTTGTTCAGCTTTCATTAGGACAGAAACAACTAATCAAGCTTAGTCTGTTAACGAAGAATTTAGTTAGAATGTGAATGTGAATAACTGTATTAATCAGTGTTGTCATTAGATATACATAGGCCACGTGTATACACATACACACCGCGAGCCAGTTATATTAGTTTTTAATGCATTAGTCACATTATCAATGCTGTTATGCACTTGTTTCAATAAAGATGTATGAAAACTATAACCTACATGCACAACCACCAAAAATTATATTTATACATCAAATAATTGTGACTAGCAATTCGTCGCATCCACGTATTCAACCCAGAAAAAAAAAACTGCTTATAAGCATAGTTTCTAATAAGTATAATTTTATTACATTTCGTCTTTTAATGGTGCAAAAATGTCGCAATATTTCATGTATAAACTCAGCTATAATTTATTTCTTCTTTGGAATACTACTGCATTTGCGTAAAATTCAAACCGCTTAAATCTATGATTAATCAGGCATAAGCAACAGTATTGACATACCTTTAATCAGTTTCGTAAATCATCATAAGGACCGCATATTTCTGTTATTAAATATTATTTTTACTTACCTTTTTTCCTTCCACCACGCTGTTTCCACACCTATCTATGAAGACGGCATCATAGATGTAATAAAAATTTTCGAAGGTAAAAAGTTCCTGTGGAATAGATGAGGTATCTATGACTGCTAAAAAAGTGTTCTTATTTAATAAAACTGCCCTTGACTTACATTTTCAATGCATGTCTTGCCCAGGGAATTTTTCCTGACAGACTCAAATATGCAAAAGTAGTACCAATACACAAAAAAGGTGACATGGATAACTATAGGCCTATTGCCCTTCTTACGTCCTTTAAAAATAATTTAGAGAAATTGATAGCAAATAAACTGACCCAATTCTCGATTTAAAAAAAAAGTTATTTAATTGCATCGGTATGGCTTTGTAGAGGGCAGATCCACAGAACAAGCTATTTACAGTGTTACTGAAAAAATATTAACTTCTTTTGATAAAAGACAATTCTCAACAGTTATATTCGCAGTCCTTTCAAAAGCTTTTGATTGTGTCGACCACAATATTTTATTGCAAAAACTTGAACAGTGTGGAATAAGAGGCGGAACCAATAATCTGTTTAAATCATATCTTGAAGACAGAAAACAGATCACCTCCATAATATATGACAAAAATCACATTACAAATGTTATGTCCAATACCAGAAATACTCGAGTAGAAGTGCCACAGGGATCAATACTGACACCAATTTTATTGTTAATATTTATTAATGATTTTCCGGATTAAATAACCAACGGCTCAGCTGTAATGTTTGCGGATGACACAAACGTTTTGGTATCAAATAACGCTGTTCTTGAAGGAAATATAAAACAAACCGTGATTGATTTGTCCAGTCGGTTCCGGTATAATAAATTAATATTAAATGTAAACAAATCTGTGCTCATGAGTTTCATACATGTAAATAAACATACACTGCAGGATGAAAGATGCACAAGAATAGAAAAAGACGGGTACTAAATTTCTAGGGCTCATTGTAGGCAGTAAATTAACATGGACTGAGCATGTTGATAGTTTCTGTAAAAAACTGAGTTCAGTGTGTTTTGCTGTACATGCCTTCAAAAAGATTTGTAATAATAATACAATACTTGAAATACCATTTCTCAAATATTCAGTCCATAATAAATTATGGAATCATATTTTGGTGTAAGTCGACAAAATGGAAAAAGGCTTTTAGATTACAGAAGAAAATAGTGAAATTAATAAGTAAGAAGGAAAAAGAACCCATTGTAGGCCGCTATCATATATAATAAGTAGACGATCTCTGTCTGTCTGTACGTCTTTAATGCCTCTAAGTGCCTTGAAACTCAACAGTAGTTCTTCAAATTTTGCAGAGCGAATCCTCAGGGTAAAATACAGCCCAAGTTCGAATTTCAGCAACATCAGATTACGCAATCATTACCTTTTACCCAAAAAATTAATTTTTTTATTACTTTTCCCTATGAAAATGGTTGTATTAATGCATATAGAATATTGCATAGAGATTTGAAGGTAATGAAATATCATTCTTGTTTACTTTAAATCTCTCGCGTCAATGTTGAGTTAATAGAGTGGGACCACAGTGACTCAGTGGATAGAGCGATTTCAAGTGGTACCGCAGTGGCTTAGTGGATAGAACTATATCCAGTGTTGAGTTAATTTCACATCATATTTTTTTTTTTCAGTCATTGTATGATAACACAATTTTGTAACATCATAACTGTTCTAGGCACGTGACAATACTAAAAACACTGTCACGGGCTAACCCCTAGTTTATAAATAACAAAATTATTACTCTTCCATGGTATGTATAGGTACCGCAGTATTCTTATTTACATGGAAAACATTAAAAAAGTTAAAAATGGTGATATACACCATTACTATATCAGACAAGCTAATCATTTTCACCTAATCTCCTACAGAACCTCAAAATTTACATCAAATCCATACTATGCTGGGGCAAAACTAATTAATAACCCACTTAGTCATTTGAAATCAATTAATTATTTTGCAATAATTAAAAAGAACTGTTAGATCCTACTTTTTAAATAAGGCCTTCTATTCCGTAGAAGAATACTTAAAAGATGAATTTCTATAATGCAGAGCAAGACTGATATAAGGAGACATCATGTAATACCTTGTTTTTTAATGTAATGTAGACTTTACATATTTATGCTTTAATATCTGCATATGAATTGTAATAACTTGTACGGCAATCAAAATGCAGTCTTTACATGTTTGTAGAGCTGTTAGAATTAAAAAGTGTGTTAATTATATTATTTATCTGTTATATATTTTTAAGTTAATGTAACTGTGTGCAAATATCCATATTGTATAACAAATCATTAAAAAAAAAAAAAATAATAATTGACAAGTCCTTTCCAAAGTTTATTGGAATACGGGATGCGAATAAATAAATAAAGGTATTTCCCTTGGCTTCTTTACCGCCATTCAGAAATAAGCATGTGTCCTCTATCCCTGTTCTTTTTAAATCGTGCCTTATTACCACTTGTTGTGGTGTCTCCCGCCAAATTCAAAATAGTGGTTTCGCGATACTATAAAGTAACCAATTACGGCCTCCAACACGCGCGACATCTGTTACTGTAGGAATCACTGCGCGCGGGTAGCCCGTCACCTATGGTGGATGCGTGAACTACGACGTATCTAATCAGAGCCAAATCCCATTTGAACTGCCGTTTTCAAGGCTTGAGGCGCAATAGATTTTACAACTTGTGTTGCTTCTACATGCATCCTGCAATTTTCAACGTCATGTACACAGATGTGTTGTGGATTTACACTTTTCAGTTTTCCATTAGCAATGTAATTGATTAGTATTCGTCTATTGAAGTTCGTCATATTTGATGGCTATGTAATTAGTAAAATAAAACACATTTCGAAATCTCGGATAATGGCAATCTGAAATCCAACCTTACACAGTATCTTAATATTACCCTGATTTCAAAATATTCAACGGTTTTCACAGTATATCTTACTCCACGAACGTCGATTTCGCGGCTCGCAACCACATGCCCCACGCCCTCTTAAGTTATCACGATTGGTTACCTAATAGTTTTTATTCGACGTTAAGATATGGAACTACTTCCCATCCATCGTTACCAACTTTTTCTAAGGTTGATTTCAAAAGTGCTCACTTTATCGTGAACAACCTTTAGCAGCACTGACCTGTGAATACGCTTAGATTTGGCGATATTTTGTTTTATGTTACGAAAGTAAAGCCTTCAGTCTCTATGATTGCCAAAAAGAAAGAGTATTTTGCTATCGTAGAAGTTCCAATTATGAAATATACCTCTCGGGTTAAGTTATTTACTGGGTAAATCACTTTTAACTAAATTAGTTCATTTCTATTTTTTATGCGACTCGTTTAACACAGGAGAATACATTTCCTGTGTTACATTTGAAACAATTCACAGATATACACTGATCACATTGGTCGCCGTTTTAAATTAAATTATATACGCCTACATTCTCAGCTTCTGCAAATATTTTTTATTTGAAATATTTTTTCATCTCCAACAGATTCAACAAATTATTACTTCTCGAACACAAAATAGTTATATAATTCGCCCACCTTCTTATAATAATCACACAAAACATCTTGGAGCAGTTATATAAAATATTAAAATTCTCTTCAGTTACTTGCTCATTTTAACTTCTTATTCTCATATACGTGTACATCATTGGAGGTGGTGGTTATTCTTCTGTAGAAAAAATGGTTCGATTTTAATTCTGCCTTACTTATATTGTCACCTGTTTACTGATTGGCTGTCGTCTGACCATGCCACATTTTGCCGTCAATTAGCAATGGCGAGACGAGAAACAATCACGATAATTTTTTTTTGTTAATTTGTTTGGTAAACATTCTATTGCTTTCAAGCCTCTAGGGAATAATAGGAAAATAACAACATTGAATACTAAATACTGGCTAAAAATAAATGTAAAATAATTACCTACACATGATCTCTCTCTCAGTGACCAATTAAATTAACCAAAGATTATACTGTTTTATGTTTAAAGCTAGTACTTTGTAATTATATGATCTACGTGAGAAACAGCCCCTAGAAAACTGCATTGTTACATATGAAATACAAGTTTTATATACCGTTCTCGTGCCAACTCATCTGAAAAGAAATTTATTTTGAATCATAGTTAACACATTCGGAAATAAGTTGCTATTTGCTTTATTTGCGTGTATGCTTCTAATTATTAGACAATACCAGTGAAGGTCAATTTAATTTATAGGTAATGAACAAAAATATAGCCACATTTATCCACACCTGCGAAGACACCAGTACTCTTCGCTTCGCTCCTCTCCTTTCTTCTTCCCCTCTTCCTTTCCATGACTTTTTACTCTTGAAAACCGGATGCACGCAAGTGACATGCAGTCCTAAATAGCCAAATCGGCCCTCCCCCCAGATATTTTGTGTTGTGCTTCGCACCTTATAACGTACGGCAGATTCGTCGAAACCTTTTAAAACTAAACTGTCTTAGTAGCCAGTTTCCATTCACAAAAACAGTATCGGTTCACCGCCAAGCGAACGAGAACCATTTAGCTAAGTACGCATGTTGGGGGGGGGGGGGGGGGATATATATTTTAATATCTAACTGTACAAGCGAAAACATTTAAAGGATTAATATTAACCCAATTTCTTTTAATAACCCAAAAAATTATGAAAATCCAATTACACCCAAGAGTTAAAAATAAATTGGGTTTCTCGTCTACTATCGTATAGTTCAAACACGATGGGGCATGGATGTCACGAGCTGTCTGTAACAGTATTATTCATCCTCCATAAAATCCCGCAATTCCACATTCTTCCCCGGCGATGTAACACTGTTTTCGTCGGTATGTTGGAGGATGTACCAGGTGTAACTTCTAAAAATCTGATAAACGAGGGAGCAATGGCTATGATTCGCAAATTCGAATGAATGTTCTTTACGCCTAAATTCGGCTTCTCCGGACGTGGTGGTTCTACTTCGTCCTGTTGGGAGGTGAAAAAAAAAACGTCCAAAATGAACTAAGGAAAAAGAGAGAGTGCAACACACGCGAACGATGTGCACGTGACGTTCTGGAATCACAGATGTTTGCAGATTTACGTGGGGTCATAATGCGTGCCAGTTGAGCGCAGAACGCAATCCATGCTATATTACGCCAGTGAATCCCTTTTTGTCACGCGTGACCCATAACTTCATGGATTCATGATATACGCATGCAGATGCTTCAATATTCACGAATGGATTGGAAACGCGACTCGTCATATGGGGCTACACTTCCGCAATTGTCATTTGTTCAGTGGGCATTGTTTCCCATGCTATGCGCATATTCTTGTGCCGTATAGTTAGCAGCAGTGGCGCTCGGGTGTGCCCGTATAATAAAGGTTGCATTTCACAGTTGCTTGTATTGATGTTCGTCGATGCCGTATCATTGGATTCTTACATTACTCGTTGCAGTGTAGCACGAATTTCTCAAAATGAGTCCCGACGCTGACGCCTGTTTCTTTCATTCAGAATCTTTCAACGGCCGGACTGCTGTCGTACGTTCGATGTTTTACCAAAATTCTTGTACGTAAATGAAGATGAATATCGGCGTGTGGTTCCCGCTGCGGTAGGGTCGTGTATGAATGAAAGTAGCTTGGCGCTAAGCCATTGCTGTTCTACCCGAGGAACAGATTTGTCGCTCTGCCAGCCTGAAGAATGGACTATTTGAGACGAGATGGAGGAAAAATGGGGATGATACACGGAGATAAAGGCTGTTCACGATAAAGTGAACACTTTTGAAATCAACCACAAAAAAAAAGTATCTGCGCCTGCCTGCACATATTTCAACGAGCGCACCGAGTGGCATGCTCCCGGCAAAGTTGGAAACGATGGATGGAAAGTAGTTCTATATCCTAACGTCGAATATAAAGTGTTAGATAACCACTTGTGTTAACTTAATTATTTTTTTCGCTTTCTGTTTTCTTTTAATGCATCAATGTGTAAAATTAAGTATATTTGTAAAATATTTATTTTTATAATAATTTTACAATAATTTTACATTTTCTCTTGACCGATGCATGAATAAAGTGACGAGGTTCATGCAAATGTTAACTTTACATAAGGTGGAAGATTACACAACGTGCTTACAAGTAGATCTTAAGCAGGGCTTTCAAAAGTGCTCATTTTGCCGTGAACAGCCTATAGAAGTGATGTCACGTATTTCTCGAGCCACCACTGTAACACCATGTAGAATATCCATACGGCGCAAGCAGCTCTCAGCTTCCAGATGTCTGTCGATTCATATGCGTTGCTGGTTAGACGCAGCGTGTGCTACAAACTACAGTGAGCATTTTTTTTTTTTTTTTTTTTTTTTTTTTTTCCAATGACGCGTTGTTGCTTACGCTCGCAACAATTCCATACAAAATTTATTTGATGCTTATGCTCGTTCACGTTTTGCCAAGTGTTCTCCACGTACTCGGAACAGTATTGGCTTATAATCAAAATTTACCACCACATGGGTTTCTTCATTATTTAATGTCACGTGACTGAAGTTGTTAGTTAACAGTTGCCGGCCGGTGAAAACTGTTGCCACACACTGTACGTCGGAAGATTATTTGATTTGACTGTATTTTATACCTAAATGTTAATCACGTATGTTTACTCATGTGACATAATAGTTGCTCGCGGACGTCCAGAAAAAGTTTGCAGAGTTTGCTCGGCTCCTGTGAGTCTTGAAACGTAGCGAGTTGCGCGTTGCGGCCAGGCAGTTGCGGGTAATGAGAGTACGTGCTTACTGCCTGTGGAAATTTCCCGCTTCGACGTGACGGACGAACGTAAGAGCGAGACGTAGCCACCAGTGACGTGAAGGCCAGCCCAGTGCGTTGCGCCAGCATCTCGCGCGGGGGGGAGGAAGCGACAGATGCGGGCCAGATGGCGCCGGCAGATGAGGTCCAGCTTCCAGCCTCCTTCCATCTTCCCTGTGTTTTGACGTCTTATGTGCATGGCGATGTTACGGCGCTCAGCTTTTTGCCACGCTTACATCTGTGCAAGCGCCTACAAGCTAACGTATTAAATTACACGATTTTCTGGAACTTAACAGCAGTAACGTCTATCAAAAGTACGATGGTGCAAGATTGAGGAATGAACGCTAGAGTGCAAATGCACACAGTAATTAAAGGAAGATTGAATGAATCACAGCTGTAAGAATGGGTGATGAATTTGTAGATACGTCGTTGCGGAATGTGAGGAAAGGACACAACTTGTGTTGTGGACGACATTGTACGACGTGACAACAGTACGTTCCGGGATTGCTATGTATAATAGCACGTGACTTCCACTCTGCACGAATCTTCTTTACTTGGCAATACTGCCAGTGCCCATGGTTCAAAGATAGGACACTACAAAATGTGATCATTATTTACCGGATTTCATATAGTATGCTCCACTGCGAGCGACAATCTGATATTATAGTGGTAATCAGCAACGCTGATATATGTGAAGTGAGGCGAAGAGAGCAACTAATGAATGTAATGGCCGGAAAAACGGGAGTACCCCAAGAAAACCCAATATTGCGTTTCCCGTATTCGAAAATCTGTGCCCCCGCCGGGAATCCAACCACAGTTTTCCGTGGAAGAGGAGAATGGTTTGACCATTACACCCCCTCGACTGTCACACGTTACTGGTGAGGGAGGGATATGAGTGTCCTTACTCTGCCAGCTCACCCACCGCTCAATAAAGAAAGTCATGGGAGTTAATTTTAAACCTAAAGAGTATGTCAGGTTCGCATTACAATCGTAGACTAAAGATGAGGTAGACAGATCTCGCTGGCTGCTCACTATTAGTCTCCGTGTTCCAACACGACTAGCAAGAACGACGTGGAGTGGATTTCAGGTTAGAGTAATGTTTAGCAAACAAAAGCTTTGAGGTGCTTTTATATTTTCTTTAATCAGTGTGTAACGCAGTTATGATTAAATTCATATTGGTAAAAATATAGTTTTAATAGAATAGTGGTCATATATATATATATATATATATATAAACAGGGGCGAAGAGTCCATGGAAGCAGCAATGAAAGCATTGCTTCCCCTTTAATTTCAGTCTGTATGGCCTTCTTCTGTAGCCAATGACAGGAGCGGTTCGTTTGCATGTTCACCTCTACCGGCAAGTCATGGAGTTAAAGTGGCGTGGCTGTGAAAATTGACCAACATAAGTGCGTGATAAGTGAAGTTATTTTTTCTTTCTATTTAGTTTATAGTTTACTCAACAAAATGAACAGTTCAGACGATGTTCCGTCAAGTTCTGCAGAAGTGACGGATTGTAAGTGCGCTGTAGAAAAAATTTTACAACACTCATTTAGCTCTTTACCATACGAAATTAAAAAAGATGTAATGAGCAGTGGGAAACCATCTCCTGATCTCAACATACATACCAAAACAAAACAATGTGTGCGACATTTTAATGCTAGTTTTTACGGGACAGCTTGGCTTACTGGGTGCAAGAAATTTCAGAAGATATACTGTTGGCCATGTTTATTATTGTCCTCTGAAGAAAGTGTTGGGACGCAACCCGGGTTTAGTGATTAGAACAACTTTCATAAATCGGTTAAAAGGCATGAACTCAGTAAATCGCATTTACTGTCGTGCGTATCACTGAAACAGTTTGGTAAAACGAGAATTGAGTTCTGTTTAAGTGACCAGTTCAGGTTAAATACTCAGAAACACAACAAAAATGTCAAAAAGAATAGACATATTTTGGGCCGTTTAATCGATGTTACCTGTTTCTTAGCCAAGCAGTAATTAGCTTTTAGGGGATATGAAGAGTCTTCAAATTCTTTAAATAAAGGAAATTTTGTTGAACTTGTTTATGCTTTTGGAGAAATTGACAGTAATTTGAAAAGCCATTTAGAAAACTCCACAGTTTTTTCTGGTCTGTCAAGTGACATACAAAATGATTTGATTCAGTCTGTTTGCGATGTAGTGTTACAAAGTATCAAGATGCAAATCGAGAAAACCTTGTTTGTAGGAATAATATTGGACGAAACAACAGAAGTGAGTAAAAAATCTCAGTTAACCACTCTTTTGCGATACGTTTATTCAGAAGGGGCAATTGAAGAACGTTTTCTTGGCTTTAGTGATGTTAGTTGTGATCGGTCTGCTGGAGCCTTATCAGAGCACGTGTTTCGTGTTTGAAGTGATTTCAAATGTTTTCACAAATTAGTAGCACAAACATATGATGATGCTGCAGTCATGGCAGGTTAAGTAAATGGATTTCAGTTACTTGTAAGAGTGAAATGCAGTGAGGCCATTTTTGTACATTGTTATGTACATAGACTAAATTTGGTTTTATCAGATTCAGTCAGCCACATCAACCAGTGCCGAAGGTTTTTCATGACACTTGCAGGATTTGGAACATTATTCTCTTAAGTCAACAAAGATAACATGTGTTTTAGATCAAGAAGTTGGAATTTCAACAGTAGGCTCGTTGAAACGGTCAGTGAATATAAAGCTCAAATAGAAAACATGTTGGAACAAATGATTGAAAATGCTGATAAATGGGATAGTGAAACTCTGCTAAGTGCTCGCGGAATATTATTTAGCTTACGAGATTTTGATTTCATTTTCCTATTGCATGTTTTTTCCACTATTTTCCCGATCACAAATGTACTTTTTCAAGTTTTGCAAAAGAAAACGTCTGACATTAATTTTTGCATCTTGAAAATAAATGAGTTCAAGGACTATCTCCAAAAACAAAGAGATAATTTTGATTCAATCTGGTAAAAAGTTAGCGAGCATAAAATCGTAGCAGCGGCGCACCAAAACAAAAGATTGCGAATCAGTCATATTGATGGGGAAGATAGAAATGCATCGTACAGAAGGCTGTACTTTGAAATTATTGACGTAATAATATCAAAATTAACGTCCAGATTTTGTGCTATCGAAAAACTCAGATTTTTAGAACTATTGGACCCTACAAGATTCGAAACATTTAAGAATGTTTTTTTCCTGAAGAACGCCTTAGTTGTCTGAAATAAATTTATGGCCGCCATTTCGAATTTCCCAGGTTGCGAAGTTAATTAACGGTTGTTTACGAATCTAATCAGTTTGTTGTTAAGAGCTTTGCAGAACTCCATCACTTTCTGAAGTCAGCTGATCTCGACGAGGTTTTTCCCCAAGTCTATACACTATCTAGTCTCATTTTCACCATTCCAGTTACGAGTGAATCAGCAGAACGATCCTTCTCCACCTTGAAACGCATTAAAACTTATTTGCGAAACTCACAAGGCGAAGGACGACTGTCTTCTCTGTCCATACTCAGTGTCGAAAAACAACTTCTTAATAAGCTGCGACCACGGGGTAGATTTCATGATGACGTAATTGAAGTATTTGCTAAAAAAAACTGGCGAATATATCTGAAGTATAAATAAATAAGTAAGCTGCAAATAACATGTTCATTAACGGACCCGTTCAGTAAGTAATCTTATATTTTATTTATTTTTGTTTATTTTTGTGTTAATTTGTTTGTTTTGATATAGGCCTAAGTGTATCTAGTTGACTGGGAAACAGGATGTTCGAAAACATGTGTTATATCGGCCTATGTGGTTTTAGTTTTAAACCAACGCACATTTGTAAACTTATGACATCGTCAGCATGTGTGTTTTACATGGGTTAGGCAGTGTCGCAGATAAGTTGTGAATGTTTTTAATGTTAGCCAGTTATTTGGTTTCGTGCTGTTCGCTAGCTTTTCCAAGACAAAGGTGTTTAACTGTATATTAATTTTGGTTTTAAAATTTTATTGGGACTTTATTAAGTGTTGTTATATTATTAATTTAAATGACAATACACCAACTTACTTTGTGTTGAATATCGGCCGCATATAATGTTCGCAAGTAAAGACTGTTGACGATAAAGTGAGCACCTTGAAATCAACCTTAAAAAAAGTCACTGCCCATACATCCATATATTGTTTTTTTTTTTAATGAATTGGAGTGTAAAATTGACCATATTTGTAACATATTTACTTTTCCAATGATTCCACAGTTTCACCTGACCGACGCATGACTAAAGTGATGAGGCCCATTACAACGTTAATTTTACATAAGGCGGAAACATACATAAAGTGTATACAAGTAGATTTCAAGCAGGGCTTTCAAAAGTGCTCATTTCGTGAACAGCCTATAGTACACTAACTTAAGGAGAAAATCATTAAACCAACAAGTTAAATTTGTCGATATTTAAATAATGGTTGTTGCTTTCAGAATCTTCACAAAATGTACCTTTTCTGTTTAGCACTAATTGCTTCTCCCCCTCTTAAAATCTCACGCCTCGCCACTGATGTGTGTGTGTATATATATATATATATATATATATATATATATAATATGAATGTTTCTTTGTTTGTCCCGTATGCGTTCCTGTACCATTCATCCGATTGCGATGAAACTTTGGTAAGTTGTTGTGCGCACGCCCGCGAAGGTTTATGAGTTGGTAAAACCATTTTACAATAGGTGGCGCGCGAGTCGTTTCAACAAATGAGTGTGTGCGTGTGTGTGTATGGTTATATATATATATATATATATATATATATATATATATATATATATATATATATATATATGTCATCCGATTGCTATTAGTTCAACAATTTTACAATAGATGGCGCGTGAGTCGTTTCAACAAATCACAGCAACCACAGACGAATTGATTCACAAAGTTTTCCCAAATATCGCACAGAATTACAAAAGTTCAGTTGCTTATTGAACGTGCTATATTAGCAGCCAAAGACAACGATGTCAGTGCCATCAATTTCAGCATTCAAAACGAAATATCAGGCGAAGTGACAACGTATAAGTCCATCGATACTGCAATGAATCAAGACGAAGTTGTCAATTATCCAACTGAATTCTTGAATTCACTTGATTTGTCAAGCATGCCGCCGCGCGTGTTAACATTGAAAATGGGCGTGCCTATAATTCTTCTCCGGAACATAAATCCACCACAACTTTGCAACGACACCAGGCTCTCGGTGAAAAAGATGATGAACAATATCATCGAAGCTACGATTTTAAAAGGAAAGTTTAAAGGAGAAAACGTACTGTTGCTACGCATCCCAATGATTCCGACAGATATGCCATTCGAGTTCAAACGTTTGCAGTTTCAGGTGCGACTCGCATTTGCAATGACCATCAACAAGGCACAGGGACAATCGTCACAACTGTGTGGACTAAATTATGAAAATCCATGCTTCTCACACGGACAGCTGTATGTGGCCTGCTAACGCGTCGGAAAACCTTCGGACTTATTCGCGTATGCACAGAAAAACAAAACTATTGTGTATCCCAAAGCACTTCAATAAACAGATTTAAAACACAAACACTTTCTTTGCGTGGCATTGCAACGCATGCCGGGTACTCGCTAGTTAAGATACAAACAAACATGTTCATCATCGTTCACCATGTGACTTTGACAGTTGTGTTGATTTGGGGTAGGTCAATGTTGGTTAGAGCGTAGAAGACGAATAATCGGTCCACCTTACCTCGAGTTGGCTGTCTATAACGGTTGGTATTTCTTGGAGAGATGACAGCCACTGTGCAACACGCGTAGGATTTAGAAACGTGGCCAAAAAAGTGATGGTTATAGTCTATTCGCTGTTCCTTCACACTTTTTGAATATAACCTTTGAGAAATCGTAAGTATGAAGTGTTTGGTTATTTCCTAAATATCTCGTATCACAATCGTTTTATAATTCTATTGACATTAAACTACTTATTTGTGGTTCAATTGAACTTTTGTTTTTTATTTATAATTTACAATATTTTACACATTATTGGAAAAAATACAGTGAGAAAATAGGTTTTGGTAATGCCTAGTTAGAACTAGTTCTTATGGAAAATATTACAGTTAGTGCGCACGAATGTGGTGCGTTATCCCTCTGGTGTAATTTTCTAGACTTGGTTAAGGTTTGTTTGCGTGAGGCGGAGGAATATTCTGGAAGTATAACTTCAGCAGGGCTTTAAAAAATTAGGCAGTAACCTTGAATGGACTACATCCGTAATATTGGTAGTTACTACCGCTTTGCTCCTCCCTGGCCGCAGAACCCCCCCCCCCCCCTCCTTCTTCTAATATACCATCCCACTGGCCGGTGTTATTTTGCTAACTTTACCACTTCGCGTCATGATACGCACATCCCAGTTGTCCTTGAAGGCCGCTTTAGGTGTTAGTGGTGATTCATCCTGCGAACGAAGCACAGCTGGTATTTTCACTGTGCAAGGCCAAGGCCGGGATTACCAAGACTAATCGTTATAAGTAACAAGCATTACGCTACACTTTCACGTTTACGTAAAACGTGGCCTTTCTGGATACTATAAGACGATTGTTCACGTATGCACGCAACCTTCATGTACTGAATAAAAATGTCGTGAATAAGTGTTGCTTATTCTCAGGTTGAAAACGCGGAAAATTAAAGTTATACAGATGTATTTGTGTTTTAACTTTGATGTGGCAAGTATAAAGTTGCGCTAGTATGGCGTTCGTGATTTATACAAATCTTAAAAACAACTAAGACATGGTGAAAACCTCCAGAATGAAATGTTCCTGGGTGGTCTACATGTTTTTTCGTGTATATGCGAATGAATCTTATCTAATGACATGTTGATGTGCTTGAGAAAAATTATATCGTGTTTCATGAAGTATCCTACTGAAAATTACAAACGTATTGGTAAACATTTTGTATTTCATGCAAGCATTTTTGTTCTTCTGAGAAACGTAATGAACTGTAACAATGTAAACTTCCCCGAATATTTACGAATTTGAAACCTAAATAATTAGTATTTAACTTCAATTATTCTTTCGGTCTGTTTCGGGGTGAAAAATAAAAAATGTGTTAGGTATAAAAACTTGAGCTAACGACATCCCAAAAATAGAAACAAAATATGGACAGCTAAGATAACAAAACGTCCTTAGTGGTTGGCCTGCAAGATCACATGGTACTGTAACGTATCACGTAAAAGCTTGTATTTACAAGTTTTTCCGTACGTGACCGTATACGTGAAACGATCATAATGGAGCTCATTGAAACGCATCATCAGTTAAGACATGGCCGACTTATGTAAACGTGTTGCGTGGAGTGGTACCGACCTAAGTTGCCTGGCAGATTGCAAGCTGACTACCTTTTCCAGTCCGCGACGTGAACCGGGGTGAAACAGCTGGCTGATTTCAGAACATCCTGGTAGTTTGACTTGCTGCAAAACTGAAAATGGAGGAAGACAAGGTTTTCCAAGCATAAACATAGATCCGTGTTGTTTCCTCAAATTGTCATATTATTCCCACGAGATGGGTGTTCATGTGGACACATTGGAAAGTGAAGATCAAAACAAAAGTATTTAATGTCACAAAGAAAAGGTATATAGTATTGGATAATTTCAGTGTCATTTCTTCCCTGCGTAATATGCCGTTTAATTTAATCGTACATTTGAGCCACCATAATTGTTTCAAAATTATTGGCTACATTTAAATATAAAAGAAATTGTTGAAAAAGTTTAGGGATAACTTCTCAAGTAACTAGCAGGTTTCATTCATTTACGTTTATTCATTCATAAAATAAACAGTTGTTTTTAGACATACCGCCATATAATTAATGGATTGCATATCGATAGTAATGTCGAAAGCGAATTAAGAGAATTTTTAAAAATGTTTTAATTAGCGACACCATTAACAGATTTACATGAATATTCCGACATCTGTGACATGTTTAGTCCTCGTGTCACTGCTATGAGACAACGCTCTGGTGCAGTCTTTCAACAAGACAACGTTTGTAGACAAGATGCCTCCTGACTATGGTGTGATTCCGTCATGTTAAGGTACTCTGTGGTCAGCAAGGTCCTCCGATGTGCCCCCTTTAAGAGAACGTGTGAAGTCATCTCGAACGTCAACTCCAATCCGTGCCAGTCTGTAGGATATCAGTGTATAAGCTACAACAGCTGTGGGCTGACTCGCGTCACTAGAGGACACAATTGCTGCACCGAATTTGCGCGTGAATGTTTCCAGACCCTTATCTGCTGCTACATCGTACTGGTATGGGAACCAGCAGTAAGCCTGTATTGCAAACTCTGTTATCCCCGTTATCTGATGTTATCTTTGTGATATCCCCGTGACCTTTCAACACGTGCAGTTAATTCCCACCACTCCTAAATCTTAATGTTTTTTTTTCTTCTGTGATTGTCTACAGCATAAAAAGAAAGCCGAATTCATGTACCATTACACTCTAAATTTTTTTGTACTTTTATAAGTACAATCCTTGAAAACCCAGTTGGCAAAAAAATCCTTTGTAAAACTACTGAGTTTTCTTGTAAAATCTGCAAAGCATTTCTTTGTAATATTACAAATGGCAGCCTTGTATCACAACTGACATTATTGAGAAGTGTAAATAAAATTACTGTTTTTTCTTCTAAGAAACAAATGTAATGAATTAATAACAGAGAATTTAAAAAAAATATTCAAAACATAATTTAAAAAATAAAATTGTACCTCGCCAGCATGGGGATTAGAACTCACACCCCTTGTCTTACTCTAGTCCTCATCTCTGTCCACGAGACCAACTTGACTTCCGATATTAACGCGTATTTTCAATGTAAATATATGTAAAAGTACATACAAAATAATATTTAAGTTATGTAGTTGTACAGTTAAGAGATTTGGATGCCTCTTAACAATGGGGTATTAAGAGTCGATTTAAGAGTTATGTTTAGCTAGGAAACATTAACATTTATGAATAATACGGTCACGTTTTATTGAACTTGTTGTTTTATTATATTTATTTGTTGTTTTAAGTGGTTTATGTAATTAAAACTTGCAATACATTTCTTTTTGAATCCATAGATTTTACGCACACAGCTTTATACGGTTTTACGTGGTTGAGAGTCCGCCATTTTGCTGAATCTCGTGGATACGACTCAGTGTAGTACAAACATTTCCTAAGGTGTATTACAAATACGGACCTTGTAGTTTTACAACAAAAATCTTTTTACTGTTACAAGTATTTGTAAAATTACAAAAAATTTCTCAGTAAAAATTACAAAATTGTTTTAGAGTGTAGGATATTGACCGTAAAGTAAAATGTTCAGATTGAGAATTCTTTTGTAATAGGTGTTTTCCAATCAGTGTTTCCAACCTTGACACCATTAATTCTCTCTCTTTCAAAAGGTCTCTAGGATTTGTGGGTAATGAAGTGACCAAGGGTACACGACAGTAAAATCGAACACGGCCTGTATTTGTTTAGGCGTGTTGTGGGAGCGCAAGTGACGTGGTCTTTGCAGCGACCTTGACCACAGCTGACGACTTCAAGACCATCATTCCTTTCACGTCACACTCCACTCCTGCATCCCCTCCTCTTCTTTTGCTCTCTCTCTCTCGCCACTTCAATTTTTAGTATTCATATTTTTTTATTTATTTTATTCACTTCACTTTTATCTGGTGTTTGCATGATTTTGTCACATAATACAAACAGGAGAATCCGTGTCGGTTCCAACGTAACGCGCGCGCAGAATATTTCGAAATTATTTGAATTTCGTGAGTTTTAAAGCTACTTAGAATTTACACATACATTTTAAGCCCACGCTTCTGAAATTTGAAACATCGTCAATTCTCCAGGAAGTGTTATACGTGTCCAAACAGAAGCACCGCTGATAAAATCGCTGACAGGGTGCGATTATTCTTATCATCCCAGAGTGCGACAGTGCCTAACTTAAAAGTCGACTCGCTGAGCTCGGCTATAGTATTAAGTCATGATAAGCAACCCCGTGATAATTTTACGAACGAAAAATTGGGGGCTTTGCCACTCCGAGCAAGCGCAGGTTTGTGTCGACTTAACGAAAGTCTGGATTGTGTGAGGATGGTGCATACAGGCGTGAGGAAGTTTGTAATAAGTGTGACGGTCTGTATCTTTTGTCAGTCGGGCCACTTCAGTGCTGGCTGTTATCGCCGCCGTGAAGCAGGCAGACAGGCAGCGACGCTATCAGCTGTGCTGAGCTGACAGCCAGCCACTGTGCCGCCTCGCGACACTCCCAGCCCGCTGCACCACCCCCTTCAGCATGTACCGGTGAACTCACCTTCAACTCAGCCTTATTATCTAATCAATTATATCCCCACGATGTTCGACAAATCTGTTGTGAATTGTAGTTTGCGAAACATCTGGAATTGCGTTCCTATTTCTCCGTATACAAAAAATGAGAATTATTTTCTGCTGTATCAACAGGTGGAGCATTTTTCACCATTGACTTATATTGAAATTACATTCTTTAATATGTAGGAAGTAGAATGGAAAGAGGCAAGCTGGCTCATAGGCGCCAGCCGCAGTACTGAAGGACGGCCATCTTGGATGACGTCGGTGGAACTTCCTGCTCTTGCATTCCTCTTGGACGGCAGCCATCTTGACAGTATACCGACGGCCATCGTGTCAGCCAGTACATGTCTTTCTGCTCTTACATTCCGCCTTGAATCTTCCTGATCGGTCATTCGTCTCCGACGGCATCCATCTTAGATTTCACTTCCCGTTCCTTAATTCCGTCGTCGAGGGTTTCCTCTGGGTCCTCCCAAGTTTTCTTTCTTTCACATTCTGCCGTTTTTCTCTCTTCCTTCGTTATTTATCTCTCGTTCTCGGAAGGGTTTCCTCATATCCCTTCCATCGTCGTCCATCTCGTTTGTCGTCTGCTGGAGTTGACCATCTTGTTTGTCGTCCATCTTGTTTGATGTCGTCTACTGGAGGCCGACATCTTGTTTGCCGTCGTCCGCTGGAGGTGACCATCTTGTTTGTCATCCATCTTTGATTCCCACATCAGCTGCTAGTGTGTGTTGTGAAATTCCACTGGTGATGGCTAGGAGCGCTGGTAATTTATTGTAAATAAGAACTCAAAAAATGCCGGAGTCGTGCAGTTTCGTCTCCAGCCCGGTGTGCTAACCACAAGGCTACCATCGCATGTGGAATGATAGAAGTTGAAATAAGGCATATACGAGAGAGCGCGCACACTCACGAGACATACTTGTAATCGTGAAAAATTAATAGCACAAGGCGCTACACTTCTTATACGGGCAATCAGTTAGTAATATCATAAAATTTCGTTAGGTCATATGTATGCTAAAAAGTAATTATTTACCCTCGCTTGCAATGAAAGAAGGTACACTCGCGCTCACCAGACTTTTAATCAATGTAAGGGGAGAAATACTATCTCCAGTGCAATACCAACGAATATTTTAAATACAAATCAGTTCCTGGATAATAACCACCTAGCATACTGCAAGTATAGGTAATATTTAAAAATAACATAGACAAATTAAATATATAAAATCCTTATTTAAAAAAATATAGTGATCAGTTATAATTTATTCATACACATACATTCATTGATAAACATAGAATAATCTTGTAATTATAACAATAATTTGCCATCGTAGTCGGTGAGCGCAGAGCGCTTGAGTCAAAACTAAGCCATTTTACGAAGACGCGATTTCCAGACCTTCTAATGACTTTTTCAATTAGATATGTGTGGAGGAATCGAGTCGGTTGTATCTCCTCACCATAAAACCCACCTGAGAGGACTACCGCCCATATCTTCCAAGTAGTACATACGTGAAGCATAGTGACGAATCTTAACCACTCTGTATATTTCTGTACTCCAATTCGGAGTATATGCCTTTTCAATACACTTTTGTCTCTTGATATGGGACATAGGCACCAACCTTCATTTTTGGTCTTCGTGAATACACTGTCTTCTCAGTCCTGTACACCGAATCCATCAAAGAAGTGTCTTTGATATATGCGGGCCGCATGTGAATCATGCGATTAACTCTGCGATTGTATGCAGGCATCAGTTGTGTTAAAAAGTCCAGCCACTGGTAGCTTCCACAAGCGGAGAATTCACACCACATATTCTTCAAAGTACGATTGCAACGTTCTGCAATGGAAGTCTCTGCTCTAGGTACTGTAATAATTGATCTTGTTTGCTGCAACGAGGGCCCTAAAACTGGAATTATAGAAGTCCCTGCCGAGGTCAGTCTGAATAATTTTAGGGGAGCCTTTATCACGTAAGACAATTCGCATCGTATTTCTTACATCACGATCTCGTTTTCGACCAACAGGTATGCCCCAAGCATATTTGCTGTAACAGTCGATGACAGTTAATAAATATAGGAATCTTTTATAAACTTAAGCATATGACAGCATTTACACTAAGTCTGCTTGGTAGAGGTCTCTCACACCAAACACAACCACCTTTCGTATGGAATAATTGCGTCGTGCGGGTCGGTGAAGCTCACTGGCGATCTCTGCACGAGACATTTTAGTGAATGTCTCCTCCTCCTCGAAACTCTTCCAGAATATAGGTGATCTTGTTCCTGTGTGAAGTATTGCCAGCCTGCTGAGACGCAGCTAGTAGACGCAGATATGGTGCATTCATTGGCATTGTTCCAGAATACATATTCAAGTTGACTGCTCCCATCCAGCTTCGAAGTCAGACCATATCCAGTCGCCACACCAACATCTGGGAATATATCAGTGATAATGAAGCATTTAGGATGAGTTTCATCCCTATATGTATCAGCAGAAGGATCATTATCTGATAAATGTGCATTCGTGAAACTAATTATGTGCTTATATTGACGAAGTATCTCGGGCGAATACTCGTCAGGCATACATTTAAACAGTAGTTAATAGAGATTAGGAGAGGCATGCACGTCTTCATCACCAGTTTGTATAAAATCGTTGGGCAGCAAAAATATTTGTTTCCCGAATACCATCTTCTATTTTGTCTATATACTTATGTAGTGCCATTGTATATTGATGTGTACGACTGCAGGTAATTGTGAACACACTTGGAGCGGGAATTAGTTTGCTCCTCTTGTCGTTTTCAATCTCCTAGAGGCCAATCTTCATCATCGACAGCCTCTGGCTTGCGCTTCCACCTCCAAGGTTTGTCGTCAGCAGGTTCAGTCTTCAGTTCGGCAGGTTGAACAGTTTGTCGTCAGCAGGTTCAGTCTTCAGTTCGGCAGGTTGAACAGTTTGTTGTTGATCCAGACGGGACGTAATCGTTCGCAAGGCTTCTTCCAAAGCAGCATCTCGCCCAATGCTTAGTCTGCAGATATTTAGCATATTGTACACTTGCAATTATGTACTGTAGATCTTCGACAGCAGCAGTCGTGTATCAACGCTTCTTGGTGAACAAAACCAGTGTTGATGTCCATTTACATTCATTATGTTGTCCTTTATAAAATGTAGGGAGGTACAAGTATGCCTTGCCCTATCCCCCTGCTCGATTGTTACGCCTTCGAGCTATGCGTAACTCGTTAGATCAAGCAGATTGATGTTTTGGTAACGATGTGTATCTAGGATAACCCCCGAGGGAAGTGCCCCTAGTTAGGCGCAAGGACTAGCGGGAGGTGAGACTGGGAGGAGGCTCCGCTGCCATGTTGATCGGCGCTGGTGATCTCACGTGCGGTCAACGTGCTTGTTGCTGACCATCAGCACACGGGAGCCCGTCCTCTACTCTCCGGAAACGCACGCGCATACAACTAGCCTACTTCTTGTACCTCGTGGGAGATGGAAGGGCGGTCCGAGCTAATATTGTATGCATTGCATTATGGGAAGACGGGGAAATGTTATGTCGCCAAACAATGACTTCCCGGAAGTTGAAGCGGTAGAATAATGCGTAGGCCTACTTTCTTTTAGACTGCCAAGAAGGGTCGTTGATAAAACGCCCCAGTTCCCATCTGGCCATGGGGAAGGGAGACTTGTTTTCACTTCTAGCTAACGTCGAAACAGCAGTGATGGAAATATATATGCAGTAATTACCAGATCCTCGTTAAAAATAGTGTCCTAGTTAGAAGGAAAGATAGCCTGTTTGGAAGAAGACGAGGTGGTTTTGTGTGCCTGTATTCCCCTTTCATAGTTTTATGAATCAATTCAAACTTTCATGTGCTAGCCGCATCGCAGCTGCTTCGGGTGCTGTGACTCCTCACTGCTCACAAAGTTCGATGTACATTAAGAGTTTAACTGAATCTTCTTTAATTAATTTAGTTTCGGTAAAATGCGTTATCTGCAGTAGCTGATAATGTGCATAGGACTACACCTCATTAGTCTTTCATGCTCTACAAGAATAACATGTGATAATTACTAATAGTTTGAAGTAGATAATTTTAATATGTTTTGTCACTTTGTCTTAAGACTGAAAGATATTTGCATTATTCCTAATGGTGCACTGCGCCCCACTGTAAAACATCAGCATAGTTCAATAAAAAGTAGTACACACACTACCAAAGTTAGAGTTATGTTGCATATGAAAAAAGAATGCTGGTATTTTTTAATACTGTAAATATTTTTGCTAAGATTTATTTAAATTACAAAACAATTTAATAGGTCTGTTTTAAATAAAAATTAACCGTATTTCCATTTAGGATGCTTTAAAAAAACATTTCACAAAAACATAATTTTGTTTAAAAATATGTTATTAAGCTCGAGTCTAAAAATATTTAAATACGAAATTCTAGGAAAATATTTAGTGGTACAAATTATAAGCTTTATTTTCTCAATTGCAAGTTAAATCGTACTTCTGACAATTTTGGTTGTATCTGTACTACTTTTTAACGAGTTTTGCATATTTCACAGTAGGTGCATTGGAAGTCACTCTACTTATACCGTAACCGATCTTTATAATTTTAGTAGACCCTATTTAAAAGTTTAAAGGATTTTTAAAAAATAACCTAACTAGTGAGCACTGTTTTAGACACACGTCGGCCCTTTGTTTCTGTCCTGAGTAATGATTAGCAACAAGCATTAAATACAGTGCCCTCAGTCCCAAAGAAAAGCAGTAAATTAATGGCTAAGGAAAGAGCGTGAAGATTTATACTGTCGTAAAATGGTAAGCAATTAAGGAAAACTCAATTACCGCACAAATTAGATTTACGGCCCTTGTTTCTAAGGCGTGGTAAGAAAATTGCCGCGGTTCGTTCAGCCCGCAGTCATACCAGAACATGTACTAGACTCCAAATTGCAGCATTTCTGATCTAACATTTTCTCAGGATAAGTATGTCATGGAGGAGCGGCCGACCACAAATGTTAAATATTTTTTACAAAATATTATTGAAAATATACACAAGATACTTTAATTCAGGACAATTTTGACTGAATCTGTATTTTAATAACATATATTTTTGTTAAATTTTCAAGTATGGAAATGATTGCAATTTGGTAAATGTAGGGATATCTTAAGGGGGATTATATCTCAACGTTATCTTTTCTTCCTCTCTCTCGCTCCTCTCTCTCTCTCTCTCTCTCCCTCTTTCTCTCTCCCTCTTTCTCTCTCCCTCTTTCTTTCTCTCTTTTTTTGAATACGACACTACACAAGTAGCTGTTCCCCGAATTCTCTTAAACTACTGCCGCTTTATTGTATTTTATTCTGTAACTGGTAACTTCCGAGAATGGATACGCGATTGTTTCGTGTGTGCGACTAAAGGCTGTCCACGATAAGTGAGCACTTTTGAAATCAACCGTAGGAAAAAGTCACTGCTCCTACTTGCACATATTTTAACGGGCGCACTGAGTGACATTCGCCCAGTAAAATTGGTAACGATGGCAGGGAAAGTAGTTCCATATCTTAACGTTGAATAAAAAGTGTTAGGTTACCATTTTGTATAGCTTAAATTATTTATATAATTTTTCTTTCTTTTTTTTATGCTTCGAAATGCAAAAATTAGCAGATTTTTCAAATAGGTACCGTTCTAATAATTTTACAGTTTCACTTGACTGATGCGTGAAGAAAACGACGAGGCCCATGGCAATGATAATTTTACATAAAGCGGAAGAACACACAACGTGGATACAAGTAGATCTTAAGCAGGGCATTCAAAGGTGCTCATTTTACCCTGAACAGCCTATATAGGGGGTGATAACAGCAACAGTAAATACACAATACCAACTCAATAAACTACGTTAACCAGTTCCTCTACGCCCCGTAGATCCATGAAATATAGAACCATGTATATACCACATGTGGCGAAAAATTCGTAAATCCAAGAGTTTATGCCCCTCCCCCCCCTCCACATCTAATGCTAAGTGACGAGGGTATGGTCGTATTTCGTTACGTCTGTAATGCGCAAAGTTCGCACACCAGCTGTTCAGTTACCTGTCTAGCGGCGCATCTCTTCTATCCATTCATATGTCGTTCTAGGTCTGCCCAATCTTGAGCATCAACCGTATGTTGTCTGGCGCACAAATTCTTCGTACGCTGACGTCACGTTGGAGTGAATCGCTGGCCGGAACGTGTCACAAGTTAGGTTAAAAAGCTGAAAGATTTTCAGTAGTCCAATTAATTGGTGAGTGAGTGTAGATATTTAGGCGGCTCTTAACATCGAGGTCTTGAGAGCCGATGAGGGTGAAGTGAGGTGAGTATGGAGCAGTACCGGTATGCAAGGGCGGGGAAAACGGGAAATCCCCGAGAAAACCCGCCCACTAGCTGCATCGTCCGGCATGAGTCCCACATGCTAAAATCTGGGGGCCGGTTTGCCTTGGTGGGAGGCGAGCTGTCTAACCACTACACCACCGCCCCTCCCCCTCCCCCATTAATAAGTGTGGGCGTGTATCTAGAAAATGTATTTGTTGGGCTTTCAGTATGGTTAAACTACTTTACGTAACGTTAAGTTGTGAGAAGTTTTTCATGCTTTTCAGTCATCGTATTTATTATCATTCAGTGGCGAAATAGCAATGGACGAGTTTTCTAGCAGCAGTATTAGCACAGGCTACGGAACACGACTTATGCGACGAGCGCTCACTTGGGAAGAGTGTGGAGGTGTGTGCCAAGAAGACAGGTAGGGTGTGTGTGCGTGGTATCTGCGAGGAGACAGCCCCGGATGTGTGCGGTGCTAGGGGCGTGGCTTCCTCTGCTGGACGTCACACCCTTCTCACATTCCGCCACTCTGAATCACCTATACTTTCGCAACTTGTCCTGTGTGATATCTTCTCGTCATTGCGTGACACGCCTCTTACCAGTTTTGGTTTGGGAGGGATTATATTCTCTTAGCTTTCCTTAGGAGTGCCTTTCAGTATCCTGCATCTGTGAACTCGCGGTGTTCCGGACCAGCAACTGTGTTTATGTACGATGTACTAGCGTTTGCCTGCGACTTTGTCCGCGTGGAATTCGTGTTTTCGTTACAAAATTTTTTTAAATACTAAGCATGTATTTAAAATAGAAAGTGGAACGGAATACTGGTCCAAAAATAAGAGAATTTTGGGACTGTTAATTTAGGAGTTATTTGTAATTGGCCGTGCCAGCATGCAATCTAGCCTCTTTACTATTCTTCTTTGTAAACCAGCGTCTTTACCATTTTAGAAGTTGGTACCGAAAAAATTAACAATGCTGAGGGGCGAGCTTACACGCGAGCACGCAACGTAAAAACTGACAGTGGGAGAAACATTTCTATCTCGAGTTAACTCCTGCGAATTTGAGAGTTTGTTCCTGTGATTTATTTATCGTCATCGCAAAGCATCCTTTTGGGGGAAACTGCAGTCTCTTGAATCCAAAAGGGAGGTCATTGGGAATAAATGGAATATGCGGCACAGACATTGTTTCTCCTTGAGCCTATCCAGTTAGAATAGTGGCCTCTACTACAGTGCGATGTAGATAGAGCTTAGACTAGCATCCTAGTGCCATTACAGTGTTTCGATGGTTTCAAATTGTTGGTCAACATAACAGGTATGCCCACACGCAGTACAAACCAGTGTATGGTATAGTAAACCCGGTGAATTTGAAGTGTTCAAAAATTTCACTGCGTAATGAACCCCTTCGTGTGTATTTACCACCGTGCCTATTGAATTATATACAATTTCTTCCCCGTAGAATTATTTCAACAAAATGTCATTAATGACCTCTGCTTGGTAGTTTTTTGGGGTCAGAATGGCTATTTCACACAACCATTCCATAGGCTTGTTCTGTGTCTGGGCAACGTGTGGATAAATTTTTGCTGTCAGCTCTTGAACTGTAGTTACGATAGTGCAGAACTTGTCCGGGATAACTATTGTGCCGTCTGTTTTAGGATAATCGCCGTTTCCAAGTTTGAGCAGGTAGTCTGAAAATTGACCGGCAGACACTTAACCTTTCAGACGTGCTCTCATATTTTGGGTAAGTTTCAGCACTTTACGAGGGCCACAAAGAATATCTCTTGAGGCTCGCCTTGATTTCATCGACAGGCGTTCATCTCGGCACCAGTGGTAATATTTGGCGAAAATCTTGGAATACTTTTACGAAGTTTTACTACTGGTTTATTTCTAAGGGACTGTTAATCATGTGATTATTTATTTTTATGGTACTTTCACGAAGTTTATAGATAATAGGACCATCTAATGTGTTTTCTCCATACAAAGTTTGAACCCCCACTTCACCCCTTTAGGGCTTGAATTAAAAAAAAAAATCCTTCCTTAGAGGCTGCCTGCATTGCTTAACGAACGTTTCCTCCAAATTTCATGTTCCAAGCCTGAGTCTCGATGTTATGTCAGCCAGTCTTTTCCTTTTTTTAGGTCACTGCTTTGTTGTTCATAGCTACTCTTTTATCTAGATTAGTTTGTCATCTCTCGTTTGTTTTTCATTAATTTCATCTATACAGCTTTTTCTTCCTGCGGACAAAGTCCTCGATGATATCACTGAAATCTAGCTTGTGTGACATTTGGTGTGCAAAGAAGCATCAGACTATAGAGTTTGCCTTCTTCGAGGGACATTCTTTGCTTTTTTTCTGCTGAGCAATTATTCACAGGAAATGTTATATCCTTACAACCCGCAGGCCACGATAACACTAACTTCATCCCATCCATGATTTACCATATTATGTACTTAAAGATAAAAACGTTTGAAAGCAAAACAAAAAAAATAATAATAATGGATATTTGTACCAAACCCTGTTCAGCGTGAAAACATTGTTTGGTATAGTTTATTCCATAGTTTTTGCCGTCGTATAGCGGCGGAAATCCAGTTTTTTTTTAAACATACAATTCGAACTGCATAACAGACATAAGTCGGTGATTGGAAAGAGGTTGGATGTTTTCTATGTAAACACACCTTTAAAGGTTCGTTTTTTGTCTTTTTTCTAGTCAAGTTTTGTGGTTGAACGTACCATACTGGTTGTCTCATTAATGTTTAGACTCTTGAATGTGAATAACAGAGAAGTTATTAGATAATCTAAAGATGGAACTGCGTTTATTTTATGCTATAAGAACAACGGTGAGCGTGTACCAATGTTTATAACAGTTACAAATGTTTTAAAATGTCCGTCATCGGCAGCAAGACATGATCCCCAACGCTGTAGAACAGAAAGACAAACGGAAGCGACGGTTTCCTTGGGGATGTATTCATTGGCGACCACAATCATCTCTCTCGTGGCACCCAGTGTCTGTGGCTGTGCGGCGTACACGATGTTCTTCACAGAGTCCTCGCAGACGAACATCTGACTGCGTTATATCTGGATATCTGGGTGGATACTCAACGCTTCCTCGTTGGCCTTCCTCCTCCCTACAAATGTTTCATCCAGAAGCGAAGTCTTCGTAGCCAGGGACTGGGGCAATACAAGCCGTATTTTTGTTGTTCGTCTCGATGGTAATGAGGCGGTGCACCGCCCTTCTGGGGGAAGTAATAATCATCTGAGTAGAGTTGGTGACCAGCAGGCACAATGTTTTCCTGCAACATGGCACGGTAACTTTCACCTGTCACCATTCCGTTAAAGAAGAATGTCCTCACAAGTCCTCCGGCAGACATACCGCGCCACATTGTTATTCCAGGAAGATTGATTGCTTGATTTACCCCACATTCTGGAGATTTTCATCTGCCCAGTACTCATGGCTGTGGTGGTTGACAGTTGCATTCAGTTTAAAGGATACCTCAGCGGACCAATCAATGACGCCAGTAAAATTTTCTTTGTCGTTGTTGCACATCTTCACAATCCACTCAGAAAATTCGGCACGTCTGTCTGGGTCATCATTCATAGTGTGAAGTAATGTGGGAATCTAGGACATACACTTAGTTGCTTTAAAATGCGGTGGACGCTTGATTTACTGGCACCTGACTCGCACGCAGCTTGCCGTAAGGACTTTTATTTCCCGAGAGAAAGTGTGAATGTGTGCAACACAGCCCCCACACTGCCTTCGTCCGTTGTATTTCTCTTACTGCCGTGCCGTCCGTTCTTCACATCACACTACGACTGTTTCCGGATCGTCAGTATATACGTGTAAGTACGTACATTTGCGTACTAGCTGTGATGTCATATTTGCCTTAATTATTCGAACAGGTCATCGCCTCATCATGTTTGACTGGTCGCATATTCTGGCGGAAATATCAGAAACTATGTAACAGAAAAGTTCAGTGCAATATGGTGTTATATATACGTTACAACTTTGTTATGCATTAAGAAGACGCACATGACCTTATAAACATTTGTTATTTATTTTTGTGTAATGGTTTTGTACCTTGGCATCTTACGAGTTTAAACTCTGAAACATGGCTTTAGCCGGGAATTGGGAATTAATAGGAGCATTAGTGGGAGCGTATTGTTTGCTTGGCAGAGCAGCAAGGCAACAGGCGTGTGCTGTTTTGAACGAAAACGAGTACACACAAATATACCAATATAATGCATATTTTTGGTCGTTGTACACTTTGAGTACGAGTTTACCGCAGAAAAAACAAATTGCAGGAATATAGACATTCTTGACTTCGGGATCCTGGGGTCATGTTTATCTGTTCAGCTTCTCTCGATTCCACAAGTATTCATAACACGCCACTAGCCTTGGGATATTACTTTATCACGTCATTGGCAGATTGTAAATTAATCAGGGCAGTTATGGGATTTGTTGCATTTATTTATTGTATGTAAAGGGACATTACACAGAAACTGACATTCTTTCCTCGTCTTTCGATACGTACCTTACCATGTGTTTGAAATGTACACATTGATGCCAAAAGAAAGAGAAATTAAATTCAATGGGGATTGTAATAATGTAATATTACTGGTAAGCATACACCTGGGAAATATACTGCAGACGTCTATACAACGTTCAGAATTTTATTCATAATTGGAAGCACATTTATTAAAATGACAATTATTTACGCATACAACAGAACGACATTTTGTAAATACTTATTAACTTTTCAAACTTACGAGCTATGTAACCACAAAGTACACGTAAATTTTCACACTTGCAATACAATATGGCGACTGTCATAAGTACGCAAATATGCCCAGCAAGTATACCATTTTAAATACTCGCTAAGTATAGGTCCTGTGTGTACTATACCGGGAATTCGGAAAGGGCTAGTATATACATGGTGATGCCATTTCCGGGGATAAGTACGCACAAGTATGCATTTCTTGAGAATCCGGAAACTGCGTAAGTTCCATCCCTCACGCACTTGTCGCGTAATCGTGTCGTCGTTTCAAATGACGGTGGCGCAGTATAGTTTCTGAACCTCAGTCATGCTTTCACATTTCCAATAAAACTTTAAAAAATTCACTTTCGTTGCTCGAAAGAAAACCTTATCACTTCCACCATTTCCTCTACAATTGTGCTGCTGCTTGTGGTTGCAAACGAAACGGGCCAGCAGCATAATGACTACACGTGCTCGCAAACTTACAACGTTGTCCTTATAACGTCCATAACATCCGTGATGTTGTCCATAATGTTTGTTACTAATGTACAAAGAGAGTAAAAACATTCCGTTATGTAAATCTTGCGTACTTATTTTTGGCTATGTGTTAATTTTTGCAAAATACCTTAACTTATCTCGAAATAGATTCATATAGTACTTTTCGGCATTACACATTAAAAGTTGAAATTCTGAATTGTGTGGCGAGTGCTATTTACTTGGCTCAACTAACTGCTTCTTAATGTTTTTTTTTTTTCAGAATGGTATGATGATTAGTTAATTGCGTGTGTTATGTTCTTGTCGTGTCGTACAGATTAAGTAGAACAAAGACAATTTATTACCCCAGGATTTATATCTCGGGCCATATTTGCAATCTCCGCATCTAAAAAGAAAGTTGATAAAAAACGTTACATCTTGCCAAGCATTCAATAGCACACAAAAAGAAAGAATATCAAATATTAATTTAGTTTCACATTGTTTGGAAAACGTTTCTTGCAATTAATAATGAGGTAGGTGGCAGAGTAGGATTTGTTTTTAGTCGTAGGTTTTAATTTACTTGCAGCGTGTCTTCCGTTGTGCTTGTGAAACTTTTTTCTCAAAAAATTGCAATTACTAGTGTGTACGTATGAAAAGAATCTTGGCGATTAATTATTGCACTTGATACACGAGCGAGAAAAGCAATCGGAAAATTGCAAATCTGTTGAAGCCCGTTTTCTATCGCTCGTTGCATTGTGAAACGAAAGAAAGAAACTGGCACTACGGAAAATAAGCAGAGATCCGGTCGTTCGTCAGAGTTAACTGCAAGAAAAAGACAACACGTTGCGATTTTTTTTTAGGGGGGATGGGGGGGGGGGGGTAGTTTCTTTCCCAAGGCCTAGTGTCAACATCGGTAAAAGCAGTAATACCTCGTAAAGTGCGAAATATACCAGTCTTATGAACGACACGGCAGCAAAAATTAACACACTAATAAGTGAGGTATGTAGGATATGAAGACTTCAGTTTGTTTAAATGTATAGAGACAAGCCAATAGATTTTTCAATTTGAGGGGAAGGGGGGGGGGGGGGTTCAGTCAAAGTGTCCTTTAATTTTTTTTGGCCAAAAGTATTTTAATGATTTGGAGAAAAAAAATACAGCCCTAGAACCGAAGAACGTTTATCCACAGAGAAGCACAGTGGCGGTAATACATTGGTTTGGGGGCGCACTGCGGACAGTAGTGTTGGGAAAGTAGAATTATTATGAAGTACAATGACAGTCCTATCATGTGTTGCGACGTAAGCTACTGAACAGTTCACAAAAATTAAGACTGGAATTTTGTGTTTCAACACGACAAAAAAAGTTCAGGCAACGTGACTTCGGGAATGGTTATTTAGACGATCAGGTACTAACTCCATCGCACAGTCACCAGACCTTAACCCTAAGAAAATAGTTTGGTACTTGTGGGAAAGAAAAATCAGGATTCATCGCTTGTAGTTGTACGAAATACTTTTCAACTAGTAGATATTTCTTTTAAGTATCCCTTGCTCGCATTAAAAAAATTGTAGAGCGCACAATTTTCGCATTATGACATGTCAGAATCATAATTTGTATTTTTCAGGCATACGAATACAATATACGAAAACATTTACAGAAAATTTAACGAGGGCGACTGAAAGTTCATATCTTACTTCATTTTAAAGTAGTTTTAGCAAAACTTATCTTACAAAAAATTATAGACTTATAAAAATAAAATATATGCAAAGATTTACGAATTTTGATGGAATTTGTAAAAATTGCTAAAACATTTCATTGCGCGATTTTAAAGATTTCTTGAACATCTCGTGTCATATTTCGGTGTGAATTACCTCATTTCGGCAATTGAACTAGATTCTATTATTTGTGCATCTGTACATATGTACACTGGCTGCCTGGACCAGCTGATCGCTCTCGCCCTTCTTTGTACCTACTGCTAAATATTTAACCAAGATACTCATTAGAACGTTGAAAACAGTGCCAGATGTTAAAAGCTGGAGAGACCAAACATATGATATAACTGTTACAAATTAAGTTGCCTCGTGGCATTTACTACGATTTGATACATGCGACAAAGTATGACCATTACAATTTACAAACTTAATCGCAGAACATCGCAAGACAAAGTGAAATAAATGTGTGTGTGATTGGAAGTAGTTCTTGCAAAAAGACTACATAAATATTACAATTCAAGTATACGGTTCTGTAGTATTTATTGAAGTGTACATGCTTTTTTTTTTTTAACCGTGCCTTTTATTTCTTCTAAGAAGCCAGTTAGTTTCTTGTTCGGACTGATATTGTTTTGCAATGTTATTTTGTATTCGTAATAAAAATATTTTTGTGCACAGTCGGTGTTTTTTTTTTTCCTTCAAATTTTATATTACCTGGAGTTCAGTGACATTTTTGCCAAGTGCAGTATTCTGAAGTGGGGGACCATGAATTTACAGTCAGCATATTTTAATTTATAATGACACTTCATTCTTTATATGCCGGAAAGAAAAATAATGTCATTTTTGTGTTAGCAATGGCTTAGCCATTGTTTGAGTCAGAAAGTGCAAACACAATCTTTAGGAAAATGTGTTCTGTAAACTGGTTTACCCGATTGAATAATCAGTTTCATAGCTAAACAATGTTTGTCGAATGTATAAAATAGTACCGGTAATTTATTTCGGCTATGAGTCACATTATTTACCTGTGGCAGGGATGGGCGAATGCCATGCTGCCCCACCCTGGTTACATAGTTGCATGAATTTAAATGCAATTAAATTATCAATCAATTATCCTTTGTAAACCCGGAGACCAGACATTTGCCGGAACGTATTACAGAAAATTGCCACCTATTCTGTGTCATTTTTAGTAATAAGTTGGAGAAAATTTCTGTTTTCAGAGAGTGGAACGCGAACCATCATCTCTGCCAGAGAGCAATAAAAACAGTGTAGTTAGTAAAATTTACGGCAGTTAAACTGTGGGCCTGACTCTCTGCAGACGGGATTACAACCCAGAACCACTTACACCGTAAGCGACATGTCGCATGTGATGTGTGTTGCTGCCTAGCAGTGCAGAAGTTATACTCTGATTTTTAAAGTCGGTTCATTAAACCTGTTAACATGGTTTCGAGTGCAGTGTTATCAGCCTTATCTGTCATTTCCTTACTGTTGTTGTTAGTCTCTGCGTGTGCTGATAATTGTGTTTTTTTTTTCTGGCACGGCGGTAGATAACTGCTGTCTGTGTCACTCGGAAAGAAGTGTTCACTGTGACGATGTATGGCGAATACAAAAGAACCGAGGGGAAAAAAAAGGGGGGAGGCGCATCTAGGTTTCTGGTATAATAGGAATTCTGGGCTTTGGCTCGTCAACCCGCTTGCCACGTCTGTACGTAAACTCTAAAATGTCGGGTAAATCGCTTCCATAGTTTTTACCTTTTTTTTTTTTTTTTATAAGCAGCCTGCAAATCCTTTGAGTGCTGGTTTAAGAAATGTTTTGATGGAGTAGGGTACGACCAGTAACTACTTACTATTCAACGGTGCTGTACATAAGGAAATGTACATACAATTTCTGGAATTATGAATATTAATGGTCATACTTTCAAGATTATTTGTATACGAATAAAATAATTTACAAGTATTTCATAAAAATAGGGGGAAAAGATGACACGAAGGTATTGCTAGTGTAGAAATATAATTTGCAAGCGAGGGAATGAAGTGCAGATTTGCGTGGAATGTAAGGTGCAGGCAGTATCAAGGGAGCGGGCTCCAAGGGCAACGTTGTTCGGCATGACGCACCTGCGAACACTTGCATAATCGATGTGTATTCTGGTCGGAGTATGAATTTTCCATAAAATACCTATTTTGGATACATTATACTGACAAGTATACGCTGTTCACTGGCAATGCGAGCACTTTCGAGGCCCTAGTGACTTTTACCTTTCAGCCATTTTTTTTAAATCATTTAACCACATTGGTAAAAAAAAAAATATTGTCATGTAAGTAACAAACACAGTGTGTGTATTACACCGCTTTCGGAAGTCAACGTCTAAGGCTGATATATATATATATATATATATATATATATATATAAGTGGGATTCCAAAAGGGCTCACTTAACTGTGAACAGTCTATAGAAATGTATGCACTTTTTTTTTTCATAAAAAAATTTAATAGTTTATGCTGAAGTTAATCCGCTTTAATCATTCTACGAGCAGATATGCATGTGGTTCCTCGTGCTTTGTATCATCTACTATGGCTTATTCTACTCAGGTTAGGATCCAACCGAAATTTATTATGGAAGAGTTTGGCATAGGGAAAATTCCCGCCGCCAGGCGCGCTAATGATCCAAGCTTTTAAGCTGGCAGAAAATAGATAAATTATATTTATCTGTGTGTGAAAGTTCGTATTTTGCTGGAATCGTAACTGTTGCTCATGTCCTCCAATTGTATGTACAAGAGCAAATGGCAAAAATCAACTCTGTTTGCCATTGAGCGTTCATTAACAAGCTTATTTCAATGGGAAAATGTTACAGATTTAAGTGCGAAAAAAATAAGCAGACATTATAAAGAACTTAGTATATTTCTCGTTCCCCTTAAGGAAATTGCACAGAAAAGACCTAAAAACAATATAAAACCATGTCGTATTCTTTTTCGATTCAGTTGTATTTAAATAAAGTAATTTTGTAAGCCAATGTTTTGTTAAATTCAATTATGCGACAGAATATTGAACGATATGTAAAAGTATCTCATCTTAACTTTTGTTTCATCTTAACTTTTGCAAAGTCTGCGTGGGTAGTTCACTACAATCGTCTGTCCTAATTCTTCATGTAAGTGGTTATTGTTAAGTGTGACAGACTGTTGCGAGCTTCTTGTAGGGATAGAGGTCTCGATTAAAAAAAAAAAAAATCTATTTTATTTCCTAGTTTATTTACAATGCAACATCAGTCTGTAACGCCGTATTTCGCAATGTATTATTACATTTACTCTACGCTCAAGAACAGTTGAATTAGTGATAACCTGTCTAGTAGAGTGTAGCGCCCCGTTCCACCCTGTTACAATGTGCGGAGATCGGTCTTAGTAGGATCCATGGCGCGCACATCTCCCTCGACAGCATATCAGATATGTGTTCGATGCGATGGAGGTTGGGTGACCACGGAGGCCAGGCAAGCAACCTGTAGGCAGTGGAGTGTTCGTCCAACCACGCGGTCACATTCCGAGAGCGGTGGGCTGGTACACTGTCTTGCTGCAGGTACAGGTCTCCTGCAGTGTGCTGTAGGCACATAAATGGATGCACGTAATCTGCCAGCAGGCCCTTGTATCGTTCGCCGCTGAGGGACGATGGTGCGATTACCAGGAGATCCATTTGGTCCCACGCAAACGATCCCCATACGAGTATACCATCATCACCAGCCTGAACTGGACCTTGCTGACCCGAAGGATCCATCGCTTCATGTGCTTGGCGACGCACTCGTACCTTGCCATGCAATCGGCGTGCACCAAGTACCTCGACTCTTCCGTCCAGACAACCTTTTTCCATACGTCGAGGTCGAGAATCCTGTGGCTGCCGTGTTCTCGCGCCTAAGGTAATCGCTGAGCCTTGTGACTTGAGGTGAGCACAGGTACCCTAACGGGGCAGCGGCTTCTGTGCCCCATGGAGAGGAGATGGTTCTGGATGGTACAACTACTCATAGTTGTGGTTCAGCATTGAATAAGCGAGTGTTCTGCTGTACTGTGGTTGTCTATCCGATGTTACCAACCGAGCTAGCCGACGGCGACCCTCGTAATCGATGATAGACACGTTGTACGCCATGTCAGTTGTCCCTGGCGGCGATGGTTTTGCTCGACTCCATGAACTCAAGGTATGCCCACTCTTCTCATGGTGGCGGGTGTAATTTCCCAGTGTTTGCATGACGTCGGACGAATGTCCCATTCGCCTGGCTCCAACGATCTAGCCACGATAAAATGCCCCGACATCTTGTGTCTTCCCCATTACGTGCTTGACTGTGACCGTTATCTAGACGATCAGTATAAGGTCCGACGATATCCCGTCGTGCGTGACGGGGCGACTGCAGCGTTATTCCGCCAACACTGCAAGTGTCTATAGTTTAAATGCTTAGGAGTGTATTACATTCCTCGGTGCCAGTGCAATGAGTAATTTTCACAGTAAACCATCCTTTGAATATAATTGGGTCGCGGGGTTGTAGTTATACTACTCGCCTCTCACCTAGGCAAACCGGGATCGCACCCGTATTTTGGCATGTGGGACTCGTGCTGGACGATGCCGCTGGTCGGCGGGTTTTCTCGGGGATCTCCCGTTTCCCGCACCCCTTCATTCCGGCGGTGCTCCGTACTCGCCTGGCTTCACCCTCATCGGTTCTCAAGACCGCGATGCTAAGAGTCACTCAAATATCTCCGCTCCCCACTGTTAATTTAATCGTTTAAATAATAAAAATTAATCAAACAAAATCTATAATTATTAGCGCTCAGTGTACACCGGCCTTCAAACAGGCAAATTGTAATAGCTTTCATTGGATAACCGGAAATTTCGCGAATTCATTTGAGGACAAGCTAGAATTCAAACGCATGTACATTTGACTTTCTTTTCAATTGGATCGTAGTTTGTTAGCCACGCCCTGGACGCATTTGAACCAATAACTAATCAGCAAGAAAAACACGACCGATTCCCGTGCTACCTGGTCTGTAGTTAAACTGGAGCATCAACCAAAACTACTTTCTGAAGCTCGAGTACACAAAGGATTGTGGAGTCTAGCTTGTTGCGTAATTAATTCGAGAGTTTTCCGGTTCTCTAGCTATTACTACTGATTTTTATTTTAAGAAAATAAATGCCTTTCAATATATAAAATTCAGTTGTGTGAAACAGAAAAATCATATAAATAGTACTAAATAGAATATTAAATACTAAAAAAATTATGGTGTGAAATCGTATTTGCTGCCATGGAAAAACAAGCAGTATGTATAAATTCGTTTTATATTATGGCTAGCTGTCTATTCGCGGCTTTGCCCGCGTATACTACACGAAGCAGATACTAACTTCCTTTACCTAAGCACACTAACGGTTATGCCCTCAGGTGCTAGGATTATCTAGTTGCTAGGTGAGCAGGCCACGTAGAGTTGCCCGTGGGAGAACAGACTTCCCTCAGACCTCTCCCCACAACTTTCAGCAACTGTCCCTGGGCCTTATTTATTATAGTCATAGCAAAACAGACCTTGAGGGGGAATTATTGAAATTTCTTAAATTAGAAAGAATACTCAGGCAATGAATGGTATCCATGCTATGAAAACTTACTGTCCCTTTGCACATCCAGTGAAGACGGTGGCCTCTTAAATTCTATTTACCAAGCCTTCTTCTGGAGCCTGGCGCTTTTGCAGCGTTTTGGTTGCGCAGTAACATTACTGATTGATGAACGGCACAGGGTAATGAACTGAATCGTCCGTCTTTACAACTGTGTGCACATAATTAATTGTATTTCATTTCTGCCACATCGAACATATTAAGCAAACTGTGCCAAGGTCATGTTGTCGACGTTGCTCAATCCTCATAACGTCTTCTATAGCAATATATTTTTTTTAACTATTAATTTATTTACATAAAAATTTCAGACTAGAGATAGGATAAACAGGCTTATATCTTCTGAATATTTCTGGTATCAACGCCTCTGGGAGATATTCAAGTTAAGTTGAATATTATTTTCGTGAAAAAGACTGATTTGTAGGGAAGCCAAAATCAAAGAAACATCATTGCCAGTATTGCATGTGATTTAGACAGTTCTCTTGACGATTCGCGAGTTTTTCGTTCCGACAGCTCTGTTTGCAAAAAAGTTAATTAATACTGCTGCTCAAGGTCGTCTTTTAAAATGAGTTTCCCGCGGAGCAGGTGCGCTGGTATAAGAATGTCCGGCGGAGAGGAAACAGTTTGAAGTATAAGAATGTCCGGCGGAGAGGAAACAGTTTGAAGGCTGCGTGCTCGCCACTGCCGCAGGAATGTTGTCTCGTACCTCCCACCTCCCCCCCTAAAGCTGATATTATACGATACCTGCAGCCGTACTTGGTTCTGGTACAAGCTTCTACCAGGTCTGGTGCACAAGCCGGTATACCAGCCGCTATATGAGCAACCATGGAATATTCATATTGCACGAGAGCAGTTTGCGTACTAACATTTGGCACCCTTGGTGGATGCGCAGTGTGTGGTTTGTAGTAAATATGAACCCCATTCGTAGAGCTGCTACCAGTTAGTAACTTGCGTAGGCCTATGATAAAACTATCTAGCACATCTTAATATTGCTATATTACTGTTCACCTTTTACATAAATTGATTGCCTACTAGTATAGTTTAATTCATTTTCGTGAAACTGACCTGAATTAACTGGAGTAAGTGTGTGGTATTTTTTTATTTTGACGAAAATTACTGACCGGTTGTAAAAAAAAAAAATTTCATTTACGTACCGGGATAGTATCCGTATGTAAAATTTAATGGAAAAAAAAAAAAAAAAATTGGGTCCTGCAGAGTTTTGAGCTCACGCCCAAAATGTTCCGTGGCTCAACCGACATACTTCGGCATTGTGTTATACGGGTTATTGGTAACAAAAAATGTCATATACACAAGTAGGCTATGCAGCCCCATTTCAGAGTTACCGTACAGGGGCTTGTAAGTAATAAAACAACAAATTGGAATTACTAAATGTCCTTAATGCAACTGACTACATTCATGTTTAATGTCACACACGGGCTGTTCAAAATGTGCACCATCTGACCGTAAGCAGGCTGTGATACACTGTAGCCTACCATGGTGTGTTGCCACTGTATGCCTGCAAGTTCATTTCCGAGTTGATTAGTAGCGGTTATCACCTGTAGCAACTGGTCTTGTGTGTCTGATCTCCGTACGCTGTAAACCCTACACTTCAGACAGCCCCACAAGAAAAAGGTTCAACGGGGAGAGGTCTGGAGAGCGCGCCGGCCATGGGACTGGCCCACCTCTTCCAATCCACCTGCGCGGATACACTGCTGCTGCACCACTCCCATTTTCCTCACAGTATCCGTAAACAAACACCACGTCTGCGAACTCTGCATGTGTAAATTTCCCTGGCATTGTTGCACAACCACTCGCCTCGACATACTAACAGACTGGCAACGCCAGCCACACTAGCATTGTCTGCTTACGGTCACATTGGGCATGTTTTGAACAGCTTTATGTGGGACTTACAACATGGATGTAGTCAATTGCATTAAAGATATTTAGCAATTTCAATTTGTGTTTTTATTGCGTTTACGTCCCTGTAACTCTGAAATGAGGCGGCAGTGTGTAACACATAAATGTGTGTCCACATCTTCAGTCACCAAGGTCTTGTAATTTTTTTCTGAGAATTTAAAATTACCAAAAAAATTGTGCTTTTTTTCTGCGATTTTTTTTAATTTTCTAAAATTTATGAATATTTTTGTTCTAAGCAGTAGATTTTGTACAAGATGATAAGAAAGGTTAATATCCTATGATGTTATCCAAGGTTAAGGATAAGGAAGATCATATGGTGTTACCCAAGGATAGGTTAACAATTTTCATTATAAAAACTTTTCCTGAAATTTCCACACTAATACAAATTGTCAGGTTGGTCGAGCGGTCTTAGGACACTGGATTTAAGCTCTGGTTCCTTGTGAGGAGAGGTTGGGTTTGAATCCCACACCTGGCAAATACATTTTCAGACATATATTGGGATACTCGAGATGGTCAACACAAACTGTTTGTTCTGTAGTGGTAACACTATATAAGCAAGTAACATTAGTAGGTTTTCACGTCACCCATGAATAGAGGGTTTTCAAGGAATTCTTACTGATTTAGGCATAACGCATTCTAGGATATAGTGCAAGATACTTCGGGAGACTGTCAGGAGTTGGAGTGAGCGGTAAGCGAGGCTATACATGCAGACACATGAGCTCACTGGCTCATTCGCAGTTTGTCTGTCATTTGATTAAACGCCCTCTTTCTGTGACTGAGTTCGAGTGACTTGAGAGTTAGCTACATCATTTTAGATATATAGAAGCAGCTTCTATAACTGCTACAAATCATCCAAAAACTTCTCGCGATGGTCCAGTGTGTTGGTAGAGTTATAAGGCGCAGTGGAAATATACAACTTCAATCTTTGGTAACACAATTAATTTGCGAAACATATTCGCGAGAATCACCATCTCTACAACATTCTTCGTTCATCCATAGACAAAAGGCTAACTGACAAACACATACGCACGCGTGAGTTACGTTACCCATAAAACACTGCATGTAGAAACGAAAGCTAGACAAGTTTACTACAGTGTGCCAACTTATGAAAGTATTCCCTGCCACAGTGTAGGTTGTTTCAACATAAAACCACTACTTCACTGATGGCATAGCATCATACAACCCAGTGAAAATGATGGCATGCTGTTCTAGCGGTCAGAAAATGTTATCAGCTATTGTGGCATATGGAAAGCTTAAATCACTTGCAGCATTCGACAACGAAACTGAGCTCGCATACCTACCTAAATAATTCCTTTTGGCGTATGTATGTCATGAAATAAAATGGGTCTACAATGTATTTTCAAGAGGACGAAGAGATTCTCGGTTATCTCCCGTGTATCGTGTGTGTATTCAAGGATGTGCTACTGATATGGACACGCCTCATTTCAAGAGTTGGTGTAATGCGCGTCAGAAGAGTGATGAGGTAGCAAGAGAGAGAAAAAAAACATGTGCATCCAACACTGAAAGATGAATACGGGTAAAGAAGATTGGGGTGGTTTGAATGGCAACTTCGCAGGTTAGATAACGAACGGTTTGATTAGTTCTCGTATAACACTGCTTAAAGTATATTGCTTTTACATGTTAATATCCAGCATACATAGTGAGACATCCGAAATGTTTAACATTAATTGATTAATCTGCATTTTAACAGTATATAAGTATGCTACATGTAAGATAGTGTTCGCTTATTTGATGAATGTGATGGAAGACAGATCGTCACGAGTAGATTCATCTACTGATAGTGTTAATTTTTATAATATAAATAAGGAAACTGCAGTTAAGGATATGTCGACATCGTCAATGCTTTCGCGAAAGTCATCGGACTCTGGAAGTTGAAGTTACACAAGAGTATCGAACATCTGCAATCAACCTCACCCTTAAAAGATCGATAGTTGGGTTCCGGCAGTCGAAGACTTAACATGTGTATTTATGCTCATTATGCAATTACTAATAATGTATAGTTGCACAATTATGCTTAAGTCCTCGACGGAATTCGAACGGAGTACCGCCCCGGGTGCCGGCGTCAAGAGCTCATACTCTGGCAGCACTCCATCCCATGACACCCGTCAAATATGGCCATCAGAGCACCGGTGATTAAAGTTCCCAGATGTCGCTTGGGCGCGTTGTCAGCCAAAAGGGTATCTTCACAGCCTATAACCAATCACAGCGTACCTCATGGTGGAGGGAAACTTATCAGCCAATCACAACACACCTCAGGGGAAGGGTGTGGTGGGTACATGGGGGGGGGGGGGGGGCGCACCCTCACGAATTTTATGAAATGGCACTTAGGCCACTTTTGCAATTTTTAGATTGCCGTAGTGGCCCGTTGTCACTTCTTATGGTCTGAGCTGTTTTGATGTGTATGAAAATTGCAGCGATTTATTACACTTTAATTCTCCGAATTTTTAAGAATTTGACTTTTTTTTTCGAAAGTATGTTTCGACTTATAAAATTGCAAATAAAAGAATATGGTTTTTTTTTTTTTTTTTAAGTTTCCTCCTTGATATTATAGAAAATGTTGTCTTCGCCAGTGTTAAAGGGCTAACGTCGAAGAATAAAACATTAAAATGTTGTACCGGATTCATTCATTGTATTTACAAGTCATTGAGCGGAAGACCCATTTGTACACTTTGGAGGGGGCGAAAGGGTAATCACGAGGAGAAGAGGATGTTTTATTTAGGAAATGAATATATTTTATAAGGGCCTATCATCTGAGGAAAATTCAACTTTCCCGTAATTAGTTAAGACAAAAAAGATTTCCTGGGCTACCATCAGGCTTTTCCAGAGTGGTGATATTGGTCTGGTGCAAGTTCAGACGGGGCGACGCTCTAACCATACAAGTCAACTCTCTGTCGCCCGAGTTCCCCAGTGTCTCCTATCACAACGATAACAAGCATTTGGTTGCAGTCCGAGCTGATACGACACACTCATTTATCATCTTCCTTTTCCCTTTTTGTGGATATGATAGCAGCAAAAGCCTCGAATGTGCCATTACTTTCCTCAGTTCCTTGTCGTGTACGCAGGCCTTTCCCCAGACATCACAGAACAACTAAATTAGAGAGGTGGCGCTTCCATGTATTACGCCGAGCTCTTATTTCTAAGCTTCAAAATGTAAACAGGTAACAGTTATATAGCCAGCAATAGAATATTCATCAATACACATCAACACGAACGAAAAGCTATGAATTCAGATATTGGGTACCCTGGTGAGATAATATACAAAACCCATCTTCTTCAAGGTAAATATTGTTTTAGTAACCCCATTGTCTTAAGTTTTTTTTCCTACGTTTCAAAGGGGTGTACATTATTTAGGGGATTGACTTCAATAAGCTTTCTAAAATTAGACATTGAAGGATGGCTATCCTCATTTTTCCGAACTCCTCTGTATTTTAAATGTCCTCCGAACGAAGCAAATCCATCGAAAATTAACCATGTCGTCTATGTAAACATAACACCGTGTAAGTCACAATGCATCAAGTGCGGCAGGGCGGCCGCAATTGTGCAACTATCGAGTAAAGTTACAAAATTTTCGTTGTGTAATTTTTTATGTATTACAAGTGAAATTATTTTTTTAATTATTTCGTAGTTACAAACTGAGCACAGGTATTTTGGTTGTTTCTACTTTGTATTTTTTAAACATGTATAAATTTCCAATGTATTTCGGCTTTTTTTTATATATTTTATTTTACATTCCTTCGATAACTTGGTCGCCATGGTGGCTTAGGATATTGAACAAGTCAAAAATATATACTTATCCTGTTAGTCTAACATATCAGCAATACATATGTAGTTATAGATAAAACATGGAAAAACAATAAAGAACTAAAACAATGGAAAAGTAGGTAGTGTTACAAATTGAAAAATTAAACAAATGAACATATTATAAAGTTGTATTACATCCTCTGAGCATTTCCGCACAAAAATATAAAAATACAATGCAATCTCCATATATAAACATACCTTATATCCATATATACATATGTACATAACTACCCACCTACAAATCATTTAGCAAGCGCTCACTACCAATAAGAAAATAGTGGATCGGAAGGACGTATCTAGTGTCACCCCCCAGTGCAGACATTACGAAGCTAGGCAGCTGTGACGCAGGAGTGAGCGGCTACCATATGCCTAGATGCAAGCACGCCAACTGGCACAAACTACATTCCCGCCATTACAGCATTGCCAACCGTAATCGAATTATGCTACATGTTGCCTAATTTTTCTTCACTTATAAGGAGTAACGAAATTATTTGGGAACTTGATATTTAATATTGTCATATTTTATATCACACTTATTTATTAATTTACATTGTGTGTAACCAAAGTAAGCATTTCTTATATTTCATTAACAGTTTCTGCGAATTGGCGAAGAAAAAAATTAGCATTCACAGTTTTTTAACGTAACAGAATTATTCGGAGACTGCTTCTCGCCCTACTTTGTTTAGCCCTGGAGGACAGCATATTTGCAAGCACACAGTTGCAGCCTTGTCAGAGGGTTTGTTGACTGTGCTTCCGTTATAAAAGTATGGGGTGGAAGGAAAAGAAGGCAACATTTAATGTTACACTTAGCCGTATGTTATTACTAGAAAGTCAAAAAACATTAGAAACATTGCTGAAATGCTGATAACGAAGAGAAGTACAGTGGCCGATATAATCCATAAATGCCAAGATGAGGAGGATAGAGTTGAAACAACACGCTGGCCGCTCCAAAGTCTTTGCAGACAAGAAAGGATTGGCGATTGTGAAACAAATATCAAATAATCCTAAGATACGTGCTCCTATGTTTACTTGTTAAGTTCAGTCAGCCACTAGTAAGATAGTATGCCTAAAACAGTTAGGAGGACACTGAAAAAAGCCGTCCACAACGGTAAGGTCGCACGAAAGAAGCCCTACATTTGCAAGATAAAAAGGCGTAAGCGATTGAAGTTTGCAAAGGACTATCAATACTTTGGTGGGAAAAAGTTATGGTTTGCAGATGAGAGAACATTCAACGTGCATGATTCAGATAGGCAAATAGTCTGGAGAAAACTTAATCAAGAGCTGGCGACGAACAACCTGAGGGAAACTATTAAACTTAGTGGTATGGAGCTGTGTGTCAGCTTCTGTTGTGGGTGAGTTAGTGTTCGTTGTAAACATCTTGAAAAAGTGAGGCAACCCTTATCTTCTATGTCAAAATTTACGACAAAAAATTCAGAAAAACTTGAGATTGCAGGGAAGTTCATGTTCTATCAAGACGACCCCAAGCATACCTCCCATATTGTTCAGTTGCGTATCTGCTCTACAACTGCCATAAAGTCCTTCATCACGAAGTCCAGATATATGAATCTAAACCTTTATGGATGGAACTTAACGAAATAGTTCAATCTACACCTCCAAAATTCAAAGGTCAGGAAAGTGAACAGTTAATGCATTCCATGCCATTATGTTGAATGAGGTTATCAAACTAACGGTGGTCCAACCAGTTTTAATTTTGAAAGTGTTCCATTGAACTGGATTTCAATTGGTATGCTTTCGAAAAGTTTTGTTGGTAGACAATTATTATTTATTTTCAGATTACAGTGTTAAGTAATTTAATTTTTATCATGACTGTTAGCTGATATGAGCGCGAACTGTTACTGAAATATAAGAAATGTTAATTTTTTTATGCAATATAAATGTACATATTACATTGCAGTACTAAACAGCAGGTTTCCGCATAATTTTATTGTCTGTAGTTTGCAGCAGAATTGATGTAGTTGAATGTCAAAATGTTGCTGTATTGAAGTTCGGTCTGGTGACTTTTTCGTTACTTAAGTGCCTGCCACGTGTATATATGCGTGTTGTGTGTGTACATACATACATACATACATACATACATACATACATACATACATACACACACACACACACACACACACAATACGACATTACTAAACATACTTGCCTTTCAACTTTATGAAAGAGTGTTGAAGTGTTATTATTGTATTATGAATAGTAATGTGCAAAGTCTTCAGGTTTGGAGCGTAGCAGAATTTTATTTGTAGGCCGGATCTCTTAAGACCTCGCTGTAAAGAGCTGCCCAAATCTCTCTACTCAACTCTAAACACCTTGTAAATAAAGTGTCGTTTTTCTATTGCAGCGTATTTTTTCTTAAATGTGTGGTTGTTGATAGGGTTGTAACTACAATCGAGACATCCTTGTCTTCCTCTACACAAAATGTTGTGATTGTTGTGTGTGCGGTCAGTATTTGCATGATTTGTTAGTGGTAACTGGTATGATTTGGAGTCGATCTACAGTCTCCATCTTGTCTTTATTTTATTTTCTGTTCCTTCAATCTTTTGGAATTGAACTATTGAAAATTGTACCCATATGCGACGTGTTCGGTTGTTTTTAATTGTTAATTTATTCACGCGGCTATTATGTATTTATAACATTAAACTAAAAACTGTTCACGATAAAGTGAGCACTTTTGAAATCAACCTTAGAAAGAAGTCACTGCCCCTACCTGCATATATTTTAACGGGCGCCCTGAGCGACATGTGCCCCGTAAAGTTGGTAACGATGGAGGAAAAGTAGTTCCATATCTTAACCTCGAATTAAAAGTGTTAGGTAAGCATTTATGATTATTTAAATTATTTCTTGCTCCTTTTTGTTCTTTTTAACGCCTCAGTGTCTAAAAAGTGGCAGATTTATAAAATGTTGTTTACTTTTCTAATAACTTCGCAGTTTCACTTGACCGACACATGAATAAAGTGATGAGGCCCATTGCAATGTTAATTTTACATAAGACGTAAGAATACAAAACGTGCATGTAAGTAGATTTTAAGCAGGGCTTTCAAAAGTGCTCATTTTTCCGTGAACAGCCTATATCTATCTTCACTATTACTTTTGTTACTCTCAGTGAGCACAATATTTAATTTCTCTCTCAGTTCTTATTTAAGTCCATATCAATGTCTCTGTATTTGCTACGGTAAATTATTTCACGCTCATTATTAACACATACGCAATGTGTTGACATTATTTATGTCTTGCACTCGCGCATCCAGTTCAGTGATCCCTCCCATCTGTCTCACCCTTCACTATGCCGACGCTCGCAATACACTGAATTCACTCTTGCTGGTTACTCTTGCTGCTTTTCGACGCTCTGCAGTATCGTTGTCTTCTGTCGCTTAAGGTCGCACAATTCTCCAAACGCCCAACTCTCAAAACAGTTGGCTCGTAGGCCGTCGCAACTTAAATAGTCTCGCTGGTCCGATATGGAAGGTTCCCCGCACCCCGAGTTACGCTGAGAGGCTAGGGCATTGAACCAGGGCATACTTTTACAAATAACTTCCGAAATTTAATCCGCCGAATGTCAGGAGCGTGCGAGACGCGATAGACATATCGCGTCGGCACGCGGCCGCTTGCCTTTGTTCCACAAGTTATTGGTTATTCACTGTAAAGTTAGCACTTTTGAAAGCCCCTTCATTTGGAATAATAATCAATAAGTATACTTTTTTTCTTTAGCTTTGGACGTAAAATTCCGAGTGCGGAGGAATACACACACTATGTATATTACATATATGACAGTATTTATTTTAATAAAAAAATTACTGAAAGTATAAAGTAACTCGGACGTCAAAAGTGCTCACTTTACCGTGAATATCCTATACTACCCTATAGCCCTCGCATGCTCTTTCGCTTCAAGGGAAGAGATGCAGACTAGCAAGCATGTAACAATATAATTAAAATATATAAAATAAATTGGTTATGAATGAAAATGCTCTGCAAACCTTTTTAATATTTACGTATATGTGTTGACTTGAGGCATATGGGGTTATAAAATGAATATCACTTAAATATAAATTACAGTTCAAAAACGTCCGAAACTTTTTTATACATAATATACTTCATTTACTGGTAGTATATGTTCTGCGTTGTTTTCTTAACCCAAGGAAATACACTTTAAAAATAGAACACTTTTTGCGGGAAGACGGATGGACAGGGTTTTTTATAGGGTAATTTGTGCTGCATTTCACAGACAGAGAGAAATCAAGAAGGTCATAATGCGTAGCGAACTTCAAATTCACGACGGGGTTTCGAGCTCCTGCGTGCACGCGTTCACTTGCCGTAAGGCAGAAGTTTGTGAATAAACCCCCTGGTTACTTTTCACGACTCGTCTCGATTATCCAACTTCAAGTTTTCTACTATAGACTAGCGATGAGCGTTATTTGAAGTAACAGTTATAATAAACTGTTACTCTGTGGTAACTTGTTCCACGAGTAACGAGTTCCATTTTTTAGGTAAACCGTTATTTTTGGAATAGCTTAGATTGTCTCACATGAACCAAGGGGTCGATTAAATATAAGTAACATTTCCACCGGCGCAACGCAACGCAAATAAAACTCCGCTGCACTTGCACCCATCACCACGGGTGCAATTAAATGCACCGAACGCAAATGGGCGGGGCTCTTTTAGCTACACATTTTCGCTCCCACTACCGGAACTACAGTGGCCAATGAAATAATTTGTTACAAGGTCTTCACGGCCACATGGATACATAAACTACAAAGGATTTTACATGCACTACTTTGTTTTTAAGTGGACGTGAATAATGGTTTTATCGCGGCGAAAAGTAGTTGATATTTTATAGTAGTTATAATCTAAACGACAACTGGCGGGTTTTATGTTTATGCTGCGACGTTTGGACGTGGAGAGCAGCTTATTTCACTAATTGATTGGGTGTGACAATTGGTGATTAATACGTGGACAACTACATACTTTTAGCAGACAAGAAATTAAAATTTTACTGATGCAACATATCAGATACGCTTGAGATTGTGTGTTTGTTGTTATTTACGTTAAAGAAGAGACGTGATATCGTATATTATAAGCTTTGATACGATTTGTGACTATGTTCGAAGTGTAACCGGAACTAATATTGTGTTTACTTCTTTTTTTGTTTAGAAAACATGCTATTCTTCATTGAGTTTTTTTTTCTGTTCATTACGAATTTCCATATGGTTGATACTTTATCCGCAAATGCAATCGGTGCGTGTAGTTTGTTACATTCGCAGACTTCTAAAAGCTGTCCACGATAAAGTGAGCACTTTTGAAATCAACCTTAGAAAAAAGTAACTGCCCCTACTTGCATATATTTTAACTAGCGCACTGAGTGACGTGTCCAGTAAAGTTGGCAACGATGGAGGGGAAATAGTTCCATTTATTAACGTCGAACAAAAAGTGTTCGGTAACCATTTGTAATCACTTAATTTCTGTAATTTTAATGCATCATAGTGTAAAAATTAGCAGATTTCTACAATATTTACTTTTCTAATAATTTCAGATTGTTGACCGACGCATGAGTAAAGTGATGAAATCCATGGCAATGTTAATTTTACATAAGGCGGAAGAACACACAACATTGTATACAAGTAGATCTTAAGCATCGCTTTCAAAAGTGCTCATTTTACCGTGAACAGCCTATAACGATATTCGTGTTGTATGTCGTTCCATAAGCATTTTTATCACCAATCGTCGCCGCACCCTTCGACAGTTAATGAAACAAGACTCTTTTGTGTTCCACAACAAATCCCCCTCCAAAATATGAAGCAAAAATTTTAAGCACTTCAATAAAAATTTATTTTTAGACTGTTTTTGGAAATAAAAGTGTTTTATCTTATGTAAAAAGTTAAGCCAGAAGCACCCTCAGAAAACATCCTTTCTCCATTCTACCCACTTCAGTTTGTTGTTGAAATCACACTAATTTAGTCATTTACACAATTTGCCACCGACAACATTAACCTAAACGTATTTTTTGACAACTACAAAATGATAGCCATGTCATGTTGCTCATTAGTTATGTGTGTCGACTGCGCATGCGCAGTGAGAGCAATTTGCACTTGCGCCTAGGTATTTGCCTGGGCGCAGATTTCTCTGCATTTTGCGTCGGTGCGTAATTACTTGCACCTCTGTTTTTTCATATTTTATTCCATTGACTACTGCGCGTCCGTAAGTTATTTTTTGGAACGTCTCGGCATGCAACTGTGCGCATCCGTAAACGTTATTTTCCTGAAATCAGGACAGGCGGGAAATGTACATGGAACTTGAACAACAGAACTCTTTAGTTACATAAAAGTATCTGTTTGGCTTATCCCTACTACTGAGAGGTGCACAGTTGTAGCACTACTATATATATATATATATATATATATATATATATATATATATATATATATATATATATATATATATATATTCATTTCTTCCATCAGTGCTCCGAGAATAATGAAGGCAGTGAAAATCTAACTACGTAAAAAGGTGTTGAAAATTATCATTTACGTCTTGTCGAGCCAAAAATTTCAACAAACTCTTTGGAAACGACTTTATCGAGAATTGGGTAAATATACTGCTTTCGTGTACCATTCTCCTTAAGTCGATATTACACGATACCAGATTCCGTAAAAGGTTGTGCAAGGTCCGCCATAGCGGCTGTTATACGGGCTAGTGTGACACCCGTCGTATTTCCTGCCTTGTATGGCCACATTTAGTACCAGGTTTGGTAATTGGACACGTCCTATTTTTTCGTAACAGGTTCCATTCCAGTTTTCGTACCTGGCCAATCACATCGCAGTTTCAAAGCGTAGGGCGCTCCCCGTGGCTACTACTTGAAACGAGCTGAAGAAACCGAAAAGGACGCCTCCATCTTGATTATACATCCATGATGTTAAAACTCTTTCGAATAGATTAAAAATACTATGCCGAATAATGTTGGAGATGACAACCTTTAATTACTATTTAAAACCGTTCTAAATACTTAAAATATTACTTACTGTATGAAAAAGTTAATTAGAAGATAAAACATATCTAAATATATATATATAGGCTATTCACGATAAAGTGAGCACTTTTTAAGGCCCTCCCAAAACGCATTAACCTCTAATAAATATATCTTATTGCAGACTCAGGCATTAAATTTTGGTAGTGGTGAAATGTATGCACTGTGTTTGTTAGTAGCATTGCAATGTTTATAATAAAAAGCAGTAGGAAGATGGAAATTGGATGAAAGGAAAAACTTATAAGGGCCTGATGTGGGAACTGGTAGTACAGTGGTAAAGTTGCGGCGCCAGCGAGTTATACGTGACTTTTGGGCGTGAGTTCGAAACTCCGCCGGACCCAAGTTTTATTTATCATTAAAATTTACATGTGGATAATATCCTGGTACGTAAAGAAAAAATTATTTGAAACCGGTCAGTCATTTTTGTCAAAATTAAAAATATCACACTCGTACTCTTAGTGATTTCACATCATTCTCAAGAAAATGAATGAAAGTATATGCAATCAGTTTATGTAAAAGGCGAACAGTAATATAACCATATTGAGATGGGCTAACTAGTTTTATTCATATGCTTAACGAAAGTTACCAACTGGTATAGGCTGTTCACGGTAAAGTGAGCACTTTTAAAGGCCCTTCTAATTTTTTCCTTTCATCGAACTATAATCTTCCCGTTGCTTTTTAATATAAACATTGCAATGTGACCAATAAACACAGTGTATACATTTCCCCATCCTCGAAATTTAATGACTCAGGCTGCAATAAGATATATTTAATATTGGTTAATGCATGTTTGGGGGGCCTTAAAAAGTGCTCACTTTACCGTGAACAGCCTATAGTATCAAATACTGTAAAATGGGCTATGCAATGACAGTCGTAATTCCGACATTAACCTAACCTTACGACGCCTTATAAAACAAATTGCCAATGTTATTGGTTATTAGGGGATATTCAGCGTCAGTTTTATTGCTTGGCACAATAAGGTGGCTTGTGATTGGTTATGAGAAGTATTTAATAATCACTGCAACTTTCATTTTAACACTTCATTCAAGGATAAAAGTAATATTTTCATAATTATCTACAATTACATTTATATGCCCTACAGCAGTTCTCAGAAGATGGCCAAACATATTCGTAAATAAATAAACGCGACAAAAAATATTTTGAAGCAAAACTAGCATTATCTCGCACAGTCCAGACTATAAACACACAAATTTGGCGCCTTTTTTCCTTGCTCTCGATCTCACTGCTCTTCCTCGACAGCAAGATCAAAAAGTCCATGTTCTTTGTGAGAAAAGGAGCAGTGCTCCTGACGCCCAAAAAAAAAAAAAAAATACACACACACACACTTCCTGTCAAACTAACGCCCAAGGTGAATAAGAGTAAGAAAATAACAGGAAAAGAGCAGAAGTAGTAGAAAACCCAAGTCGCCCGAATAAACCTAGCGAAACTTTCGTTCTGTGAATTAGTGTGATTTTTGATAGGTCGCCTTTGTTACGTCAACGTGACAGCCAAGGTTGCCCAGCTTGTTTTGTCGCCACTAGTGCATAGCTGCCGACAGATGATTTTGAACACTGGCACACGGGTTTCCTTCGGATCGGGTTTCCGGCCACAGAACACCTGCCTACCTCTACACGTTGGCCTCGCGTAGAAGTAACACGACGTGTGCGGTGAATAACTGCATGTGAGTGGAATGTACATATGTCTAGGAGGTCGGGCGGGCAAGTGGTACAGGATGTTTGCTGGGGTCGCCGGAAGTGCGGGCGCCACTGTGTGAACGCAGCTCTTTGTTCTCTTTCGCGCCGCCGTGAGGCGAATCTTCAACCTGCAGGCTACTTGTGGACCGAGCTGCAGCTTGCCGCTGTTGTTTGGATTAGTTCACGTTTATACCTTGGTATCTGTCGTTTACAGCATTGAATATATAGTAAATTCGCGGTTACTTCACATTTTTCTGAAGCCTTGCTAAAAGTTCTACTTCCAGGGTATTCCTCCGCCTCGTGCGAACAAAACTCTACTGTTGGGAAAATTACACCAATTACGCCTTCGTGCGCACTCAATTCAATATAATTTCGCATGGGAACTATTTTCTTTCCGTTTTTATTCATATTAATTATAAATAAAGCATTATTATTTATATATAAAATATAATTTAAAGTTGAATTCAACCAAAAATAAGAATAAAATAAAATCTTTTATGTTAAGAGAATTATTAACCGCTTGTGATTAAAGACATATTTAAGAAACAAACAATCACGTCATACATAGGGTGATTTTTCAAATGTTTGATCCACAAAATGGGAAAAAACTGCTAATAAACTACAAGTAATAATCTTTAAGGGACTGGGTTAAAAGGGGACTTTCTCTGCATTTTTTTTTTAAATCTTGTTTCCTGGTCTGACACTATGTAGCTTTGTAATTGCATCCGTTTGCTCGTGGCTCTATCGTGTGGCGAGTCTTCTCTTTTTGAAAGGATCGAACATACGCGCCCACATGGTGTGTCAGGGATGAAGGAGCGACAGCTAGCGAAAGTTACTTCGCATGAGATAAAATGAAAACTGTACAATACGGCCTTTGGCTTCCAGCAGTCGCTGCGATGCGTATGCCTTGCTCAATCATGTCAATCTCGTTTACAATAGCAAGTTTTGTGGCCGCTGTGAGGCCAATAATAAAAATAATCGATGGTGATTAGGAAGCCTCAATCAGCAGGCCATTTCGCCTGTACATAAATATGGGACGTGAAAGCCTAACTGTTTCAACCACATGCGAAGTGGTACTGGACTCGCATTCCCGAGGGCTGAGTTCAGTTTCCAGCGCAACCATTTTATTTCGGTTTACAATGGTTTTCTAGAATCACTGCAGGTGAATACTGAGATGATTCCGTCATACACTTCATGGCCGTTTCATCCCGGCTCCTGATTGTTTACACAACTTTTCGCATCTTTAATTACCCTACTGTCAACAAGATGTTAAGCCAAACACACCAAAAAAAAGTAAAAGACTAGGACCCATGGAATACAAATTCATTGGACCACATTACTGATGATATTATTTTTTTCAATAAAATATGTTGTTTAACATGGAGTCGACACTTCCGGGAGCGCAGCATGCTTCCTCTTGAGACTCGTCATATCTGGCCTTGTTAGCTTGTTGATGACGCATATATATATATAGTGAGGGATGTTGTGTTGGAATGTGTGCGCGCATGGCCACATGCATTACACGTGGCCACCGACAGCACCTCGTGTCCTTGGAGAGCAGGGCGCAGTTCTTGCAACACTACAGCACCGCATGTTGCTGCTGCACAGTACATTCCTGCCCTGACTGGTGAAAACATCCTATACTTTCGGCTGCAGCAGAATTCTATACTGGTGCATATACGTAGTGAATCTGTAGATATAAAACGAGGGAGAGACTTTGCTATGCATTTTCTGTTAACACATGCTTACAGCTAATTGTGAATATTTCATAACCAGCATTCAAAAGGACAGCAACATAACTATCTGCAATCGACAAAATAAACAAAACTTATAAGCTTTATAACACACATCCTCTTTGAATAAATATACTGTATTTAATACTTTATAAATAGTACTGAAAAGTTGTGCATGTGTGTTTTTTAATTCAAAAATAAAATCATCCTCAAAACTATGCCCTGATTTTCTTGTATAACACAAAGGTCACCAAACGAATATCATTGAACAAAATATTCTATTCCTATTGGCTACCTGGAATCACGGACAGGGAAGAGTTGGCAGTTGACCAGCTTTTTAATGTAGATCCTTACATCATCCACGTATGCATAGGAGATAAAACTCCGCTTCAGTAGTACATGCATCTGTTTCATTGTAGAATAGGTCTTAATGTCACCTGATCAACACACGGATACTATTTACTAAGTCTTTGGCAATGTTAATTTTTACATGAAGCATATGGGATCATACACAGTCAGCACAAAGAATAAATTAAGCATGTCTTTCAAAATTATTAGTCATACTCCAGCTGGATACAATTTGAGAAACATTGTTGGTCTGGAATAATATACAAAAAAATTTGAGATGTCGTGTGACATTTACATCCTTATCTTCTGTACTGTTTTCCAGTTATTTTGGTTTGACTTGTTAACTTGTAAGAAGTGTTAACCTTAGGTAATGCTGTTTCTGTTCTTGTTCCAGGCCACAAGCATTAGCAAGGCAATCAACCAGATAGAAAACCCTGTCAAAGAGAAGCATGTACGAAGTATCCTTTACCCGGGCTATAAAATGGTGTCACAATATAGTGTTGACCTAGTGTTAGACTGCTTGTGAGAGACTGCTTGAAAAAAAAGTATGATAATTAATTTTTTTTTTTCAGAGAACAAGGTTGGAATTTTGTTAAAAAGAGCTATTGAGTGACTCAATTGTTCATCTCCTGTTGCTATTCCTGAAAATCATGATATAATTCTAGATGCTAGTAGGCCAGGAATTGCTTTCACTTGGATAATTTTACGAGTAGTGTTGGTCAGACACACTGTGATGTTTATTAAGGTGAATTCCTAGTTACTTTACTGATATCTTTTTGTGCATTCTCCACACTGACCTAGCTTCTTTGCTTAAAATTTGCTTCCTTCAGCAGTGTTTCTTGGGAGCCAAAACATGTCTGTTTTTTAATAGTCAACACTAGTGTTAAATTATTTTATAAAGCTCACAGGCAACAAATTTCATGCTGCCTCTGGTGCTGTAGCGGCCGTAATACCTTCCAACTAGCAGTTGTGTCATTATTGGCGTAGGATGCATAATGTGTAAAATGATAGCTAAACCATGTAACTCTAGGCATGCAGCATATGTAAGAAAAATAACTGCTGGGATATGTTCAAAATGATGTAGCACTAGGTTGTCGAAATGTGATTTTATTATAGTATTCACATTGTAACAATGTGCACAGTGTTGCATTATTAATGTTACTTTCTGGGAGTTCAGATACAAAGTACATGAAACTGCTGTTGCAATGCAACCACATAAATACATTCTCCAGCAATTGTGTTTGCTAGCTTGTATCTGAAATATGTGCTTTTATGTTTGGGAATCATTTTTCAGTACATCAAAAATTCATCATATTAATATCAGTACATTGACATGTTCGTAAAGAACACTGATGAGTGCAGCTATATTATTCACAGATCCGGTTCCCCAGACAGCAAAAGGAGATGCTGGGTCAGATTGGGAGCCGGCATGCAGGCAGTGACACCAATAATAATAATAATTCTTAACGACATACCAGGTACGATCATCGGCACGTTCCATGAGAAAGGTGCCAACACATTTTGGAATTATGCTCTGCGGCTACCGCTACAGGAGAACCGCATAGTGGCATGGAAGTTCTGTCATGTGCTCCATAAGGTGTTGCGAGAGGGACACCCCAAGGTGCTGGACGGTTCCCAGAGGTTTCGTCCCCGCCTTGACGACCTCGGAAAACTATGGGTGAGCTTCCTTTGCCATGTTCTGATTATTTTTTTGTATTATAGGACACGAGTCCCTATTAAACAGTTTGCAAGTCAAGTCACTCATATTTTCCACCACTCTATGATTTTGAAATTATATACGTGAACTTGCCAGCTAATTTTCCTAAGGTGTCTTCAAATCTTGTATGTAAGGGATTATGCTAGCATTCTTCCCAGTGCATACGAAGTGCGGTTGACTTGTGATGAGTGTCTGTCTGTTTTACAGTGCCCTGTGGGGCCTCTTCAACCAGTCAGGAGCGTCTACCCCTGTCCTTCCTCTTTCCAGCTTGGGTCTGAGGTGGGAGGGGCAACGGGTGACTTGCGATGGATCGTAGTAGTTTTACAAGCACCCCATAGGAGGTTGCGACCAATCTGGGAAAAATGGTCCTGCTGCTCCTACTGGCTCCTTTGTGGGCTGCCACTTCTGCCACTCAACAGTGGTCGAGTAGATCTGTCTGCCAGCATACGTTGCCAGTTCGGCTTCATAACCCTGCTGGCTGGGAATCAAATGGGGACCCTCAGCCCTAGGGTTTACCCTCAGGTTTTCCGCAAATACCTGCATGGGGGGATTGGGGAAGTTGAGCGGTCGATCTGTCGATCGGTGAACCCACAAATACCATGGAAAGTTTAGTAGTACCACAGGCTTGGCCCCACAGGAGGTTTTATTGTGTGACTGATCATCGGATCAACTCTTGGTGGCAGTGTTTGGCTTCAAAGCGGAGCAGACCCAAAGTGTTTCCCATCATCCTGAGAAGTGAGCGGCAACCCTGCTCTGGCGCAGATATGGACAGTCAGCAGGGGTGGAGACAGGAGCGGGAAATGCCATGACAGGTACCATACTAACTGGTATAATGGCCACTATGGCAAACCTTGCACATCTGGTATTATGAAATATGGCCTTTAAGAATGGTGCAGTCTGAGCATACCAAGGTGCTATGGTGCCAGGGCCAGAATATTGCCGGGTGGACAAAGGCGCACGGGAGTGTCACACTTTCAGGTTTGGGTATGGTGTTGCCAACTGTAGCATTGACCTGAAACTACCCTCAGTGATAGGGCATATCTCAATCCCCGTACCCATTGGGAGGCAGTCCCCATAAATAATGGTCTAGTGGCTGGTGCTTGGGGCCATTGAAGAAGGATATTTTTAAGTGGCCTCCTAACATAAAGCACAGTTCTCAAATACAGTGGTAATAATAAATTAGAGACCTTACAATATGTGTCTGTAATTGTTGAATTAATGTTCATGATGTACAGTAATAATAGTTATTAATACAAAGTGTTTTGATTTTTTTTTGGTAATTTTGTGAGAAAAATAGACTGACCACTTTGCTTTTGTAATGTGAAATTCATGTTATCGAGAATCATATGTGATGTATTAATTTTATTAAAACGGATCTTATATTCCTGAATTGATGACAGTTTCACATAGCAGGTAGAGTACTTTTTTTTTGTAGTGACAGGACAGAGGAAAATTAAGACTAAAATGCTTATTTTTAAGGCTTGGCTTCACCTCTTATGGAGAAATTCTTCATTTTCATTTGAATAAGTATTTAGAATTTGTGACTGTAGAAAATTTACATTTTGCAAGTTGTTTAATAGGTAGGGTACTTTATGTACTTACTTTTACTACGTGTTATTTGGTAGTTGTAGAAAGGCAGAAAGTGTTGGTAATTTAAAGTTTATACTGTGTTGTTTCTGACTAAATTTCACATTGATAGTACACACAATTTTATGCATCTAATACAGAGTAAGATATTTCGCTAACCTTTTACAGTAGAATTTTTTAAAATTGTATTCACAGAAACGTTAATCAGCAGGAAATGAAAGAATCTGATATAGTGGTTGACAAACTTAATTTAAACAATTCAATAGACATCCTGTGATTTTTTAGTGGCTGGAAACACACAGAACAAGTGATAAGTAAATTGTATAGCTTTTAGTTTTGCACCACTATGCAGGGCACAAGTGTAGCCAGAAAAAGTGAAACTGGCTTTTGGTTGGCATTTTATTGCTAGTGTGTCAGTTCCACTGTGAGTCATCTGCAGTATGACAGAATTATAAACATTATGTAACTGTGGAGTCTTAAGAGAGGAAGGTAGAATAGAAGATGGAGCAATGCAGGTTGCATTTGGGCATGTTTTGATGTACTTTTGAGTGATGGCACATCCAACTCTCCATACTAATGATGTGTGTCCCCAGTTGGTATATCTTCTCATATGCTAGTTTGAGTGACAACATGACTATGTAAGGATGTGATTGCACAAGTTTTGACACAAGGCAGCTTGAAATGTAAATGCTGGTAATGTGGTTGATAGCTGATCAACTCAGAAAGTTGTATGTTTTTCGCTTAAGTCCTGGTTCTTGTTTATCTTTTCAAGTTAGTTTACAACATAGTAAATAATTATCTATTAATAGTTAGATACAGAATGTATATGAAAGTATGTTACAAACTTTGAGGTCATTCTATGTTGAAAGTGAGTTACAGTTATATAATGCGACGTATAGCCTGGTGCAAATCCTAAGGGAGAAATTCGCCCTTGAAAATAGAAAATAAATGTAGTATTTGGCCAATATCGTAAACTACATAGAAATAAAGTACAATTATTTGGATTCTGTTTTATGCTAACAAGATCTGCTGTCTGCGAAAAAATAGTTTAGAATACCTACCGCCTTCATTGAAACAATGTGGGCGGCCACCCCCTTTTTGGTTTAATTCTCTCTTCCATAAGATTCTTTAGAGGTTTTATGCCATAATTTGTATCAAGAGCGCCCAATGATCAAAAAAGGTTGTCTTGTCGCAACACCATAAGGCAAACCATTTTAGAGTAAAACTGAATAGAAACTGTGTCACAAGAGTAGGCACCCACAAAACACAGGAAGAGTGACTAAACGATATCTTAGTTAGCAACAAACAAATAGTGCACACTGTAATGTAAACGTACAAAGTGTCATGTGCCACATGAGAGTCTGCGAGATATGAACAAGTAACGAGTGATGCCTGGTGTACTCAAAATTATATGTTGGTAGATGTTGAGGCAATGCTCAAAGGTTATACCATGAGGTTGCACTTCACTTTCTGTCAAGTAAATGCACCACACCAAACAATGTAAAAAATACCATGCTTTTATGAAAAAAGTACATAAATTTATGTGCGATTAAACAACAAAAGTTTGAATACACCAGGCATCGCTCGTTACTTGTTCATAACTCACACATGCTCACATGTAGCACATGACTCTTTGTATGTTTACATTACAGTGTGCACTATTCATATGTTGCCAACTAGTGTATCATTCAGTCACTCTTCCTGTTTTGTGTGGGTGCCTACCCCTCAGGCAACACAGTATCTATTGAATTTTACTCCAAAACGGTTCACCTGACTGTGTTGTGACAAGATAACCTTTTTTGATCATTGGGCCCTCTTGATACATACGACATAAAACCTCTAAAGAATCTTATGAAAAAGAAAATTAGCCTAAGCCAAAAAGGGGGTGGCCACCCCCATTATTGTAGTGAAGGAGGTAGGTATTCGAAACAATTTCATCACAGACTGCAGATCTTGTTAGCATAAAACAGAATCCAAATAATTGTACTTTATTTCTAAGTAGTGTAAGATATTTTGCCATAATACTATATTTATTTTCTATTTTCAAGGGCGAATTTCTCCCTTTTGGATTTTTGCCAGGCTATAAGTAGCATTATACAGCTGTACCTCATTTTCAACAAGGAATCACCTCGCAAAGTTTATAACATACTTTCATATACATCCTGTATATGAGATGCTTTAGTAACCACAGTATTATGGCTGCTTATTACCTATCTTAATGCAGCTCATGAGTATTTCATGTGAAGATTTACTGAGAGGTTGTTAGCCCCTTGAATAATTCTAGTTTCTGTACAAGTGTTCATTTACAACAGTTCTGCTGTATAAACAAACAGTATGCAGACCTAAAACTTAAATAGGTGGTTGAGCAAGTCTTCGTAGTTGTGTGGTCTATACACAAAATCTGCATCTGAACACTCTTCTTGTATCCATTCAAAAGATTTACTTTAAAGATAAGCATTTTACAGAGAGAAGATCAAATCATTCATGATCACCACTTTTTGGTTGATGTGCTACTTGCATAAAGAAGATTTCTATCAAAATATTTTTAATGGTTAAATGCAAAGTTTAATCAGCATTTTTGTAAAGTTGACCGGAGAAATAAAAATAGCACTACATACACTTACCTCTGGTAATCGGTGTGCGTGTAATGCACTGTTGCAGAGTTGCATGTATCTAGGACTGTGTAACATCTTGTGACGAGAGACCCCAGCAGCTTGAAAGTTGTATTGACCACAGTATATCTGGGGCAAATGCTAAGCATTAGGGATTACAAGAGGTGTACAGTAGAATAATTGGCATTTGTAAGTTTTTATTCAAAATCACCTTCTGTTATTACCATTGTGAGTGTTAAAAAAATTTAGGAGTAGATATTAAAAGTTGATATAGGCTTGGTCACACACTAGGCGAGATCCATTAAAAGGGCATGGTACGTAAATTAACATTGTATACATTAATTGAAGTTTACAGTTTACTTGTAGCAAATATAGAAAAACCAAGAAAGAGTTGTCCTAAATATCAGTTAAGAAGTTCTACATAATTTGTGAGGAAATGTTTTGACTGAATGATACATTTTATTACCGTGATGCCTTATGCCGCTCTAACTTGTCAATTTACGGTGTAAGAAATAGATTGAAAGTAACCAAAAAAAATGTTTCTCGCAAGTTACAAGGAATTTTATCTAGGATTGCCATTGCTTATATTTTATATCCTTTCTTCAAAAAATGTATATATTTTTATCATTCTGTTTAGTGTTTGTTTATGTACCACACCTCTTATAAAAACAAAAACCAAAGAGCATATTTTTTTCAGTTCCTCTAACCTGCCCTAATACAGTTATGATGGAGAGATCCAAGGTAGGGAGGGGACATAGCATCCTAGAGCTGAACCCCAGATACCTATAAGGTAGGGAAATGCATGCAAGAGGTTGGGCGTTAGAGGGGGCATTGGCAGTCTCTGTTATGAAAAAGCTATGGGACGTTTAAGACTGAGGTTCAGTGTAAGAGTGAAGTTGTGATGGCCAGAGGCAGTGCAAGCATGTGTGGTACAGCCGTGGCTGGCTACAGGTGCATCTGCGGGAAGGCTACGGAAAACTGATCCAGCTCTACTGCACACTGCTCATGACCAAGTTGGACTTCCATCGCAGGAACCCACGCTTCCCTGGCAACCTGCAGCTCACCAGGGAGGAGCTAGAGAGCATTGGCGAGAATGACATAAACAACTAGTAAGTGTCCCAACCTCTCATTTGGTCTTCTGTCCATCATTGGGTTTCATGAGTTTTTGGTAATACCTACCCTGAATCATCTCTGTTTGGGTGGTTAGCACATCAGCTTCCCAGTGTGACACACTGGGTTCCATCCCTCGCAGATCTTAAGTTCATATTTCTCATGTGTGGGGAGACATGGTGGACACTGCAGATAGGTGGTAGGTTTTCTGTGGTACGCTGTTTACCCCACCACTGCATTCCATGCCTCTCCACATCTCATCACATCTCATTTGTACTTCAGGCTGGCTGGGAAGGACCGGCATCAGCCATTTCTCATTGTATTCATGTTGACCCTGCTCAGAAAACAGTATCTCCCCACCTCCAATGCTATAATTATACTGGCTGTTTCATAATTCTTACAACACACTTCTCACTGTTGTAGTGGGTATTTAGTAAATAATATTTTGATGAAGAACCCATGTCTGGAAATGTACCATTGCAGTGCTACAAGGATGACACAAATCAAGCTTTAAAAGCTCCCACTGCACAGTAGTAACCCTTTCATGGTTGGCTGTATAGCTCCATGCAGTAATGATTTGTGCTTGTTTTCAATTCAACATTGTAAGTAATTGAATTTATTAATCAAATTGGCTATAATGGCTATTTAAAAATTTGTTTTGATAATTTTCTTCAAGTTAATCTGTGTTGGAATAACTTACAGTTTGCACTAATCGAGTTTGTCATTGAAGAGAAATGAGAACTTTGAAGTAAATTGAAATTAAATAAGAAATCACAGTGCAGATTTTTTTTGCAAGGCTTGGGGGAGGGGGGGGGGGGTAAATGTTGCATTACAACTTATTTTTTGTATGGCTACTGTACTATTGTAGCAGGACTATAAATAAAAATTATTCTTGCATGGCCAATTATAGTGTTGGTATTATTTTCCTGCACTTGGCTTACTTGATGCATTTTCAGCTTAATTGGTACATTTCCAACCATAGTAACCACCTAACTTTGTCAAGTATAGTGTATTTATTATATTGGTGAACTTGACTAGCAAATGTCCATATCATCACTGATTATAAAAGTTTGAATAGTATATTTGCTGTTAAAATTTTTGGAAGATTGTTTAACAAGTGTACTGATGCGTGATGGGCTGGATATAATCAAATACCTGGGGTCCAGCAGTTCCTTTCGAAGAGATAGCCAGGCTCTCTTTTAGAAGGGGGTTCAGTTTTACATGGTACCGGGGCCTTACCGGTATAAAGATCTAGCTGTGTGGCTACTCTGCAGGGCACGAAATCTTGGCTAATAATTGATACTCTGCATTTGATGGGTATGGAAGATGGACTGTCAATTGGGCGACGTTTCAGCACTGCTAGAGCTTTGCGTGGTGCAGGCGTTGGTGGAGTGACAAGGGTTTCCTGTGGTCTTAGAAGATGATGGGGCACGAGATGAGTATTCACAATAAACACGCACATGCGTGAAGACAAGTTTAGATGGCACGGATGCCACGTGGTGCAGGTGGAATTGCAATATTTCTTCGTGGGAACGGCAAATTAAACTCTGACAAATTGTTATTCTTGTTGAGAAAATTATCCTCTTTACGATTAAAGCAGTTACTTGCTTGTAGCAGACCTGATAGCTGAAAAGCAATCATTGAAGTGACTGTGTGGTCAAACACAAGAGCATCAATTTACGTGAAGATTACACCGAACCCTGAATGACAATACATAGAACTCTGAAATAAGTTATTGCACACATGATATTACACAAATAAGCTCTCCAAGTGCAAGGATGGCACGGATATAAACTTGGTGGCTGTTAACCACGTGGTTGTATGTAATATGGCTGTAAAATACTCAACATGAAGAATGCCCTTAAATACATACATGAAAACAAAGCCCTTGAAATTGTACAACAGAAATAATACAGAAATTACGATGGAATGCCTTTAGCAGAAGCGGATGACGCCTGATTCAAGTTTCGCGGGTCGCACTACCTCTTAGACATCTTTCTCCTCCTTCTCCTCGATTAAGTTGAAAAATGCCACAAGGGTGAAATAAATTAGTTAAGCGGAAGCATAATGCTGGGGGAATGTCTGGCAAAACGTACGCAAGCAAAGGTTAACCGGTATACTAAAAATACTATTGAAATCTACATCAGTGCTCAAAAGTTGTAGTGCGTACGTAACAGTGTCTTACCTCGCCAGCTCTCCTAGACATACTGCACAGAGGCAAGTGTCGTACGGACCTATCATGGCTGCCTACGGGGTTCACGTAAGCGGAAGTGGTATGCACGCCAAGTAAAATATTTTATTATTGAAAAATAAAAGGCACTTTAGAAATTAAAATATGAATTGACATTATACATATTAATTTGTAATTTCTCATCTTCTTTGAATGTCTTTTACTACAGCATTCTGGCCGGAGTAGAATTGTTCTTAATCTCCACACAGTACGCGTTTTGAATTTATAACCAAACATTTTACAATATTGACAAACATACATTTTAAAACACTTTAAAACATTTTAGACCCTAAGAAATAATGAAGACACATTTTAAAATCACTGCAAATAATATTCCATTAGAGGAACGTTCAAATAGGAGCCTACTTGCGCACGTGCATGTACACGTGTCACGTGCATGGTGACCACCGTCATGGGCTTTAGCGCCGCTGGCTGTTAGCCGGTGTCAGTGTTATAGAAACAACGTCACAGTATCGCTAGCTCTTCACTTGGGAAACTAAGCATGGGATTGACAGGATGGTAGCTTTTAAAAAGACTGGGATTAGGTCGACTGCAATCACAAGTGAAGGCAGGGGGGCGTAGGTTAGCAGGGTATGTAGCGTATAGCTCCTAACTGATGTAATCCTAACCTACCGCAAGCTCTGCTGATGTGTACTGTCGGCAAGGGGTGTGTTCCAAGCAGCATGTGCTGGAACGATGGCAACAATACAAAACTAGCGTGGCGACATGTTGGCCTGAGCAACGCGTGTTGGAAACAAAAACTGGCCTCGAGATGCGGGCCGTCTCTCCTTTTATACTTCTCGCGGCCCGCTGCCCGTTTCTCATTGGCTCATACACTAGGACGAGGGTAGTCGCTGAGCGGGGGGTGCAAAGAATGACTTGCCTCTGTGGCTTCACTGGCCGGCTGGAGAGGGATGCAAAACAAGAGACAAGCTATATTACTACTAATGCGATCTAGTGGGAGAGTAAATGAGCTTGCTTGTCCTCCTAGCATAATTACTGTGGACAAGTGAATAATAAAAGTTGCAAGGCTGACAGTACAATCTCACTTTTAACTGAATAATTTTAAACTTCAAACACTGTGCAAATACCTGGGGAATGGAGCTGAAGTCGGTTAAAATCAGTAACTCAAAAAATGTTGTGCATTAGTACAGATATTCACTCAGTAAAAACACTAGTTGAATATGTGATCTATTTGAATTTTGTGTGAAAGTAAAATGGCATATTTGTTTTTGAAAATGTCCATTTCATATTCATTGTGAAGTGTGAGCGACTTGATCACTTTTGTCATTTGAATAGTTGTAATGTATTTAATACAGACACACTATTAAAGTATTAAGAGATCTCTTACTCTAAAGCTGGAGGTATGATACCCCGACGAACCCAACACGACAAAATTTGAGTAGCAACCAATGAAAAGCAAGGTCACTGACGTTAGCCCAACAAAATTACAGCCCCGACAGCCCAAAAAACTAGGTTCTATTTCTACTTTTTGTAGTGTCTGGCTTGTTGAAGTGCACAAAAAAATATAAATACGACATTATAAAACAAAATTTTGTATCTCTTTCCCTACTGTAATAAATAATTGTCAAAAATAAAATAATCATTCACTTTATAATGAGTTTTAAAAAGTAAATATTGGATATAAGGATAACTTGCCATTTTAGGATTTTCCAACAGCCAACTAATGCACTTGGGGGGGGGGGGGGGGGGCGGTTGTATTTGTGTACACTGAAAAAAATATCATGTGAAATTCCGTTGAGCTCTGATGTCGTGTCAGTCTGTCGTATCATGTTCATCGTGCTATCGTAACTCCAGCTTAATAAGTTGATGATCTAGCCACACACACTATTCTGTAGCAGAACCAACATTGGCTGCATGTGTTAGTCCATTTATAAACAAGTTTTTATTATTACGTTACCAGGAATGACTGGTATTCACTCTACCATAGTATGTTGCACCTTTTCAAGGCAGTTAAGTTTGTAAATGAATAAATTAATATGACTCTTCCCGGGGTTTCATCTACTACCCTACTTTATTATTGCAACTCAAACTAGAGAGAATATACTGTATTTTCATCTTGTGTGGTGTTGAAGCACTCTTTTATTCAGAAATAATGCTTCTCTTCTTTCTGTTTGTATCTGCACATTCTGAATTTGTACATAGATATTTTTGTGATCTGTGTTATCATTGTTTCTAACTAGCTGTATTAAAATATGTTGAGAATATTTTTTTTTTCATTGCAGTTTCCAGATGTCGGTAGAAATGTTTGATTACATGGATGACATCTTAAATCTGCAGTCGGCAAGTATGTATTAAATTTAATTGGTACCATTATTTCATGTAACAGTAGTTCTTTTAAATCAGGTTTTCAAAAAAACTGGCATTGTTGGGTGAGTTGAGCTTAATTTTTTTAATCCTGGCATAAGTAAGCTGTAGATTGTGTGGTCTGGTTTCTTGTTTGGTTATGTAAAAAAAAGGTGTAAGGTGATAGAACCCTTGTAGTTATAGTGCACTCCCACTCCACCACCTACTCATGAGAGACCAGTTGTTTTGTGTCATATTGGAAGTTATACTGAAACTACTCACAAAAAGTTTGGCACCACCTGTCATTTGCTCATGAAGGATGTTGGCTGGGAGAGTGTCACATGCATTTGAATGGCAGTTGTGGTATTCTGTACAAACCATGTGCATTTTCATCTCATAATTTTGATTGGGTCGCGAGCAACTAGTAAATCAGTAATGCCAGTAGTGCAAAACTTTTTAAGAGGTGTGTACATTGTTGCATGGTAAGTTAGATTGAAACTATTGTTGCATGTTGCTGCCCTGCGTTTCCTTCTTGTGGGAAGTCTCAGAGAGCTGAAGGTCAAGTTTGTAGTGTTAGACGAAGCGAGCAGCCTATCATGAAGGACACTACTGCACACGCTAATAAACTTATCAAAGCTCGCGCCTTGCTGACCCTGAGAAGCTCATATTTCTCTATTTATCAAGCAGGAATGTCATCACCATTACCTTTCAGAGAACGTGGATTGCCGAAAACGTTCTAGATGGCACCTACCTAGAGTATAAATACCACGTGCCAGTCTAAATAAGTGCGATGAAGAAGGAATGGCAGGAATTTCTCTAGTAGCGAAATTCTACTATCACAACATTGCCACCCGAAAAAAGTGAGGAAGCAGCACATGTCGTCACCAATACAGCGACCTCGGGGATTAGCAAGCAGCTCGACAGCATTGGTGTCGCAGAGCCGGCAGTGGAGAAAGGGTTCTCAATTATGCCTGTCTCTTATGATGGCCAGATGTCTTGGTGGGAGTACCAACACCAGTTCAAAATAGTAGCCACCCTGAAAGGCTGGTCAGCCAAGCAGCGGGTTTACTACCTCGCTGCTGTAATGAGAGGGTCTGCACTCAGCATACTACAATCTCTGCAAGAGCAACATTGACTGGAGTACCTCATGCTGGTGTCGGCCTTGGAACTACATTTTGCCGACTGGTACCTGCGATATGCCCATCATGCCCAGCTGCAAAGCTGCACCCAGCGACCAGGGGAGCTACTGCAAGAACTGTGGCAAGACATTGTGCATCTCTCCCACCTATCTTTGGAGAGGTGTGCCCCAAGGAGGCGTTTAACATCATCGCAGTCGGCTTCTTCATCAATGCCATCGCCGACAGAGGTACGGCAAGCTGTCTGGCTGCACCCCACAACATGCAGGACGCACTGGCCTAAGCTGTGGAGATTGAGTTGGCAAGACGAGGAGCCTCACCCCGACGCCTGGTACATGCAGTGACACTGAACGAGGACAATGGAGATAGAATAACAAGTCACTGAAGGAGTTGTAGATGACTATGGCGGGCATTGCTTCAAGGGTCTATGCTACAGTGTCTCGCTGCCCCCCACCCAAATGGCCGGAGTGTTGGTCATGTGGACAGCTGGAGCACCTGAAAGCTTATTGCCCACAACAGAAGCAGCAGCCAGTAAAGACAACATGGTGAAGAACAAGTGGCCTCGATGAGTGCATACAAGCACTTGCATGAAGAAATTTGTGATCATTGTGCATATGTCCAAATACTGAGACACCGTATCGACGAGCTGGTGGTACAAGCTGCACACCTCATAAAACAGCTGGAAAATGCACATGATGACCTGCGAGTGCTGTCCAGAAGCCCTGTGCACACAGTGCCATATAACAGTGAAAGTGCCCATGGCATGGAGCAAATGATGTGACGGTCCCCCTCAGTAGTGGCTCTGAGGATAGAAGTCCCATGAAGGTAGTGGTTCGGAGAGCAAAGAATCAGCTGCGTGAACTCGAGAGAGGGAGTGAGGCAGTCAACAGGAGTTACCAGTGCTTCAGGGTACTTCGGACGAGGATCCAGCCACAACCTGCAGCATCTACCGCAAGTGCCAGCACTTTTCAGATTGTTAAACATGGTCTAAAGGAAGTTGGGGAAATTCTAAAGTTTCATCATCTTTTCAAACCAGTAACGAAAGGCTTAATCCTTATGTAAGGCACAAACAACCTTATAGTGATGAGATGAAGACCTGGTATGAGAGGAGAATTTCGGGCGAGGTATTTCAAGGAGGACAACTGGTGTCGCTGTACAACCCACAGAGACGAAAAGGTTACTCGAATCTACAGAAATGTTGGGAAGGCCCCTACAGGATTCTGGAGATCAATGATATAGTCTTTCGGATTTGTCATCAAAACTCTCGGGCGGAGCTGAAGGTTTGTGCACATCGACCGACATGCACTCTACTAAGGTCCAGATGTTGCAGTGTCTATTTAGGACTAACAGACTTGAGGAGGTGATAGTGTTGCTTGTCGCTGCACAGTGTTTCCTTTGCATGGGAAGGTGTCGCGAGCTGGAAGTTGAATTTGTAAGATTAGACAATGCAAGTGGCCTATCATAAAAGACGCCGCCGCACACATTGATAAACTTATCGCAGCTTGCACCTCGCTGCCCCTAAAAAGCTCCATTACTTTTTCCAGGACATCTTGGATTTGCTGAGAACATTCTAGACGGCACCTTCCTCAAGTATAAATACCATATGTGGGCCTCTGAGAAGGGAGTGATTGAGAGCTAAGAGTTTGGCGTCTCATGCAACCTAAGCGACAGTTGGGCAATTCCGGAGCGGTGAGGGACGACTGCAGTGATCTATGAGAGTTCGTCGGCGAGCTTGTTTGCAGTGAAGTGTGGGACTTATCTGCGGTGCTGTGATCTGGGTGTGTGAGTGAAAAGACATTCGGGATGATAGAAATAGACAGTTTTAACTAAACTTGTGGAAATAGTTGGAGCAGTTTAAGGGACAGTAGCAACGGTAAAGACCGTGATAAAGACTTTAATTGAAATGGAGATAGTATTAAAATATTGCACTCAGTAAGAATAATAAGAGTTTATAATATGCTCAAACTTGTAAATATAAGATGTTTGGTTGTTGTAGCATTGAGAATAAATATAATTATTGATTTTGTTTTGTTAAGTCCTCCATCCCTTACAAACTCAGATACGCCCCTCAGGCATCCATGCAACACTATCTGTATTGTGTTGCATGATACAAGAGTGCAGCATCTTGCGATTATGGCCAGTGAAGAGCCAGTGGATAGACTTGCCAAGTGCTTTCAACATAATGCCTTGAATTTTCATTTCAGAATGATTATACTGAAAGTTGTTTTAAGCGCTAAAGTAGTTTTAAAAATTTGATTTTCATTATATTTATATAGATTTTTAAAAATTAGAAGTGTGAAAGTTAATTTCCTGTTACATGAGGCATGCATGAGTGATGATGTGTGATGACGTGTGCTGTGTGGGGAAGGGGAGTGTAGTGGTTTAGGCAGCTTCTAACAATGGGGTCTTCAAAGTTGAACTAGGGTGGGGACTGACATACTACTGAGGGAAGGGGGCTGGCACTGAACGTGCCTTGTGGGAGGGGTGGAGGGTGGGCATGCTGATGTGCCATTGTGGGAGGGGTAGGGGTGTGCGTTCACTGACGTGCGGTTAAGGGGGTGCGGGTGTGCTGACGTGCTGTTGAGAGTTGGTGCAATTGTGCTGATATGCCATTGTAGGTGGGGGCACACGTGCTGACGTGTTTTTGTAAGGGGAGGGGGGAGGATGTGCACAGGCTGCTGCTGTGCCTTTTTGTGGAAGGAGGAGAGGTGTATTCTGCTGTTCCATTGTGGGGAAAGTGAAGTGGTTTGGGTAGCTCTTGATGGAGTCTTGATATCCGAACAACGGAGGGTGGCTGACTGATGTACCTTGAAAAAGGGGGGGAGGGGGGAGGGCTGTGCATCCACCGTCTCCCATACACAAACTTTCGATTTCTATCCAGCATGAACGGAATACAGTTGGTTGTGATGAATGGTCAGTGCAATCATACAGGCCCCTTCATTTATAATTATAATTTTAAAATTATTATCTGAGTTAAATGTGTAAGACAAGTGCAAGTGCCCAGTACATGTTTGTGTTTTGTTGGAGTGTGAGGTTGTGAAGTGGTGTGAGGCAAGTGCAAATGCAGGGATGTAGTGGTCATGGGTGTTTGCAGTCTTTGGGTCGCTGGACATGTCTCGTTCCAACTCGATGACGAGCTGCGGGCAGTGTCGTTTAGCTCCACTCATCCCCTGCATCCAAGACTCATCTCAGCTCTACGACTACTGTGTCAAGATACTCTTCAAGTTGCATGCCAGTGAGTACTTATATCTCACATCTGCATTCCTGTTAACCCTCTGTACACACTCGTCTACAGTCGCCTCATTGCTGAGCTAAGGATTTATTTAAATTTTGATTTTCTTAGCACATGCAGGGCCCAAATTTTGGTTTTTGAGGGAGAGGAAACGGAATTAATAAGCTATAATCAAATGTATTCCTGCATCTAAATAGTGTTCAAGAGAGAACAATGGGTTGAGACTGAACCCAATAAAGAAAGCATCATAGTCTGTCTTTGGCTCCAGTTATTTAGATTTTAGATTGTGTTTTATTCCAGGTAAAATGTACAAGGACTTCATTATCACAAACTGTGTTCCAGTAGGGAACACAAATGAAGTCAAAAACTTTAAAAGAAGCAAAGATATTTGTAAATTATTTAGATACTGTAGTTAAAAATTGTGCTTAACAAAAGCAGTGCAAATTAACTATAGGCTATTCACAGTAAAGTGAGCACTTTTTAAGGCCCTGCTTAATTTTTCCTTTCAGCCTGTTTCTATCTTCCTGCCACTTTGTAACATAAACATTGCAGTGTTACTAATAAAAAAGTGAATGCATTCCACCATTCTTAAAAATAATTAAGGCCCAAGGCCACAATACATTAATTAGTGGTTGAAGCCTGTTAGGGCCTCAAAAAGTGCTCACTTTACCGTGAATAGCCTATAGCCGTACTGAAATGTATTTCTTCAATGAATAGATACTAATATATTGTACCATTGACAAAATTATTGTTTGTATTTAGTGTAGTGTAGAGAATCATAACAAATTGGCTATGAGGGTAATCAATTTGTAAAATAAAGATAAACTGGACAACTATACAATATACCGTACTACAAAGTGTTCTATATAAAGCAATGTATTATTTAAGAGTAAATGCACACCCATAATCCAGGAAAATTATTTTTCTCTCCATTTAAAACATATTTCAGTACACTGCTACATATAACGTAATATATTATTTCAACAAATTTGAAGTTAAAAAAAAAAAAAGTGGAATAGAATTGGAATATTTTGAGTTTTTTAAACTCACTTCAGCACTCAATGACATAAACAAATTAAAATATGAAGACACTCTCAAAAATCCATTAATTGAAAAAACAAATGTCATAACTTAAAGACGTGAGTTTTTGTGTGAAATTCAAGAAAGTACCCAATTAAGCACTTATTTCTCATTGAGCTATAAAAGTTGGTACCTTGCTGTCAAATTACCTGCAAATGTAAGAAATAATTAAATAATTCATTGCTTAAGTCACGTTGTACAAGAGACCTACATGACCACGCAATCAGGTAACAACTTTTATTCAGAAGTGCCTTGATGTTTTCAGGTGTGGTTAATAAAGCCCAAGCTCTCAAAGCATGTCATACAGCCAATCAACAGCTGCCAAGTTTGTCAACCAGGAAAACTGAGACTGTAAAATGACTGGAGATTGAGACATCAAAGAACCACACCCAGCACACAATCACATAATCACACAAAAATCAAACTCGCAGTATTACTGATGAAACTAAATTTCAACAAAGGCCTCAACCCAAATCACATTTTAATATAGGATATTTAGAAGGGATTGAAGGCATATATCTCTGTAGTGACCAGAATAACAACATTTGAGATTGTGGAGTAGTTACAAAGTGATGTAAATCTAATTTATATATTAGAGAAGGTCATGTAGATAAGGTGTGTGTCAAATAATGCTTAAATAACAAACTTGGTACATAAACAGTCCAGACAAGCAGTGACGAAGATTCTTAAAACACACTCAAAATTATTGACATATACACCAGTCTTGAAAATACAGATAAATGTATTACATAAATATTAAACTTGAGGGTAAACATCAGCTATTTAGATTCAGGTACTGGGCATTCGCTTCTCCCAAAGACATCTTTTGACTGATAACTCAAGGAAGGCAAAATTACGACTGACAAACATTTGTTTAAGGTCCTACAATATACATTTTTGATCCAATTAGAGTGGCAGAATTTTCCGTAGAATATAAATGGGAGAGAATTGTGTGGCTATTATGTACATATTAAGTAGCTGCAAATTGCTGTGGTCCCCACAACTTCAGTTACCTTACCTTTCTAAAAGAGAAATGATACAATCAATTATTAGAGTTAATAGTACATCAATCATTATGGTGATCTTTTCCTCCGTTCAGTTTGTAAATATTATGTTTATGTAGAATCTTGATACAAAGTACACAAGCAGACTTGAAACTTTATACTGAACAGGTATTTGAATGATATTACATCTGCTGGGGATTTGAAATATGTACTGCAAAGTGAAAAATACTTTAAAGTGAAGTACTTCACATTGAGATTTTTAGTAAAGGTTACTAGTAGGCTGCTAGGCTACCAATAAAATATAAAAGGTTAGAAGCTCAAGTACTCACAGTTTAGTACTTTTCAATGGGCACATACACAAAGGATGACACATTTTTCACGCAGTTGCGCGATCATGTGAAAAATGTGTTGTCCTTCTTTGTGTGTGTGCCTGTTAAGTACTAGACTGTGAGAACTTGAACTTCTGTCCTTTTATATAATACTGGGATATTACTGTAGCAAATCTAAATGTTGAAATTATGTACATTATAGTTACATGTCTGCCCAGTGCCAGGCTTGACCTGTTGGCAAATCGTTTGTGTCCTCTGTGTGAAATGCTGTAGGTACATCATGCATTGCATATCAGAGGTGTATCACAGTTGTGATTTTCACCATGTTGTGGTTATGGTAGTTTTTAAGTTGTCAGGAAGAGTGAAAACGGTTCCCTAGACTGTGCAGGTGAACATGTGGTGCTACCTGTGAGAGTATGGAGAGCCTGAGGATGTGTTTGTGGTGCAGGTCTACCACCGGACATCCTGGCAGGACACCGCGAAAGATTCCTGAAGCAATTCAAGGAGCTGCGCCAGTTCTATCTCAATGCCAACACCATGCAGTACTTTCGCACACTCATCCAGATTCCACTGCTACCTGATGTGAGTACCGCACCACCTCGCTGTGCATTGTGCATGGTGCAGAGTCATTTACTTCTGAACTGCCTGCATGCTCCTCACCTTTTGCATATCTTATTTTATGTAGCATTGTTTATTTAAAATTTCATTTGTTCTTTTTTTACAAGTTAACTTGAGACTTGCACTACCCACTTAAATTTACAGCAGTGTTGCTCAGAGGTGTTATAAATGTTTGTGACAAATTGTTCGTAGAATAAGGTGGAAAGGACTGCACCTCAAATGCCTTTAAAATGAGATGTATAAATAGGTAAGTAGATAAATAAGTAATTGAATGATAATGAATCATTGCAGGGGTAAGGGGAGGTCTGATTGGGAGGGGGAGTAGTGACAATTGTGGAAGAACTGACTGTACTGTGGTGTGTGCTGCGTGTTGGTCCGATCTTAATGTTAAGAAAGATAGTCTGAAATATCTTCAGTATCACGAAAACACACACATGTGCATTAAAGAAATTTGAGAGCTTCTGAACAGAATACTTGAATATATATTCTCAATGAATAGCATAGGTAAATTATTTTACAGGATACCTATTTATGCTGGCACGTGATGCCCTGTGGTAGACGAGGTACGTCACGGCGCCAAGTGTTTTTGGTGGGTGCTAGGACACACACACACCCGGAGGTGAGGCTTGAACTCTAGTGCTGGCATGGCACTGGAGCACGTCTAGCACTGGCCGGGTGGCTTTCCAGCAGGCACGAAGTCCGGTATGGCTAGAACTACCCTGCATTTTAGCAGGACTACTCGTGTGGGGATACTTGGGCGACACGTAACCTGTGGAACCTGTCGAACTTGCGGTGGCTCAGGTGTGTTTGCGCTAGGGTGTTGGCTTGAACTGGTAATATAGGCGTGCAGGTGTCGGCAGTCACTGGTATCGGCTCTGCAATCTGGATTATCCAAAATCATGAAATAGCTATCCTGTGGGATTTGACCTGACCACTCAGGTAAGCAGTGACCAATGGGTCTGTGTCTCCGGGTAGCTTGACAGGTGGTGCGAAGAGTAGCGGTACTGCTTCTGGCATGGTAGGTCTCTCAGAGCGGTGAATAGCTTGATATCTATCTATATCTATCTATCTATCTATCTATATCTATCTATCTATCTCTGCCTCTAACTATCTATCTATCTCTGTCTATCTATATCTATCTATCTATCTCTGTCTCTAACTATCTCTCTCTCTCTCTCTCTCTCTCTCTCTCTCTCTCTCTCTCTCTCTCTCTCTCTCTCTCTCTCTCTCTCTCTCTCGCTCTCTCTCTCTCCCCCCCTTCTTTTTTTTTTTTTAAATCTAGGTACGCGAGTGCGGTGTGGAAGGGGCTAAGCTCCTGCTGAAGCTGTGAGGCAGCTACTGCCCTTTTAATCCGCTTTCGTATACCACTCCAAAGGGAGTAGGGCATTAGGAAAGACTCGCTATTATTAAAATCCGTGTAAGTGGAGCAGCTGATGTGTGGTCCTCTACAGGTGTACAACCATGTACCGTCTCCGCCAACCCAATACTGTCTCCCTATCTCAGTGTCCGGCATGGTGAGTGTGGTGGACACAGAGTCCGGTATTCCAGTATCACTGGCTGATGGTCCCGATACATAGGTGATTGCTTACGTAGGCTGAGTTTCCTAAGACCCAGAAAAGTACTCCTTCCGGCACAACCAGCGTGGTGGGAAGAGCATTCGCCAAGCTGACAAGCTAATCCCAAGAGGCGGAGTACCTAGGGTTGGGTTCTATAGTTCACTACATCTTGGTGCAAGGAAGGGTGGCTGTCCAGAATGTATGTGGGTACTCGGCTGGTATGTAGTGGTTTGAGTAGTTCTCCCGGTCATGTGCAATCTGTCTGACTGGCCTGATATCTTCAGGGCAAGGTACTGTGACTATAAGAAAGATACCCTCGAGTAGATTAAAATTTGTTTATTACATTTAAGGAAATAAACAAGGTGGTGTCACACTACCTCCTAATATCAACAGAAAATTGGTGGAAGCTGCTGCGCATTGACAGACAACATGTTCCTGGGCTAACAGAGTAGGCAGACGAAGTGCTATGAAAATAACTTAAACTCGACTACGCTAATGTGTTGCCCTGAAGGTGCGGACGTGTCTAAGTGTTTTTGACAGCGTTAGATGATGGCAGGAGTCTTCGGCACCGGAGTGCCATGAAGACAGATGATGTACTAGTAGGAATCTTTGGCACCAGGAGTGCAGTGAAGACAAGGTAAGTAGGAAATGATCTCCTGCATCGGGTTGCGGTCAAGACCAGGAAGCTGATGGCTTCTTCAGCACCAGCGTGTGGTGAAGGAACAGAACAGATCGATTTTCCAAATGCCAGGTTTCGTTATTTATACTCTTCCTGGCTCTCCCTTGGTAGGTAGATGCAGGGGGGGGGGGTGGGGGGTGGCAGCTGTGTGAAGCGGTGTTTGATCCTCTGGGCATGTGACGTCACCGGCTGGCACTGGATCCAATACTGCATTTCTCTGTGATCGTACTAGTGGTGCCACCAGCGGTCCGCAAAAGTACTTGGATAATCTCGAAGCATAGTCTCGGTGCTTCTGCTGGCGAACAGTTCAAGTCTGGTGTAGAGCGTCTGTCCTTTGCCTTGAGTAGACGGTACAAGTTACGATGTCTCGTGGTGTGTAGAATCAAACAACTGCGTGAAAATTTGTGGTTGAATGGTGCACACTGATGAGTAAAACTCAATTTAATAATGATGAAAAATATGTCTTGCGTCAATGCATTTTTGAAATATATTTTCCATTACTCAGACTGAAATTAACATTCATCATTAAGAAAACATTAATATTCTTAATTTTTTGGATGCATTAAAATAGCTTGACACTTCATCCTGAGCCAGTTGAGAGAGGTAGGTGTCCTGAATCTTTCCCCTTTAGAGCTGGGAAACTTGAGTTGTGGTGATGGGGTTGGTCTGGGTAGATACATACTTGGTCTTCTGGTTCAGCTTGTATGTAAAGTCGAGGACTTGCGGCGTTGGCTTTGGCAGAGCTCATGTCAAAATGTGATGAGTGGCTTCCTTTACATGTCCAAATAAGTATAGTTGGTTGACACAGTGCGAAAGAACTACCGGTCGAGGAACAGGTGGATGGGTAGGCGGTGTTAGTGGCAGGGGAGAGATGGCCCAAAGAACAGAACAACACTCTGGCAGATAGCCCTCAGCGACCCCGGTCCTATATGTTTGGCTGCGGGTCAGAGTGATGGTGATGATATAGTCTTGGAACTTAACAGCCTCTTCCCATAACTTAATGAATACTTGGACATTCTCGAGCTCTAACCCGGCAGTACGCTTAGCTCGGGCAGTGGTAATCTTGACTGCCTTTTGCCACCCAACCCATTACCAGGCACAAGATCAAAGTATAGGAACAGGCTTCAACTGGGCTTCCAGAGGAAGCAGGTGTGTTTGAAACAACACAATAATGTTGCAAAACTGGGAGTGTGCAGGGAGAGCCTCCCAGAGGGCTGTACATCCTTGTGTCGCCTTCCCAGATAGTCAGTAGAGCAGAAGTTCCGCTGAATTGCTCAGTTTTGTGGTTAGGTTCATGGGGGCATTTCCTTAATAAAATAACCTCAAATTTTTCCTCCGGCGAACACGGAACAGGAGCGGCAGGATCGCTAACAACCAAGTTTTCTGCTATCAGGATTAGCATAAGTTTCCACACTCTGTACCCATGGTAACCAACAGTTGGTAGTATCAAAAGTATATCGGTCCCGCAGCGAGATGGAGTGCTGGACTAACTGAAATGCCTTAAGGGTATGTGTAAATGGTTGTGCCTCCTAGAAGAACAGTTATGGCAAATGGGATGAAATCGGGAGAAAGGACAAAAGTTCTGCAATATATAGAGCAGAGTGAAGAAATGCAAGCCATGATGTGCCAGTTTTTATTATTAATAAATGTTTTTAAGCCCAACTTGTATCCTTCTAGTGCCTGAAAGAGCAGTCCCTAGGTTACCAATGGGGGTAAGAGATGCATACATCACAGAAGTGTAAATGGAGTTAGTGTGACCCCAAAAGACAGTACAGCGTAACTCTGCACTCAGGCATACAGAGGTGAGAACATGACTCGCTTGAGCTCAAAGGTGAAGGCCGGGAGAGAACCAACACATATAGCTGCAAAACAACCTCAAAATGAGGGCTGCGCACCACTTATATACTCTCCGACCAGGTGAATGAGGCGGAGAGAGTCAAGTACCCCACCTGCATGTCTGGGATGTGCATGTGGTACCCCTCTTGGTGAATGACTGGATGGGTGGAAATCTTATGCCTGCATGCCCGCTGAGCACTAGAACACGGCAAGTGGTTTGCATACAGGTGGTGGGTCAGCTACCCAAATGAGGTGTATTTATAGTGGCATGTAACAAAGTAACGGTTCATGCTTGGGAGGGGGCTGTAACTGTGACAGAGGCTACAAAGAATAAGAACGCCCGAGGCATGTCAAGCTAACACTTGATATTCATGCCAGCTGTAATGTATGAATACGAACGTGTGTGTTGAGTATAGTCTCTGTATGGGTATAAAAAATTATTGTGTAAGAACGATATAAGTTCTGGGCTGGTCTGCATTTAACATTGAATAAATGGCTTTTCTACAGGAGCATGAAGTGTAGTGCATTGCTAAATTACAATAGAAAACACATGCAGAAGTATGGTATATTAGCAAAATGTGTTTACCTTGTAATTGTCGTGTGCTGGGGAGGCTTACTGCTGGTTGTAGGACGCATTGCTAGACTGTTGCAAAGCAAGAAAGGAAAAGTTTTTCTGGACAAAATAATTAAGTTTGTTGGCTGTTGCATAATTTTCTTCTTTGAAGTTTAGGGAAAGGTTCACGGTACGTTGAGAACTTTAGAAATTCACCATTGGAAAAAATTGCAGGCCACAACCACCAGCACATGTGTAGTATACTACCGTACAGTACAGTACAGTAGATACAGTATTCACTTGCAGGCACCAGGTCAAGTTTGCAGTATGCCCATGTGCGACCATGATGGAAAATTGGAAACAAACCACTTCAAACAAAATTAAACATCCGGTCCTTTGTACCCACAAAACATAACGAAACAACAATTAAAGTACCTTAAACGTAGCTTCAAAACATAAACAATAACCTAAGTACCGAACAACAAATAGAGATCAAAAGAAATGGCAAATAGACAAGGAAGCGATATAAACATATAATTAACTAAGCCTGGTGATCATATATGTCACAAAAATTGAAAAATACCTTTTAAAATATATCTTAAGTTTAAAGGTTTTAACTTGAAAGTAATAAATGATTCCAGAGGTCAATTCACTAATAATCTAATAAATAATATTCCTATACTTGTTGTGATGTGCAAATAAATAACGTTTTTTCTGATTTATTATAAAAAAAGATATTTCCATAATTCAAGGCACCAAGCAAAAAAAAAAAACAATTTCCATTGATAGAGATAAGACAATAATATGAATCACATGATTACATGAAATATTTTTACTTGTCGTGAAACTAGAAACCAGCAACCCACAAAAATAATTAGTTATAAGGGTTCTTCATTTTAGGGTAGTCATAAACCTTCAAAGTTTTACTTAAAACACCAAATGGAAATAAATCATAATAATTCAGCAATATGCTCAAGATAATTTTCTTTAAAGAGGCAAGTTAATAACGTAAAAAAATTAATTGAAAATCTCATAAAAATACCTGGATGCATCCTTGCATATTAAAATGAAATTAGCATTTTTTACAAATGATTACTTTAAACAAAAATAGTAACATTAATTAGCACAAGATGAAATAACTTTGACTAAATTCACTGTCAGGGTGACTACATTTAATTATGATCAAAAGAGAAGAAAAATATGCTCGTAGTCACTTAGCGTGCACAATAAATGTTGACGAAACTAGCTTGTCTGCAGCTGGGGAGCTTAAAGGGCAGGTTAAGCTCAAAGAACTCGGAGGAAGAATTCTCGAGTAAACAAGCGCGTACTTGCTTGTGAAGAAACTCATTCAAATCAGGAAATTTCAGGAAGCGCACGACGTTTGTGCAGAACAGGTATTCTTGTGCATGTCGATGATTGTGCAGATGAAAGTCCATGCAGACAAGAACCCTCACTATGATATAAAGGAGGTACGAAAATAATGAGTAAGCTTAAACTGGTGCCCTGCTGAAGCGAAGGGGGGGAAAAAAAGGGTACTTCCAAAGGAGGTAGACATAATCCAATTACATGCTAAAGTGAAAAACCGAAACACCAAAATAAATAAATAAATAAATAGATAAAAATCACAATACTACAAAAACTACATTCCAAGCTCCACTATGTTATGCAAAAGTGTGTGTAAGAGATGCAAAAAAGGCCTCAAGTCCCAGCAAACATGCTCGCTGCTACCGCATGCCGCAACTGCGTCATGGTGGCAGTGAGCCTGGAAACCAAATGTACAGAAAAATGCAGTGTTGTATACACAGAAGAACTGTAGTACCACGACCACCGCTAGATGGCAGAGGGGTGCACAAACAGCGAAAGGAAGGCACATGCCAGCGAAAACAGGCAAAAATCACGCGGACATACTGTGATTTTTTTATGTCACACTGAGCGTGTGATCACACAAATAAGTTGCCAACACGTGCATGCCAGAAACTGCGACACAGAATTTGTGAACATAGCAGCGTTTCATCCTCTTAAGACGAGAAACAAAAGTGTGAAACACCGGCTTGGAAGTCTTCCTACAAGCTTAAGAGTAAAGCACAGAAAGTAGAAACTCTGAACAGCATTGAAATGAAACTCATGAACAGAATATTCAAATGATAGAATATTAGTAAACGATACTTATTAGCCCGAAATATTTAAATAAAAGATACACATATATACATAAATATTACATAATACAAATTGAAAATAAAAGTATTATTTACCGGACAAATTGACTTCAAACATTAACTAAATGAATCTCTGATAATTCAAAATGAGCACAGAGTAATCAATAATCAAATAATAAAGGCAATGAGACAAGTTATTACTCAGACATTATACATCAGACATATTACAAGACTTTACTCAGAAAGTAATAAATAACGTTAATACTAAAATAATTTTTCAGAATAGTTAAAGCAAAATTAATTAGCAGAGACACTAATTAAAACTATAGTGACCTACCATAAAATAATTGGCGACACATTCATAACTAGAAGTGTCACATACAAAAAAAGTGACGTACTTTAAAACGGCACAGCAGTGAATTAATAAAAATGTTTGCAAGACCTCTGATCTGGTGTTCACTAAAACTAAGTTAACATATGGCTGCAGAAGTCTAAGGTGGTTCTGTTTTATGCACATAAGAGTACTAATTAGTGTATTATTAAATAGTTACTTCTTCAAAATTTCCTTGTTTTCCAATGGATGATGCACAAGTGAAGTGAAACAGTGTACGAAGAAGTTAATCTTACAAAATTAAAGAAGGAAAAATAAGATTCTATGCAAGGTTTACAAATAAGCTCCATTAACTGTGAACAGTGTGTGCCAATTGTCCGCACAATCTGTTATGTAAAAATTACAATGTAATATTAATTACCTAATCACATGGCACAACTGCTCACCTGCGTACACACACATGCAAACATTTATACATGTGTGCGCACAAAGTCTACATGTTTTCCTGCAGAAATTAGAAAAAAATGTATTTTTATATGAAGTGTTACTGTTACTCTGAATGTATATTGTGTATGATACAGTAGAGATTATGCATATTTGTGCCAATGGAGTGAAGAAGGAAGAAGTGTAGTAGCCTTGCATGGTGTGTGTAGTCTCCACCCAACCTGCTTGTGCAAGCAGAGCTGCGGAGCTACGTGACGCCAGTGGTGGTGCTGCCCCCAGAGCCTCAGCTCCCAGAGGAGGTCGATGGGCAGCTAGTTGACACCTCTGACTCTGGCTCCCTGGGCGAGCTGGTCGACCTTGCACATCACAATGGCTCCGTCTCCCCGGACCTCCTACAACACAGGTACCCTCTCCTCCCCTTATACCACATATTCATTGAACCTTTTTCAAAATGCCTGAGAGTCATTAAATTGTGTATCTGTATACGCTTACTCTTGTCTGACACTATGCATGTAGTTGGCTTGGAAGTTGCAGACACACTACTACTAAGCCTACCTGCGGCCATACATAGTTGGGAAGGGGTATCAATTTCAGAGAAATTTCTTCTCAATGCATCAATTTTATAGATAAACTTTGCCACGTGCCTGGTTAAGTTGGACTGACACGTATGTCGAGGATTTTTCCACTAGACCAAAAGTGGGGTGGTTTACACTAGTTATACGGTATGAAGCGAGGGGTGTTGGCTATCGCTTACTTATACTGTCGTCTTGGGTGTTTTGGTTGGTGTGGGTTTCACCCAATAGTGGCGATCTCGGTCTACTCCGAAGCGGTTATTCCAGTTGTAGGCTTCACTGCTCCAGAAGTTTGGGTTTGCCCAGCCGTTTGCCCATGATGGGGAATGCGAAAACGAGAGGCGACAAGAAGATTACTGTTACCGAACCAGGTGCTACTGCTTGACATCTAAGTTGGGTGGCACGGTCCCGTTCAGCCTGCCTGTCCTGCGTAGAATGTGGTAATACTATCCATGGTTTAATAGCAGCGTGAGCTAGGTATTGTTCTCTACGTCTTTTGCCACTTCTTACCTTTTAAGGCATAGAGCACAACAATATGACAGCCTACGCAATGCACTTAGACAGGAACGGTAATTACAGTGTAACCCAATAGTGACTTGCCAGCGTCAGCTCAATAGTAGCCCCCACTGATCCCCCGTGCATGCGGGCTGTTCAGGGACGTGGAGACATGTGGGCCACCAAACCTCTGCTGGTTGTACGTTCGCACCGGTTGGGTGGCAAACCCCAGGCTAAGGTCACTTCAGCACTAATTTAGTGCTCAAAGTGAGAGATAACCTGAGCTTGTAGCCCCTCCGTGTATGAAGGTTTTTCTAGTAGTTGGGACGTCTCTGTTTCTCCCCATCAGCACTGACTTAGTGCTCGGGGGTTGGGAAGAAACAGGTAGCGGTCTGATGTGGATGTCAATACTCTTGGTTCTTGCTGGTGCACGTCTTACTCTGTCCCTGACAGTTAACACAGACCAGTACCCTGTAAATGAGAAGAGGAAGGGTAGTTAACAATGGGTGTTTACTGGAGACTCAATAAACACGTGACCTGTGCTACCTCCTACTAAACTGTTGAGAGCTGAAGGTAACTGTGGTTCCAGGTGTAGGTGACCTGGTTTTATGAAAAAGCGGAATAGCTGTTTTAAAACAAATACAAAAATATTTAAACTTAAACTGAGCTAAGAAAAAGGTGTCTGGAAGAGAGAAAGTGAAGGTAAATATGTATATACGTGTTTGCTGGTCGTCGAGAAGTGGTAAGTAACCGCTGGGGGTGTACTTGAATCTTACAAGATCTCTAGAGGTCCCAGCACTGAATTAGTGCTCTGGGATGTCGCAAGAGAGTATGAGTAAGAATGACTGCCCGAGCCTAGCAGCATCTGGACTTATATAAGTGAATCTTGTAGGCTGCCAGCGCAGGCTGCGGGAAGGGCGATCATCCTGCCCTGGTTGGCATGGGAGTCAAAAAACTCGGGTTGGCAGTAGTCAGCGTTTCTGCTTCGTGCCTCTTCGGCGGCGCTCGGCCTTGTCCATTGGCGGGCGGCTTGTAGGCTCTCAGCGTGGGGCTGTGTGCCTTCCGGGTTGAGTAACCTTCAGGTGAAGAGAATTCGCTCATATGTTCCTGTTGCTTAGTATAGTAGGCGACCGAGAATTCATGTGAAATATTCTTTCTACATCTGTAGTAGTGGAAGTAGGAACATTTAGCAATAAGATTGTCATCGTTGTTAATTAGTAGGTTGAGTGGCACGCGTCAATTTTATACTGTACACAAATTGTTGTACGTGACAATTTGTAAGGAATACTGTCATGTTAAGGAATTTTGCAGATTTTTATGTTTATATATATTTTTTTGCAAAAAATTTTATATTTAAATATTTTACCAAAAAATTATGCATGAATATGAGTTTTTGAAAATTAACGCGACACTATTTTCTTAGAAAGTAATCTTGACTATTTTCTTGTTTCAAAATGTTTTAAAGTATATACATTGAAGAAATTTCTTTAACATGGCAGCAGGCTTAATGTTAATGGCAGAGCCTTTGAGATACCCAGATAGACACAGCACGGTTCCTAGGACTAGTAATATAGGAGTTCCAGATTTGAAGCAATTCTCAAACTTTATTACTTTATGTTTGCTAAACAGTGCAATTCTTGTGTGTTTTTTCAGAGATGCCCTGATAGAACAGCTGCAAGGAGAACGTGCACGGCTTGGGGAGGAGTTACACCGCCTGACTCAGGAGCAGAACACCTCCACCCAGCAACTGGCTGACAGGTTGCTAGACCTAGAAACTCAACTAGCCACAAAGGTAACAGTGCACCTCTTGTGCTTATTTTACTCTCAGCAAGTAAGCAAGCACAGTGGTAACACTTGAAAGTTTAGAGAACGTCAGTTACACACTTATTAAAGAATAATAATTGATGATCAGAGATGCACAAAGTTACCGCAATGCCATTTTCAAGTCCACTGAGACATCTTTGAGGAGATGGAGAGTACTCGCATGGGTATTTCTGTGTAAAATGATGAAAATAGACCAGAGCACTGTTTTTATCTGAACAAAACATTTCGCCTGCAGAGACTGAACGAGGTGTCTTAAACATAAGGCAACAACACAACACAAAACAGAGGTAAATATTTACAGCATTGAAAACACTCGCAACATTAATGCACTGGGAGATGATACAGTTTGTATACTGGCCGATTTAACTGCCCCTTCCCCATGCATAGTTCTGCCACTCTAGCAACTCCATCTTCCCTGGGATAAAGTCTGGTTATCTGGTTCCCATCAGCTGCAAAGAGTTCATTGGCTGACAACAAACAATACACACTTCTAAAGACTCTGGATCGGACTAATGAATAAGACGAAAGCATCAAAAATTTTTGCAACAAGTTGGACTGCAGGAGTTAAGATGCAGAATGCAGGTACTTCACTTGGAAGTGGTCTACCAAATCTTCAACAGCTTAATGGTCCTTTGGGCGTATGATGGATATTTAGAGGGAAATCAAATGGTGCATTTGACAATTGACTGCCTGCCTTAAGCGTACCCCAATGATTGATAAAGGAGGCCAAGTGCTGTAATTGTGTTGAACAAGATCTCCCTTCCTTGAATTGTGCAATTTCATCTCAAAAATGTGTAAGCTGAACACATTTGCACACAAGATCAATATACTCCAGTTCCACATAGGTCAGGGCTCTGCTACTACAGGTCTATTTTTGAATGTACGTGATGTAGCACATTATGTATGCCATGATATGAAAAGTTTGGGACATATATGTATGACATGAGATGAACAAATTTGGGCTATAATGAAATTTGTTACCGGACAGGCAACACTTGTGGAGCTTCATGTATATTTAGTAGAACAAAATGTGTTGACTTGAGCTCTGGAAGACTGTCTGGGATTGACGTTGAACAGACACTGGCCACTGTTCAGGTGCTTTAACTAGCCACCGATGAACATGTCATCAAAGGTCCTGCACGAGAAATTCCTGAAGAAGCATGCTCCGAGGGGCCACTCGGATGAATTGTCTTAAAAACTAGCATATTTCCAAAATTTGGGAGGAACCAGGTGCTATAGTTGAGAACCCAATTTGCAACAAACATCTTCAAGTATGACTGGGTTTTAATCCAGCCAAGAGCAATACTTTAGTTAGTCCAAGCATAAAAAGTATGTCAGTAGGGAATCAGTATTGCAAGCAGGTGGGCACTACAAAGCTTTAGTTGAGGGGGAGACACTTGTTTCTGTTGTGCTACTCATGATTTGGCCATTATAAGATGTGCGGATGGAGACACACACGCACACGTACCTGAGTAACTATGCTCCTCAAATACAGAAGCTTTATACGCATGTTCTGAAATGTCCAAAAAACCATGATTTTCAACAGTGTCCACATCGGAGGCTGATTGCTACCAGTTCGGCTAACGTATCAATGAATTGATCTCGCTTACCTTGGCGAGAGATGGCAGGGTGTCGTCCCAACCCATCCCTTTTGTTATAGCCACTACATTAATGTTTTGGCCCACACTAACACTGGTGATAACGAATCCATGGCATCGTAGGATAGAACAACTTGCAACAGAAAAAAAATGTTTGATTGCAGTGCCACGTGACACCTAAAGAGTACAAGAAAATGTCCTTTCCTGGTTTCCACTGAAAGCCAAGAATGTTAGCAAAGGACCCAGAGGAAAAGTCGAACATTTTAGGATTTTCACGGTGAGTAATTGGTAGATCTTCCAAAATCTATGCTGATGGCTCAACCACTTTCGAAGCTCAAAACATCCTGATGTAGCAGCTCAGTCAACATATTTTTCAAGGACTGAGCAGTCTTGACAGTGGTTGCACCTGTAACAATGAAAAATGTCATCCACAAAATTGTGGATTTTGAGATCATCTGTGGTCAGTAGAAATCGGAAACCCTCATCTGAGGCCAGCTGCTGCAGGATACAGATAGCAGGGAATGGGGATGGTGACAGTTCATACGTGACACTATTCAATTGGAAAGCTGACGAGGAGAAAGGTGGTTCTGCACGCCAGAGAACTATTTGGAAAGGCCGGTCATCCTCGTGAAGTAGAATTTGGCAGCACATCATCTTGATGTAACGAGGAGACAACATTATAAAGCCTGAATCTCAGAATATCATCACATATATAAATTTGGAGTTTGTGTCATCCTGATAGCAAAATGTCACGGAGTGACACACCATTTGAATATTTTGTACTGGTAAAAACCCTCTTCAAGTTTTCTGTTAGGAAGTATTCCTGCTTAACAAGTCAAAAAAGTTTGCACTTGGTCTTTTACAAATACATAAATTTACCCTTTTAAGAAATTTTCCTGCTCAATAAGCACACAATTTCTCAGGATTTTTCTGAAATGTCTCAGTAGGTTTTCACTACAATCAAAAACCACCCTCAACTTTATGCGTGCTCGCTTAGACTGAATGGACACATTAGTCGAGGATTTTACACGCTAGACGAAAAGTGGCTTAGGTAGCTGGGATGAGACGAGAGGTATTAGTTAGTTCTTATACACTATTACTTCTAGTTGTGGGGTCTAGGTAGGTATGTCCTCAGGCGGGACGAATTATGTCAATACCAGAACGGATGTTCCACAGACGAGCTACTTTAGACCAAAAGATGTGGTTGTTCCAGCCTAGGTGTACTTCAGTACCGGTCAGGAGTCCGGTGACAAATGGGTGACACTTGGTGTTGATGCAGATACACGGTGGAAAGTCAACGAACACACACCGGAGCAGGCGCGACTGCTCGTCGTATCAGTTGGGCGGCATGGTTCCATTCCACCTGTCTTATCCTGCGTAGGGTGGGGTAATGCTATCCTCGGCCTGAGGACAGGGTGAGCCAGGTGTTGTTCCCTGCGTTTTCTACCACTCTTTCTCTCGAGGCATAGGGTAATAGCTCTATAGTTCACGCAGTGCACTGAGATCGAAATACTAACAGTGTAACGCAATAGTGACTTGCCGGCTTGAGCTCGATAAGAGTCCCCACTGATCCCCTACTGTAGGCGGGCTAATCAAGGACGTGGAGCCGTGTGGACCACCAAGCCTTTAATGGTTGTGCGTTTGCACTAAGATGCCCAGTAACACTGCAGGCCACAGTCACCACGCACTGTTCAGTGCGAATGGTGAGAAGCAACATGAGTCTGTCGTGCCTCCTGGTGTGAATGTGTTACTAGTGGTTGTGGCGTCACTGTATCTCCCCCACGAGCTTTAACAGTGTTGATGAGTAGCTGGGAAGAAACGGGTAGCCATCTAATATGTCTTAATTCGGTTTAATAAAATTCCCAGTTTCCGTCAATAGTGCACGGGGTAATCTACTTTCAACTGTGGATTCAAATAAATTCCCTGGAAATAAAAACAGAAAGGTAGAGAGCGAAGTGTGTTTATTGAAAGCTCAATAAACACGTGACCTGTGCTACCTCCTACCAAGTTAAGGATAGCTGAAGGTAACTGAATGGTTCCAGGTGTAGGTGACATGGTTCTAAGTAAAAAGGAAAAACTGGTTCTAGACGAAAAATAGAGAGTTAAAGTTAAACTACTAAATAAAAGTGCCTAGAGGAGGCAAAGTGTAGTTTAAAGAAAATGTCCGTGTTCGTATGTCGTTGGGTTGACTGGTCGTTGATGTATGTAGTCACAAGGGCGTACTCGAAGGTTGGTAACTTCTCTGCAGATCCCGAGTACTAGAAGTGCTGTGGGAGGCTGCAAGAGATGGAAAGAATGACTCCCGAGCTGGGCTGTGGCCGACTTATATAGTGGTAGCTTATAGGCTGCCAGCGCAGGGTGTGAGGGAGACATAACGTCGTCCAGCACGGGGTGGCCTGAAAATCCTCTGGTCAGCGTTTCTGCTTCATGCCTAGTCGGGTGTGCTCGGACTTGCCCGAGGTCTGGGAGCTTGTAGGCTTCGAGTGTCTTGCCGGGTTGCATATCTTACAGGTGAGAACGGATTGCTTGTAAGTTCTCGTTGCCTGTAGGGTAGGCAACATGTTTTTGATGTCTGTAGAGATGGAAGAGGTGCTGTAGGCAATGAGTCGTAAGTCGTAATTGTATTAGAATAGATGTACAGACTTGCCAACCCTTATGATTTGCTCTTAATTGTTACGGAAAAGTTTGTACCTTACGATTTTTCTCTCGGCCAGATTCCAAAACTTCTAGCAATAGCAGCGGCTGGGCTCTTTGCCTCTGTGAAAGTGTCACTTATATTTCGTATTTTCACGATAATTCAAGGTGTGGCTACAAAATCGGGAAATATGAGGAAAAGTAATAACATTTTTGAGTGTCTGGAAAACATTGAAAATGCCAGGAATTTTTATGTGAGTCGGGAACATGCACGTGCAAGAGATTTTTTCATGCGTACGCTGCAGCTGTTAAGATGCACTCTTATGTAGTCTTGTTTTTACTAAATAAAATTTTTGGGTGGTTTTTATGTTCCTGCGGTCCATTATTATGGTGACAATGGTGCCAGTAACTGTCAAAAACGTATGTAAGTTAATTCGGAAAAAAGAGAAAAATGGTTGCCTTGAAGTGTGTGTGGGCAGCGGACATAGCAAGATAACTAGACTAGGTAAGGTAGGTCACTCCGACACTTCGTGCTCCCACTGGCTACTGCGCTCTGACTTCATCGCGTGGATAGCGAGCGCTTTTCAGTCCATTTGCTGTGTAAGTTACTGTATAATTTCAACGTGATGTTCCTCGTATGGCGTGTTGTCGGAATATTTTATCAGTGGCATTTAATTATTTTGTTTATTTGCTTTCTTTAAGCATAGTTGGTTGTAGATACAGTTGTGGTGCATTTTCTTGTGTGAAATGTAATATTAATCGGCACGTGTCTAACCGCTTCGTTAATCTGCTTATTCTGCCATTTTCCTTACCCTGCTATCCACTATGAAGCACCGCAGATATAATTTACATATAGATTTGTTGGTTTCAGGAAACTTGCACAGTGTTGATTTTACTGAATGATTCTTCAAAAAAAGATTTTTAATACTAGCGACGAACAAACGTGATTTTTGTGAAGTAATCATGCAAAGATTACCGCAGAAAAACACGTAATGGAGAGGTTGTGAATTTTACAATCAGTAAGTTTACGGGTTTTGTAAGTAATGTATTTGTAAACTGTTACTATAATTATTTTAATGCACGTGGCCTGAAAAAGCCGCACTTTCAACACTTGTAGTGTGTGAATAATATTTGTTTATTTGTATGTATCATAAAGTCAACGAGTGTACGGTAAACTTCAAAATGTGAGTGTGTATATTTCTGCATCTTTACGATTACGAACAACGAGGGATGTATGTATCGCGTTTTGTTTTTTCATTGAAGATACAATTTTCGAAGTTACAATAATTTGAATGTTATTTCCATACGAGCAAAATTTTCCACTGCTCCATCAAAGCAGTATGCAACTGAAAATGCCATGCACTTGTTGGAACATCAAAATAAACAATGTCGTCTCATGAAAGACGTTTGTTTAGCATAGAAGGAGAAATAACGCCCAATTATGCATTTAATTGCCGGATACGTACGCAGCGGACATACCATGTCGCCATCTTGAATCACACTGGCATCAGAAACTACTTGTGGAGACGCCATTGCCGTAGAAAGTAGATCTCCGCGGAAAGATACACAAGTCTGAGTGCATATTGCACAATACACAACATACTGCCCACCGAGACCGGCAGAGGTCTCCGAGATTCAGTCCAACGAGTCACAACACAGTTTTTTCATGCTACAGATACTGTATATATTTGCACGACACCACTGGCAGACGTCATTATGCAGGTAAACGATACAGCTTGTGTACTGGCCTATGCAGCTGTCCCTTGTAGGTGCACACATCCACCACTCTAGCTAGGCACCAGACAAGGAGTGGTAAGCGCTCTTCTCCCACAAGAACAAGATCTCCAACATCGAGTGCTGGCTGTTGGTTTTGCCACTTACCCCTAAGTTGCAGCTGCTGTAGGTATTCTCCATACCATCGCTTCCAAAACTGGTTTGCTAATGCACACACCAACTTCCACCTTCTCTATAGACATATTTCACTATTTTCAGAGGACTCTGGTACAGTTACCAGAGGTCTACCAATGAGGAAGTGTCCAGGTGTGAGGGCGACAAAGTCATTTGGGTCTGAAGACAGTGGAGTCAGGGGCCTGGAATTGTGGACTTCTTCGACTCTAGTACAGAGCGTAATCAATTCTTCAGAGTGAGAATTTGGTTCCCAATTACTCAACTGAGATTATATTTAGCAGACTTTAAAGCAGCTTTCCACAATCCTCCTTGGTGAGGACTGGCAGGAGGGAGAAAATGAAAACTATTTGAATAGGCCAAGGCAAAGTTTTCCATTAGTGGAGACAGGAGGAGCTGGGTGAAGGATCGCCTGAGCTGTTTTGAAGCTCCTATGAAATTGGTCCCACAGTCAAGAGTGGAGATGAGCACACAAACCTCTCCGTGATACAAACTGGGTAAGGGCTGCAACAAAACTGTCAGCGGTCAAGTCTGCAACAACCTCAATGTGTATGGTTTTCGTCTCGAAACAGATGAGAATGGAGAGATAGACTTTTTGGGTGACCATGCGATGCAGCTTGTTGAGCCTTATGGTGATAGGTCAAGTATAGTCCACACCAGTCCGTTTGAAGATCCCAGCAGATGCGACATGTTCAGAAGACAAGTCGCCCATCAATGGGTGATTGTTTACAGGCCGACAATGATAACAACGTACACACTTAAAAACTCTCAAACGAACCAAGGATTGTGCTGAGAGAATCCAGAACTGTTGTGACAAAAGTGATTGCAGTAACTGAGGTGCTGCATGCAAATACTTAGTGTGGTAGTGGTCTACCAAAGCTTCAACAGCTACATGATTTTTAGGTAGTATGATAGGATGTTTTACTGAAAATTCTATGTAGGCATGAGACAAACAGCCGGCCGCCCTGAGCACACCATTTTCATCCAAGAATGGTGCCAAACGCTGCACTCGTGTTGAGCAAGGTTTCCCCTTTTTGAGTCGTTTCAAATCCTCTAACAAACGCTACTGTTGGATACATTTGCACACCAAAGCGTATTCTTTCAGTTCTGCAGAAGACAGGATGCCACAGGTACAAGGCTGTTTCTTAATGTGATTGATGAAATACTTTACATATGCCATGACACGAACCAGCTTGGGCCACGAGGAAATTTGTTGCAATACTGGAAGTTCTTCAGAAATCTCATACGTGGTAAGTAATGCGAACTAAGAAGACTTTGATTCTGGGATCTTGCACATCTGATTAATTGTGGACACTGGCCACTGCCCTGGAGGGACTACTAACCAGCCAGTCATGCGAGATGAGTTCATGAGGCAGCATGCCACAGGTGGCACAATCAGAAGGATTGTCTTTGGAAATGACATGTTTCCATAGCTGGGGAGGGACCCAGTCCTAGATCTGTTCAACGCGATTTGCCACAAATGTTTTCAATAAGTAGGGCTGATTCTTTATCCAAGTCAGAGTAATACTGGAATCTGTCCAAGCATGAATAGCAGTGACATTTAAGTGCTGTACCAGGAAGGCATTACAACAGAGCATAAGTTTGGCCAGTAAATGAGCACAACACAATTCTAATCGAGGAAGAGACACGTGCTTGTTAGGAGCTACCCGTGACTTTGCCAGGACGAGATGCACACACACATCCCCTTGTGTATCGACACCTCTGAGATATACAGCAGCTGCATAGACTTTCTCCGAAGCATCCGAGAAACCATGCAGCTCCACACTGATGTCAGGACACATGAAAGGAGGCAGACTAAGTACTTCTAGTTCTATTAGCCCATCAAAGAACTGGTTCCACTTCTCCAAGGCCGGAGATGGAAGAAGGTCATCCCAACCTAAGCCCCGAGTCCATACCCACTGCATTAGCATCTTAGCACACACATGGTGACAACGATCCCATAGGATCATATATTCGTGCAGTTTGTGAAAGGACAATGCGTTTGGTTGCAACCCCGGTGGTAATCCTCAAGTGATAAGTAAATGAGTCCTTCTCTGGGATCCAGTACAACAAGAGAACATTTACTACAGGGCCAGATGAGATGTCCATATCTCTAGGGGTTTCCCGATGAATTACAGGAATATCATCAAGGAGCTGAGGCTGATTGCTGGACCACTTCCTGAGTTTGAACCCACCCTGATGCAGAATTTCAATCAGCTGGAATTTCAAAGTGTGCGTTTCCTCTATGGACATTGCTCCGGTAACAATGTCGTCAACAAAAATATGATTGTGAAGAACATTTGCAGCAAGAGGATACTGGGCACCCTCATCCAAGGCCAACTGGTGTAGTGTTCGAATAGCCAGGAATGGAGAGGGTGATAGACCATAGGTTACCGTATTCATCGGAAAAACTGTGAGCGGAAGGGATGGATTGTCACGCCAGAGAATGAGTTGGTATTGTCGGTCAGCCTCATGGATAAAAATTTGCTGGTACATTTGCTTATTATCACAGGAGAATACTACACTATACAACCTGAATCTCAAAAGAACATCACAGATTTCACTCTGAAGTTTGGGTCCTGGAAGCAGAGCATCGTTTAATGAGACCCCAGTGGTGGTTTTGGCATTACCATCGAATACCATCCTCAATTTGGTGGTTGTGCTAGACATTTTTAGAACACCATGATATGGATTGAAACTTTCTGCGGTCTCCTTACCATCAGTCGGCTGGGTGGAGGGAACATACGCCTTCATATGGCATGACTCTGTAATGAAATCTATGTACATGGTCTTTATTTCAGGATGTAATGAAAGTTTTTTTTTCTAAAGACCAGAACGTACATTCAGCGTTCAAATACGATTCCCAAAGAGGTTTAAAGGAAAGATGAACCTTATATCTCCCCATGTCGCATCCCGCGTATGGATATCCTTGAAATGTTTCTCGCAGTAGTCTGCATCTGGTGGCTTTGCATTAACACATGGTCATTCTTCAACTTACCAAAACCTCGTTAGTCGAATCTAACGTATCCTCCATGCCAATGAACATTGAGATTACGTCTTGATCAGAATCGGTGCATGACTCTGGCTACTCACCCAGCAGTACCCATCCGAACTGAGACTCCAGCACCACAGGAATGTGCTGTCCTAATTCTAACCTGCCACTCAAACACACACGTGCATAAACGTCAGCACCTAACAACATATCAATTGGAGCAGCTTTGTCAAAGTGGGGGTCTGCCAGAGGAAGGGAGCCCATTTGGATGGATTCGGACATGCTGATATACAGATGCCCGTTGCAGATTACTAGTGATCTTTGATACAACAAAGAGTGAGTGAAGGTACACTGAGCTTCCTGGAGGATTGTATCTTACAACTAATCATTCCTTTCAGATTTACAGCACCTTGCAGAGATGCCAAACACCCTTTCACGTGTCTTATGCAGAGGCAGAGACAGTTCCTCTGCAGAGGCTTCAGATATGAAAGATGCGTGAGCTGCATTATCAAGCAGACAGCACATGACATGAGATTTGTTATTGGCACCATACACTTTGACCAGAGCTGTATACAATAAAACAGATTTACAATCATGGGCTATCACACATGCAAATGTACTTCTTGGACACCTCAGTGCTGGCAGAAGCTTTGTTTCGAGACCTTGGAAGTCACATTAGACCTCCCATCAATGTAGAACAAAGTATGATGTTTTTGTTTTCGTCGATAACATGTTTGAGATGAGGCGCAATCAGCTACTGCATGGGATCTTCCAAGACAGTTGAAACAAAGTTTTCTTTACGAACCATTGACTGCCTGTCAGTGGGTGATGCACTGACTAACTCTGGGCACTTGTTAACACTGTGAGGGGTGTTCTGACAAACTGGGCAAGGCTTAGGTAATTAAGGTTCAGAATCTGTAATGAGGACCGACCTTGGTTGTGAGGTTATGTGACCTGATTTGGTTAGGGATGTTTTCCGATGCACTCGACCAGCCCCATCTTTGCTCACATCAACTGCACAATCCAATTTGGCGACCCTTGATCGCGGAAAATCAATAAGCTCTGAAACAGTGTGAAATGAGTCAGTATTTTCTGTGCCCGAGTTTTTAAACTTTGTTCTGACACCTACATCTAATTTGAGTAACAAGAATTTGGCAAGCACTGGATTATTCTGTGTTATGTCACAATCTAACTCTTCGAGGGCTCGAGCATTTTCACTGAACGTGTTGATAAAGTTTCGAATGGATTGGTGGTTTGTGAGGTTGACACTAGGCAAATCGATAATCCTGTTAATGTACAAGGTGGTGAGTTTTCTCACATTCTGGTATTGGGATGTAAAAAGTTCCCGAGCTACTAAATAATTTTCAGCAGTAACAGACAGATTTTTGACCAACTGTAAAGCCTCCCCTTGAGACATCCTAACAACAAGGACTGGAATTGTTCTGTCGACCAATGCTTGACTGTCGTGGATTGTAGCTTGATATAGTTTAGAAAACATTGGCCACTCCTCCCACTGCTCTGAGAAAGAGGGCAAAATAATTTCTGGAAGTCTAACATTTACTAATGTGGAGGCAAGATTATTGGTTGACAAAGCTGGCACAGCATGAATGGACAAGAATGAGGTTATGTTGCTTCGGACGTCTGACAACATTGCAAAGAAAGACTCGTGCTTCGAGGTTAGCACATTTTCGTCTACTATCCGGCAGGGGATCAATTTTTAAAAGTTCGTTGCACAAATAATTTACTTCGGACTTGGCATCTAGCTCTGTGCCGAATGCATTTACTTCATGAACAGAATTTACAGTGACTTCTGCCTTAACAAGAGCTTGCACCCTTTCGTTAATGTGTTTCAGCTTGTTCTCCTGAAACTTGAACTTCACCAAAAATATTTTGAATCCCATGTCTAGGACCTACTAATCGACCACACAACAAACAAGAAATTATCAACATTTCATGCAATTCTGGAGTACAGCGAAACAGACGTCAAAAGCTAGGTTAGGATACCTTGCACACCTTCTCAGCGATAAAATGCTGATTCGCTCCACAAAACACGCTGCAAATGGGATGATGCAACAAGACAAAAAAAACTACTCATACACGTATTCAGCACAGCCTGGTAATAGAACATTACACAATAATACGAACAACTGTGTGGTTTCCCTGGAATTTCCACGAAAACTGCAACTTTTCTCAAAAAAAGTACTGGACAGCGATGAAGAAAACACTGGTTCCTTCTTGGGATGTTTCTGTGATTAGAGGATTCAGAGCAGTGGCGGTAGTTTGTGCACACGCATGAGATAAAGCTTCAACTACGCAGAACACGTAAAACGACCGAAAAACGTATCACATTCAATGTACTGAATAAACGCGGGCACAAAGCTGACCCTTGAGGTCCAAAATGTTTAGCATAGAAGAGAAATAACACAATTATGTGTTTAATTGCCGGACACGTGCGCGGCGGACTTACCATGTTGCCATCTTGAATCACACTGGCGTCAGGAACTACTTGTGGCGACGTTATTGCCTTAGAAAGTAGATCTCCATGGAAGGATACACAAGTCTGATTGCATATTGCACAATACGCAACGACGTTATAAACTAAAGCGATCTATCCCTCACTGTTTCATTTTGTCCTCGAAATAAAGTAAGCAGAAACCCATCAAAGTTCACTTTTCAATTACAAAAATAAAACAGATTGGAATTCCAACCTAGCTATAATTTCCTACATTATAGACTATTCACAGTAAAGTGAGCACTTTTGAAAGCCCTCTCATTGTAATAATAGTCAATAAATACATTCTATTTTATCCTGAGATGTTAACCACCGAGTGCAGTGGAATATATACACCGTGTTTGTTGCTTGCATGGCAATATTTTTGTAAACAGGTGGTTTAAGGTAAAGAGATTGTGAAAAGAAAAAGTTACTAAGGCATCAGTAGTGCTCACTTTACTGTGAACAGCTTATATGTACTGGACGGAAGTTAACTAACGTCAATCCTGCAGTGCCTGCTATGATGGGAAATACGAGAAAAGAGGAAAATGCAAGCATACATTGGACTCTAATAATAGTTTGCAAACATCTTTTTCTTCAATAATAAAACAGCTGTGATTGAAGGTTAGATTGGGGCCGCGCAACTTTTCTAGAACTGTATATTTACCCCACACACATGAAATGGACATTATGCACATGTAAACAATATATACTTTGGCGAACTAAATTACACACGCTGTGCAAACCAGTACCATAATGTTTCACTGTTCATTGCTTCAAAGTTTGCGAAGAAAGTGTGGACTACAATTCTCGCATTCCTGTTATAACCATTCGTTCCTCAGTGCTTTATTGTATGGCTAGTATCTTTGTGGCGCTGCCTCTCCACGCAGTGACGTCACGCGGCAGACGACAATATGACTAGCTAAAAGCGCGGGAAGCCGGAGTGACCACCCCTGGGGTGTAACACATCGATCAATATCTTAACCCAGCATGCATCCAGTCATGACACCTGAACGCGGAACACGCTGACTGCGTCTAGACATATGCCAGTTGTTTGTGTTTATATACTACAAATACGTTTCAGTGTTCGAAAGTCATTAATATTGTCTCTTCGAGCAAGTAATTTGTGTTAAATAGTGAAAAATATTTGAAGTTCATACTACAGTATTTGTGGGTTTTTTTTTGTTCTTATTACGTGGCATGAAAATTCCATTGATGTGAAGCGTATTCTATTTGTGGTCATGAAGAGTTAGATGTTGGAAATATTTTAATGTAATACATAATTTACTTAGATAGTAGCAGGGTTATGTAAACTTTGCCGGTGTGTTTGTACATCAACTTCACATATTCATTTCGTTGTCTGGGAGCCTAGCATTTCATGCGATGACGTCGGATTGGTGCGAAGACAAAGCATTATAAAGTTGATTGATTGGTGTTGAGATCCTAATTTTTTAATTTTGCTGCGGTTAAAGTATGGAAGTGAGCTTTCATTCTGGTGATGCAAAACAAAGTAAAAACAATTTTGGTAAGTAAATTTGTCACATCTTATTTCTAGGTTAGGTATGGCCAATGCAGCACGTTTCTCCAGTGTGTATTTGTAAACTGTTTGCTGTGATGTTTCACCGGCTTGCTTGTCTCGCAATAATATTCATATAATTTTTGTGTGAAATTATCTCTTCCTGTCTTTTAGGTGTCATAGGCATCTGTTAGCAGTGGTAATACAATAAATTAAAAATAGCAGCAAACACTCGCACAAAGTTGTACCATTATATTCATGTACCCATGTAGTAACAAAACAACAGTGTGCAATTTTGCATGCCAACACGTTAAATAACACTGTGTGAGACACAGCATGGATCTTGTGAGTTGTGGATAAACGAGGGACTTTGTGATGAAATATTTTATAATGATTTGCTGGAAATACGTATACTTGAGTTTGTCTTCATAGTCTGATGCACATACATAATAGCTGTACAATGAGTGAAAAACATATAACAATACATCCAAGTATTCAGGTTTGCATATTCTGAGTAGTTTCCATTCATTCTGAAATTGGAGAAAGATGAAAAGTATGCGTTTTGTAGTGTGTATCACAGTGACATAACTATTTGTCATGTTGGAAAAAGTGACATTAAAAATCATGTTAAAAATGCATGTTTTTATTCGGAAATTTTTTTGAACGATTACCAGGATTTTTGTGTTCATATGATTGATTTTGTAACTCACGTAATGTGCGGACGGTATTGGAATATTTGGTAAGTAACTGGAATTTTTCTTTAAAAAAATGAAATATGTCAGGCTACATGTAATAGTATTGTGTTCTGATTTGATACATGAAGCTCAGGAGTATGTATTGTTTCATCTAGAAATAATTATTAGGTTGATTTACTATCAAAATGTATGTACATCAATAAGAATTTTGCATTTTCATAACAATACCGGTAACAGACGAACAAGAAAAAATTTACCAATATAAAATGTTGCGACCCGATTACGCAATATTTTAAGCATTCTTCAATTTTCTTAATTTCAAACTTTACAAGTTGGCAGGTCTGGATGTAGAAGCGGCACGCGTAAATTCCCCCCCCCCCCCCCCCCCCCCCCCCCTCCACTACACCGTTGTGAGGAAGACTCATCTTGGAAAAGGTGGCGGAGAAAGGCATAGGCCCCCTCTCTGGAAGGTCTAGAAGGTCTGGTAGACGCCGGTACATGTGCTGAGGTAGGTAGCACAAAAAAATATTTCATGGACAGGTAGTCATGACCCTTAAGGTTTGGGTACTTGACTGTTGTTTCGGCGCGTATTCTGTGCATTCAGGGTGCCCAGTCAGCAAAGCGAAGCGTGGGAGACGTGGAGTGATATCGACCGGCTGGCGACCTTGATGTTTTCTCTCTCTTGCGGGTGGTGGGCGGGCGTCCTCTGCCCCTCATCCTGGTTATCAGGCTTTGTTGATGCGGCGAGAGCGTGTATTCTCCCTGTGTGCAAAGATTACTGGGTTAGGAAGCTGCTTGTGTTGGGTGTCGTACCGGCCTACTTTTAATATGCGTGCCATTCACAAAAACCAGCATAGCGCTCATGTATATGGGAATCATACATAAAAACCTGAAATAAAAATTATTTAAAAGAATGGCACGTCAAAATGAGGGGATTAAAGTAAGAATATTTATAATAAGTACGAGCCTTACTCGCGGAAGGCGGGGAAACGCCACTACTATGCTGGAGCATGCTGCAGTGATTTAAGAAAGAAAAAGGGAAATCTTTCCAGGGAACCTTTGTGTATGCCAGCAAGCTAAGTAGTTATGTGTGACAGTGGAGCTAGGTGGCCAACTACAGACCCTTCAACACATGGGTTGACCGGCTAGACGAATACAAAGCAAGTACCCTACATGCATGGATAATGCAACAAATTGTGCGCACATTGGTCACAGGATACATACACATACACTGTAAAAATGGAAGTTAAAATATCTTACAACATATTTGGGGAGCTTTAATGCTCAATGTTACTGAGTAGGTGTACAAGATATTGCAAACAAAATGCATACACTAAAATCATATACATAAAAATACTCTCCTACAAAACTACATTCTTTCTTGTGGGCGATCTTTACATATACCCTTTGAAAACGTATAGTGACATATATAGGTTTACCTACACATCAAGTCAGATGTACAGATGATCATAATAAAAATATAAATAACTAAATGTCTTTGTAATGTCAAAGTCTCTTAATCACTAGCACTGTGGTGAGCGTCTTTATGTGATTTAATTATAGTAGCCATTACTGTCACTGGAGAGAGCATCTATTCTTAGTACTACTTACTTAAATGGGCTGTCTGCCACTGAAACAATAAGCTGTAAAATGTCTATCCAAAAGTATCTAACGTAAAACTTTTTACAGTTGTATATAAAAAGTTAACTATCACGAAGTTAAATGATTAATTACTGGTTCATTTATCTCATTGATTCTTTTCACGTGAACTGTACTGATACTTTTAATTTAACCTGAATGTGACTGTTCTACTTGTGTCACTGTCTTTTCGCTTGCGGCTAAATTAAACATTGTGTACGTGACCGGTCTATAACGAGTCCTTTTGTCATGTGCATGTAGTAGTGGTGTACGACTACTACAATGTTTTTAAACTTCGCGCACTTATTGGCGATCTTCGGTTTCTCATTGTAACTTGCACTTTGACAAAGGGCAGCATGATGGTCTCCATGGCGATTCCCGGTACCGGCCAGGCATGTAAGCGGCCTTGGTGGTACGCGGAGGCATCAGGCATCGTGGAGCAGCCTGGGGCGTTGTGGCGTCTGCTTCTGCTGCAACAAAGTGAGAGGGCACTCGTTCAAGGGACATTGAGGCAGTGCGGGGGACGGTCAACCCTTCCACCCCGAATGCATGGGTTCCTACCCGTAGGGCAGTGCGGGAGAGAAAGATGTCCATCCCGACAACGGGCAGCACAGCTCATCGTGGTACCAGGTCACGGGCGGCATCAGCAGTCTTGGTGGCTAGGTCCTGGATCGAGGCATTGGAAGGGATGTTCACGTCAACCTCCACTGCGGGTGATGTGCCTGTTGAGGGGTAATGGGTGGCATCAATGTTCTCGACAGGAGCAACCTCTCGCGTTGCAAGATGGCAGGGTGGAGCACTTTCAATGTGGCAGCTCGACGTCCGGGTCTGCAGGTATTCCTGAGTCGTAGGACCTGGAGACGGAGTACGTCTATTTCAACTCGATGCCCCAGGTAGTGGAGTTTCCTGTGTAACAGGAGGCTGGAACAGAGCACTCTTGTCCAAGCTTGATATCCAAGCTGGCGTGAGATCCTGTGAGGTAGGTTGTTGAGGCGGACCACTTCCGGCATGGCAGCTTGACATCCAGGTAAGCGGGTCTGCCTGCTTGGCAGGTGGTTGAGGCGGAACACTCTTGCCTGAGCTCAATGTACCGTGTTCTGGTAGTCTAGTGGCATCCTGTACTTGGTGTGGAGACGACCTTACTGAGGTTGGGATTTCTTCGACTTCTGGTTCCGTAGTTTTATTAGGTGGAGAGTTAGGCGCCTGTACATTTCCTACTCCTCTCACTGAAGGTACTTCAGATTGCTCACTGATATGGCTCGATCGGCGATGAGTTTGACGGGGTTCTCTGTCACAGGGACTCCGCCAGGATAACTCGGAGCAGTAGGATCTCGTTTTGCCTGCTGTTTTATCGGCGTAGCTATGTGGTGTCGAGGGCATTGATCTCGCTGAGAATGCACCTTGAAGTGTTGTTCTACATCAGGTTTTCATGGCGCGATTTAACTGGGTGCCTGTCAACCACGATGGGTGTTGGTTCGGGTCTCATTGAAGGTCCTGGCTCTGTATCTGGTTCTACCCTTCTAGGTGGAGGTTAGTCTTCATCTTCCGATTGGCCAAGTGTGTCTCCTTCAGCATTGTTCTCCCCAAATATTGGCATGTCCCTTGGGTATGTTTGTACCTGACCTCTGGTGGCCTTACTAATCCCTCCGCGTATATCCTCAGCCAGTAGATGGCGTCTCGTTTGCCTACAATATGGTACAGTCCAACCCATTTGTCACCAAGGCCAGCGCTGAATTAGTTGCTAGCTTTGCTGAGTGGGTGACTTTCCAGGAGGAAGGCTTCCCCTAAGTTGAATTCTCTTACCTCTGTCTTCGGTTGGGGATATTTCTTCAAAATACATATATGTATTATGAGTTTTCTGGGTGTGCATGGTACTCGCTAGTGCTGCTAGCTGGATGTCGTCATGTTGAGGAATGTCTGTGACTTCGCTTTCTCATTGCCAGTCGCTTGGTTGGCATAAAGGTTGTCTCAGGAGTAGGACGCTCAGACTGGTTTCAACGGCCTTGTTTGTATGGCGTCGAAGGGCAAACAGTATAGTGGGGATGTGCTTATCCCAATGCTTATGATCGTTGCCCATACCCACGTGACAGGTTGGGGATGATCGTGATGCTGCCTGCATGTATCCGCTCGTAGTTGCGGTGGAACCCAGATCTTCCACTGTGCATTGGATTGTCCGCTGCTTGTCCATATGTCATCCCGTAATGCGTATCATTGAGGCTGTTCCTGGAGTAGGCGTCGGATATCGGGATCTTCCTGTTTGCTTAAAGTAATTTGTTGACGGGTGATTTGTAGTTGGAGCCGGATTTGCTCTTCTGGACTTCTTTCAATCTGGGGTGGTAGGGGAGATATTTTCTCCTCTTCCTCCTCCTCAGCTTTCTCCTCCAACGTCTGGGAACGAGACAGTGCGTCTGGCAGGACATTTAACTTCCCTGGGCAGTGTTGAACCTCAAAGTCGAACTCGGTCAGGAACATGTCCCACCGGACAAGCTTGGCCTTCGAATTCCGGGACTCATTAAGCTATTGTAGGGCTTTAGAGTGGTTCGTAGAATGAAGTGTTGCCCTTCGAGATAATACAGATATTATTCTACAGCCCAGATAATGGCCAGACACTCCTGCTCATTAATGTGGTAGCGTTGCTCGGTTTCATTTAAGCAGGTTGATGCATACACTTAGACTCGTTCGTCGGGCCAATCTATGCATAGGTAGTGATAAGGCTCGCTGCAATTTGTGCATCTTGATGCGTGTCCGATTAGTTAGGGCTGGATCACGGTCGTTTGGCTTTGGTTGCACTTCAGTTGGTTGTGCTTACAGGTTGACTTACTCCTATTTGCAGCTAGATATAGCGGTCGGGCACGTGGCCTTACGGGATGGTACAAAGTTATCGACTTTACGATTCCCTTCTATTGATCAGGCTTACGACTCACATCAGAGCTGGTCATAGTTGGCGACGAGCGGGAAGTGCTAGCAGTATGTGACTTGTCGTCTTCGGCTCAGGCAGTAGCGAGGTCATGGCATGATAAGGCACATAACTTGCTGTTGTAGTCTTCTGAGGCTCTGCTTCAGAAGTTACTGTTCAAGGTGCCCAACCGGTTCTCGGTCTGATTAAGTAACCCTCTTACAACTGGATGGTAGGACGGATTTGTACGCAGTGGTGCTGATGGGAAAGAAGCTGGATTGGTTATAGTAAATGTAAGTTGTGCCAGTTATTGGAGTAAGGCAGCACAATCTCGTTCGGCTCATCGACTAGTTGTGAGTGTTACGAGACCAGCCGGCAGCAAGGCACGCAACTCTTTGCTGCTCCCTCCTTGCGCCGTGTCTCATCTTAAATAGCATAGAGTGGATTTAACTACTGAGGACTTAGAATCGAGCACCACGGACACGGATAGCCCTAGATTAGTGTTGCCTGGTAACAGCTTTGCCAACGCGAGCTCCGGTGCTACAGAAGTTCCCCTATGGTTGCGGGCTGATCAGAAGCATTGGAGCCGTATGGGTTGCCAAGACTATTACTGGGTGTGCGATCCCAACCAAGGTCAGTTCGTAGCACCTAAGCAAATACTCCCGCCAGCACCCAGGTGCTCCGGTAGGGATACAACTCAGATGTACTGTCTCTCCCTGTTTGAGAAGGGTTGCTAGTGGTCGGGGCTGCTCTATTCTACTCCTCCATTATCTGTATGCTTGGTATGAATAAAATAGATGGCTGTCTAATGGGTGTGTATTCAACTTGGAGCCGCCTGAAGGGGAGTCTCCAGTTGTAGCTAATTTTCGGTTGTTTGTAGTTAGCTCGAAGTCCTCCCAGAAGTTGGTGACAAAGTACTCTATGAATGAGACTAGAAGTTAAGAGAAAGAAAGCCGTTTTTATTAAGTTGGGAGTAATCCTACGGTAGCCAGGTGTAGGTGATCTGGTCCTAGGCTAGTTGGGGAAGTGAAATACAAACTGTGGAAAATTACTAAATACAAACCTCTCTCTAAATGGGGTGTCTGTAGGAGACAAAGATATTATTTGCGGTATGTTTGGTAGCTACAGAAAGCTTCTGGTAGCTATTGGCGATTGGCGTCGCTGGAGCATCCGGTAGTGTTACTGCACAGCTCTTACGGCGACGTCAATGATGGCAGCCTCTGGTGGCTGCTGAAGACTGTTGTGTGGCTGGCGACAGCCTCTGGAAGGGCTATTGAAGATCTAGCAGCAGTAGTAGGCTCCAGCACCAAGGTGTTCAGAGAAAACTGCAGGAACAACTGGCGAGGTCTGCAGCGCCTGGCAGCCGTGGCGGCAGCGGGGGTAGGGTATGTGACATCCCTCAGGTGTGAGGCCGGAGTGGGGGTAGCACCCTCTAGTCATCTCTTGGCCTTCGCATATCCTTGGTGAAGCTCGTGTGTGGACCTAGGCCGCTGATGGCTTGTCTGCTCTGATTGCCGTTGTCTTTCGCAACCCCTCTTTTCCACGTCTGGCTATCCTCCAGTATTGTGGCAGCCCGTTACTTCAGTGTACGAAATGGTGCGGGGTTTGAATCTCATGTTTGTAGAAGTAGTACACTAGGGTTGCAGTGGGATGAGTCGTAATCGTTGTAGATAAATGGTATAAGTGGCATGCGTCAACATGATGTGGTTTATGCCCCGCCCAGGGTATGTAACTTAGTTACAGAAACTAGTTGGTTGTTGATGGCACTCTGTACAGCTGTATTCTAACCCGTCTGTAACTCTAGTATCTTTGGGCCAGCCTATGCAGGCATAATGGAAAAGTTTCATGCAGTAGGTGTATTGTACCTTTCATATCCCATGGCCTGGGCAGTCGGCATGGCTACACTGTACATTAGATACGTCGGGTTTGGTGTCGGAGTTCTGGCCGTCGATGGCATGGACCTCTGTGTCTGACATGGTCGTGGTTATCGTATTGACCCTTAGTTCTCGGGGAATGGTTGGTCTAATTCGTGCCTTTCAATGCGCACAACTATTTGTGTGACGCCCCACGTTGGACGCCTGAAAATCTTTTCACGTATGCCTGCTTAGACTGACTGGACACATTATTAGAGGATTTTACCCGCTAGACCAAAAGCGGCTTAGGTAACTGGGATGAGATGAGGGGTGTTGGGTAGTTTTATACACACTCACTTTTAATTGTGTAGTAGGTATGTCCTTAGGCGTGACGAATTATGTCTATACCGGAACAGATGTTCCACAAACGAGCTTCTTTAGACCAAAAGATGTGGTTGTCCCAGCCTAGGCGTACTTCAGTACCGGTCAGAAGTCCGGTGACATTTGGGTGACAATTAGTGTTGATGCGACACACGGTGGAAAGTCAATGAACACAACTGTCTATCCTGCATAGGATGGGGTAATGCTATCCTTGGCCTAGAGCATGGTGAGCTAGGTGTTGTTCCCTGCATTTTCTGCAACTCTTCTCGTGAGGCATAGGGCAACAGCTCTATAGTTTATGCAGTGCACTGAGACAGAAATACTAACAATGTAACCCAATAATGACTTGGTCGATAAGAGTCCCCACTGATCCCCCACCGTAGGTGGACTGATCAGGGACGTGAAGCAGTGTGGACCTCCAAGCCTCTACTGGTTGTGCGTTCGCACTAGGATGCCCGGCAACACTGCGGGCCACTGTCACCACGTACTGACGAGTGCGGATGGTGAGAAGCAACCTGATTCTGTCGTGCTTCCTGGTGTAGGTGTTGCTAGTGGTTGTGGCGTCACTGTATCTCCTCCACAAGCTCTAACAGTGTTGATTTGTTGCTGGAAAGAAACAGGTAGCCATCTAATATGATGTCTTAATTCGGTTTAATAAGATTCCCGGTTTCTGTCGACAGTGCACAGTGTAATCTACCTTCAACTGTGGATGCAAATTAATACCCTGGAAATAAAAACAGAAAGGTAGAGAGCAAAGTGTGTTCATTGAAAGCTGAATAAACACGTGACATGTGCTACCTCCTACCAAGTTAAGGACAGCTGAAGGTAACTGTGTGGTTCTAGGTATAGGTGTTCTGGTTCTAAGTAAAAGGGAAAAACTGGTTAAAGTTAAACTGCTAATTAAAGGTGTCTAAAGGAGACAGAGTTAAGTTAGAAGAAAATGTTTGTGTTTGTATGTCGTCGGGTTGACTGGTCGTCGACATACGTAGTAAGTAGCCGTGAAGGTGTACTCAAAGGTTGGTAACTTCTCCGAAGATCTCGAGCACTAGCAGTGCTGTGGGAGTTTGCAATGCCTTGCCCGATGTCTGGGCAGCTTGTAGCTTCGTGAGATGGTAAAGGGGAGGGGGCGTGCCTGCTGGGTTGTGTATCATCCAGGTGAGAAGGAATTGCTTGTAAGTACCCGTTGCCTGTAGGGTAGCCAACGTGTCGTTCATGCCTGTAGAGATGGAAGATGTGTTGTATGTGATGAGTCGTAATCGTATTAGAATAGATGTAGAAGCGGCACGTGTCAAGTTCAACCGGATATTTTGCACACACAGTGATGATTTGGCATAATGATGCATGAATTCTGTGTTAGACAGACATTCAGCACTTTCAGCGGAATTTTCGAGAGATTGACGCATGTCACTTTCTAAAGCCTGCTCTGAGACATGGTCCATGTGCTTTTGGTTGCACTAGAGTGGGCGCACTGTCAGAGTACTGGGGCCTTGGTTTATGTGAAGTAGGTAGAATAGGTCTCTGGTTTGACACACAGTCTGGGACTGCGAGCACACCATACTTATTCGGTCAGACTTCCTTACCATGCCCACCTGACTCATATCCTGTTTTTCCAACTGCAGAGGTGGTCGAGTACCACTGGTGCTGGGTTCTGCGCTAGGCAGGCTGGCTGGTTGTCAACATGTGGTGCAAGTAGGGAATACACCTCTTGAATAAACAACACTCGGATAGGAACTATACGTATTTATTGCGTAGTAATAAACAAGGTGATGCATACTATCTCCTACCAAGCAAATCATGGTCTGAAGTAACCTACGGTAAAACAGGTGTAGTAGACCTGCTTCTAATCTAACTTGGTGTAGAATGACTTCAATGGCTATGAAAACAACTCGGACGCAGTAACTCTAACCTGGGGTTGTCTAGACAAGACTTTGCAAATGGAGCAACTACCAAAAGGGTAGTGAGTGTAGTTGCCATTTACCAGCACACTTACAAGCAAGTAGCGACGGCTTTCGAACCAGGAGGATCGACGGTGGAAGTGTGGAGTGAAGTCTTGCAGGCTTCTGGTAAGCTGAGTGTGAATTTAATAATTCAATAATCTGATGCTAGCACAAGAGTCCTATCCTTATTTCTTGGGGATGTCCAGAAGGGACCTCATAGTTTCCCAATACAGGGTTCGCTACTTGACTGGCTGAGATGGCCGGGCGAGAGTCTTAAGAGTTTTCTTTAAGACTATGACGTTGTGACATAAGTCACCGGGTAAGGTATAGGTTAGGTTAGGGAATGTTCAGGACGAAATATGCTGGTGTTGAAGACTACTGGAGGTCCTTGCAGAACGTCCTTTTGGCAGAGTTGGCTTCTGGAGAGTGGATGTCGTCATGGTTGCGGTTACTAGCGGTGCGGTTTGCAGGATGTCCCATCCTGCATTAAGATACCCCCACCCTTCACAGCCTATAAAAGGTGTTGCGAGACTTTTACCGCCACGGGTGTCTGCTCCGGCATTCAACAGCCTAACAAGGACAAGGGATAGCGGTGAGACTCAGTGAGGAACTCTTGGCAAGCAGGCTCATTGTGCCTGATGGCTAACACTCTTTGGTATACTACTCGGCTGGCTTTTTATAGTGATCTCCAACGGTCTTGGGCACTTCGAGGGGTGCAGGGGAGCTTAGCTATGCCTCTTGGAGGTGGCGCTCGTGATGTCACATGCATGGACCAAAGATGTTTATCTTGATTGTCGTTCAGCTTCTGATGTGAAAGTTTCCGAGCTCCAAGCGCTTGGGTAGGCCATGTCCCTTCTGTGATTGACCCACTTCCTTCTGTGGCGCCAAATTAAAATGGACCGCTGTTCATACAGCGGCGCAGTAAAGTGGAATCTTCTTGCTTTGGGCAGGGCGATGATGTGACAGCTTTCTGTCATTTCTGGAGAACAGTACTGGCTAGGGACATGGGGGTAAGGGTGTGTTGAGGCATTGTCAACGTCTGAAGTTCCAGTGTCCTGCCTTTGATCGTGTCGGGTGACTTGCTCATGTGGCCTTGTCATATTCAGATGGGACAAAGTCGTGCATCAGCAGTGTGCTTCTCTAGCGCAAAAATACATCATGCGTCCACCTTGCCATTATTTTTGTAATGGTATTTTTGATGTGATGTAATGTAACTGCAAACCATATAAATTAACTGTTGGCTGGCTGCTTAGATACCCAAATTGAAGGTACTGTTAGTATTATGTGTACATGTAAATGAACATTATTATTACGTATTATCTTGTTATAAAATTTTCCTTGCAATAAAAATATTTCCAGAGAATTCTTCAAAAGTGTAACAGTAATGTCCGGCTTTTAAAAAATAATTTTCAGAGAGTCCTTGAAAAGTGTTACAATAACAAGTGTTACAATAAGGTTCTGTGTCTCCTCATTGCAACTAGTTGTCTGTATAGTATTACTAGTGGTCATAGGAGGACTGCACAGGGCAGGAGTGAGTGATGCCAGCTCTTGCCTGTGAATGTGTTTTGGCAGGACAGTGAGCTGATGCAGGAGCGTCATCTGAAAGAGGACCTGATGCAGCACACAGAGTTGGCATTGCGGTACCAGGAGACTGAAGGTAATGTCAGTATTGGACACGAGGTCTCTCTCGGGTCTCGTTGCTGTTGCATTCACCTTTCCTTTCACTTCAGAGATACTCATGACATGATGCAGACATATAGCGTATTGACTGTTATTTGAGCACTTTTTAATTTGATCTTTTAAAAATGTCACTGCCTGTTTAGGCAAGCACAATGAGTAACTTGTTCGTAGTAAAGTTGGAAATGATGGTAGAGAGCAGAGGGCATTTTTGGGGGTGTGGGTGTAGCTCCATATCTTAACATTTAATTAAAAGTGTTGGGTGGGAAAAATTTGCAACTGCTTAAGTTTTTTTTATTATTATTATTTTTTTTGTAAGAATTGGAACATTTTTAGAATACAGTGGATTCTTGGTGATTCGTTTTTCAGTGGACCAACAAGATAAAACTGAGCATGGATGGTGACTTGGATTTTAGACTCGAGAAATATCTTACATAACCTCACAATCCATTTTTGTTTAAACCAACGGCTTAAAATTGTTATTAAATCAACCTGTTAAAGTCAATTTATGATGAAATATTCACTTTACATTAAAAACTTCAATTTTTGACATTGAGCTAACTAAATTTTTATTTATATTAATATTTTCAGTCAGTGTTCCTTCGTTGGCCGGGATGTGCTCAATCCTTCGGTTAAAATTACAACTGTTTATATGCAATAATTGTTGCCAATTTTTACTTGTCAACTTTTTTTGAAACCTTTACAATTCTAACCAAACATGCAGCAGATAGTTTACGATAATAATCAACGCCTGTCAAAATACCGCCGCTGCTCTAACCTCATTCCAAATTCCGGTTTCAATAACAAGGCCATAGATTGTTGACTATAGTGTAAGAGACTGTTTGATTCATTTTCATTGTCGCCAACCTATGAGTGCAGTAAATATGTAAGAAGTATAAGAATATGTGATGGTTTGTCATTGTCGTAAAATTATGAATACAGTAAGAACGTAGGATAGGATAGAGATCAAAAACAAATTAAGCGCAAAATATTTGGCGATGTACCAATGAGAAATACGGTAAACCTTAAATAATGGAATGAATCATCAAAAATTAATTTTATTTCATAGCTAAATGATTGTGTCGGATATATTTTGGCTTTCGTGCAGAATATCTGTTTGAAGGATGCTGGAAATTTACGTTGTAAGAGTAGCATGCAGGTTTTTTTTAAACATTGCTTATACAGGATAGTTGTTAGAACCGTCTAAAAAAAAAAAATCACTGATACGGGAAAATAGAATAAACAGGATTGCAACACCAAAGTTTCACTGTATTTACTTTTCTAATAATTTCATAGTTTCAAATGGCACAAGCATTAAAAAAAGTTTTCAGACACATGGCAGTGGAACTTTGTCACAATTTGAAAGAGCATACTATAGTCCATTCCCCGTTGGGAGCAACTTCCTCGGAGCCCTGCTAAGTATCTACTTGCAGGCCCGTTTCGTATCCTTCCGCCAAATGTAAACAAACATTGCCATGTGACTGCCGTGTAGCATCAGTCAAAATCAATGTTTACATGCTATTGTGTGTGTAGATGTGTTCGTATACTTTCGCTACACCTAAAAATAAACATTGAAATGTGACTTCTACTTTTATACCTGTCAAATGTGTTGTTTACTGTTTACAGCTTTTCAAAGAATTGTGTCTGAGGTCTATTTCAAAAACCACTTCATACGAATATTCACACTTTAGGCCTATAACATTATTTAGGTCAGCTTTATGATGTTTTAAAAATGCATGAATCGATAGTTCTTATGGTTACGTTACATTATCATATTTGTTTTTCACGACATAGCACATTACACGTAATGCATGTTAATATTTTGCCGCGACTGTGTTAAACACTGTTACAACTGCGGGGTAATGAACTGTAGTATTTAACTTTTTGTTATTGTTATGTGTTGAGTTATTTCTTTAAAATGACGTCCTCAGTTCGAATAACGAAGGAATAGGCAGTACAATGAAAAAACGACATTAAAATCAAGCACGCAACCCCTTTCGCTCATTTTTTGTTATAGAAACTTAAAATATAGCGGTGAACATGCACACAAATAAGCCTACCATAACTTTTATTCCACTCATATTTATATGTATTGCTACTTACTGTGTATTAGGTTTATTGAAATTTATTGGGGTTGGACTTGGTTATTTTGTTGGGATTGGTGGTAAATCACGTTACACAACTGTGTTTCAAACACCCAGGGCAAAGGTACAACGTTGTGATAAATAAACATACGTGGATGTAAATAAATAACTTCATCATAAAAACAGTTCACATTTACAACGTATAAATAGTTCACATCAAATATTTGAAATCATGCGCACACAGATCCAGCGTAACTGTCACCAAACAACCACGCCACGCTATTCACACGCAGCGGTTAACAAAACACACCATAACAGAATATATATTACTGCCGCGGAAACACAGATTTATCACAACATCGTAACTTGCTAACGTAGGTTTAAAAACATGATGTCTACAAACATGATGTGGTAATTAGAAGTATTTTTCGGAATAAGTGTAATTTACGCTTCGTTTGGTAAAACAGCATCACGCCATGTCATGGCTGGCCACGTCTGCCAACTTCACTTTGTTTCTGCCCCGCCATCATATCTAAATATATTATAATAAGTATTCAAACATTAAAATCTCTTTTCAGTAGTAAATTACAACTTCAAAATCATTATTTTGCTGTAATAAGTATGAAATATGCTATAAATGAAAACATGTACAATTTTGTCGCGTACTAGCGAAGTGAAACTTCCCGAGAGTGAAAGAGACAAAGAAACACACTCTTTCAGCAGACAGTTGCTTCAAAGTTGCTCTCGCTCGATAAACCAACACCGTACCGTTATGGCCTACTTACAATATGTTCCGCTGTTATTTCAAACTGAAAAAATGAGATATATTTTGCCATCGGGGCTACCTAAATATTTAAATAGGCACCATTTACTTTACAAATAGAATACTAAAAAAATTAGGTTAAAATAATATTTTAACTGTGAACTATTTCTTACAGGCCGTTGTCAACACGTCACTGCTCTCGCTGTTGTTAATTCATATATAAAAAGAAAGAAATATTACAAGTTATAGAAGATATTAAGGTAAAGTTTCATTTATTCAATAATACAGTACTCTAAAGTTAACCACAGTGTTATATATTTGTGGAATACAGGTTATTGAAAAAACAGGTGACATGTTATGCCTAGAGTGTTTTTTCAAAGGTTGATTTTCATAGTCGCTTCCAATCAGGAATGGACTATATGTGCGTTTAAGATCTTTGGCAGAACTTGCTAAAGTTCCAATTTTATGTTAACGTGTGCCCGGTTAAGTGTGAATGTCACGTTTGTCTAGGATTTAACACTAGACCAATAGCGTGGTTTTAACTAGGCTTAACTGGTCTTTCGATTTGACATTTAGGGCAGTCTTTAATTCTGAAACAACCTTTGTATTACTGTCTAATTTACTCTGGATATTGTTTATTGTCTATTTCAAATTGTTAAATTTCCCTTGAAATTCCTGAGATTCCACCCTTTGTTCTGTAGTCAATTTTATGAGCAAGCTTAATTGCTCACTTATTCCAGGTGCTTCTTTTCTCAATGTTTCGCCATTTTTATTTTCAAGACCTGAACCATTTCCAAAACTGGAACCTGAAAGGCTCGCTACAACATTGGACATGTTAACTTCGGCTTCCTTATTTGCCCCATTATTCTCAAGACCCAGAAAATCAACCACATCATTTACTCGAGCTTCCTGACTCGCCATTATGAACTAGCTTCCTGACTCGTCATTATGTACTACTTTAATATTTAACCTGTATTATTACACTAGGGTACAACCCGCCCAAAGTAAACAAACAAAAAAACAATAAATCTACAAATATTTTTAATAGAAAAAAAAGTTACATTTCCAATTTACAATCTTGCGAAATCAAAGTTTATGGATACCTAGATGTCTTGTTCGTTAAATGGTAACTGTGGTAGGAAGTTTGAGGTTGACACAGTTATATTCACCCTGGAACACGAGTTATGAAAACTCAGATACGCCGGGCGACAGCTGGACTGGCAGGTTCTTGAATAATTGGATAGGGATGAATGTCGGCACACTTCATGTCGCAGGGCGCGTGTAGAAATCCAGGCCGAAACGTCAGGCGCCACTTGTAACACGCTACTGTCCTGTTCTCTCGTAGTTATCAGTAAACACAAACGAACTAGCTCAGCGTGAGTTGGAGACTTTGACTACATAATAATGAAAGTTTGTTTATACCAGGATTGCCAATAAATAAAAGAAGTGTTTACTGGAGATTTATTGTCGGATCGGCAAAACAAACTATTGACACTTGCAGCTGATGAACAAACAAAAAAAACAATTCAGAATGGTAGCCTTCATAAAACAAAATTTCTCACATCATGAGTTACAAAGACGAGAGAGAATCGTTACTTTTCTCTCTCGGTGCCCTATTGACTCCTCGCACTGACGGAAAATAAATTTAATAGATATATTAATTGAAAGGTCCAAAATGCAAAATAAAGTTAGTCACGGTCGCTGGTCGGTGCAAGTCACGTGATCACATATTGAAGGCTGTCCAACTGACAGCTGACAAATGATCGTGCTGTGAGGAACTGTTGTGATACCCGAGAAAGGTTGTGCTTCCTGATATATTGGTAGAAAGTTTCCTCATTAAAAACATGTTGTTTTTGAGCAGTGGTCACGTCAGCCAAAGGTGACCTCTGTTATTTTCCTCTTTTCACCATGTCGTACCTTGCGGTGGCAGTGTTTTTAGTTTACTAACCCAGTGAAAAGGAAAAGATGCGTATGTACATAAACATTTCTAGATACATCCTCATGTACTGGAAAAATCTGTCCGGGTGCCATTACAGTACCAGAAAAAGGTGATGGTATTCACAGTTATAACACCTACTTTCACATATTTCATCTATTCACTAGCATCTCGTATTCTGTGTAAAATATATGTACCTCAAAACTGTATTTTCCACGAGAAACATACGGTGATGCACCTTTGACGGTGACATTATGATGCCACTAGCGTATAGACATGGTACGTTCTGGGACCCTAGCCCTGCATGCCGCACTGCTGAGAAATGCTTTCTGTGTGTGGCCCCACCGCTGCATTCCGCTTCACTCAGCGCCGCTGCTCTCCGTGCTGCTGTATGTGTTTTTTTTACCCTTACAAGGTAAGGGTAAGGCCTCAAACATAGGGAGCAATATCAAACTTTGCTGCCAAACAGTGGTCTACACTACCACCTCCTACGAAGTAAAGTCAGGCGGAACGGGACCGTGCTGCCACACTCAGACGTCAAGCAGTTCCGACTACTCCGGTAATAATTGTATACTTTTGATGCGTGCCTGATTAGACTGACTTGGCACGTTGGTCGAGGATTTTTCCACTAGACCAAAAGCGGGGATAGTTTGATTAAAATAATCTGTGTAAGGTGAGATGTGTTGGTTAGTATTCACTCACTACTTCTTCTTGGGTGTTGCAGTCGTGGTTGGTTTCACCTAGACGCGGCAAATTTTGTCTAGGCCAGACTGGATATTCCGCAGGTGTGCGGATAGAAGGTGGGACGTCAATTACCAGAACCGGAGCGGGCACGACTGCCTGACATCTAAGTTTGGTGGCACGGTCCCGTTCCACCTGCCTCTCCTTCGCAGGACATGGTAGTGCGATCCACGACTTGAGAGCAGAGTGAGCCAGATATTGTTCCCTGCATTTTTTATCACTCCTCTTCTTGTGAGGCATTCTATAATCTACGCTATGCACTTAGACAGGTAGGTTGACAGTGTAACCCAATAGTTACTTGCCAGCACAAGCTCGATAAGAGTCCCCACTGATCTCCCACAGCATGTGGGCTGATCAGGTACGTGGAGCCATGGGGGCCGCCAAGCCTCTACTGGTTCTACGTTTGCACTAGGATGAATGGCAAAGCTTCAGGCTACAAGTCACCATGCACAGACTTAGTGCAAATGGTGAGAAGCAACCTGAGTCTGTCGTGCCTTTCGGTGTGAAGGTGTTTCTAGTGATTGTGGAATCACTGTTTCTCCCCCACGAGCACTGACTTAATGCTAATTTGTGACTGGGAAGACACAGGTAGCCGTCTAATATGTATGTCTTCTGACTAACTTGGTTTAAATAAATTTCCCTTTTCATGTTGGTAGTGCATGGTATATTCTGTCTCCAACTATTAATACAAACAAATTCCCTGGAAATGAAACACAGAAAAGTAGAGAACAATGAGTGTTTATTGAATATTCAATAAACACATGACCCGTGCTACCACCTCCTACCAAACCGTGGAGGGATAAAGGTAACTGCAGTTCCAGGTGTAGGCGACCTGGTTCTAAGTAAAAAGGGAAAAGCTTGTTCTAGACAAATACAAATTAGTTACAGTTAAACTGCTAAGTAAAAATTGTCTAGAGGAGACAAAGTGAAGTTAAATAGGTATATGATCATTTTCGCTGGTCATTGGGTTGACTGGTCATCGACGTAGTAAGTAGCCGCTGGGGCGTACTTGGAAGTAACAAGATTCTTCGAACATCCTGGGCACTGACTTAGTGCTGTAGGAGGTCGCTAGAGAACAATGCGTAGAAATGACTTCCGAGGCCGACAGCGTCTGGACTTGTATAGTGGAAGCACGTAGACCTAAAAACGAGGTGCGAGATACGGTGCGAAAATAGTAAAGACGATGCACAAATACCAGAATAATCTGGCCCGGAGGACCAAAAATGTTATGCCACGATGGCAAAGTGGACTGTATTCGAAAATTCAAAAGGATGCAAAATTATAACACCAAAAGAAAGTGAGGCTGCCTGACTGACACTACTCAACTACTCACCACCATGATGCTTTACGGACAACTGACTGCTTCCTCTGGGCAGTTCGGGGTTGCCAACTTCGAAAACCACGAGAGGTGGCAAAGTTGGAAATTCAAAACTTGAATGTGTCCAGTACACACACACACACACCACTTTTTATTTCCGTCATTGCAATAAACACAGTTTTATCCACTTAAGAGTATCCATTCAGTAGCATAGCACCCTACTCTGTGAACATCGGTCCCGTCAGAGAGACAGCTTGTGACAGTGAGATTTGCTATAGCCACTACACGTGTTAGTAGAGTACACACGCACCTTGGATGGCTACCCTTTCTCTTTCTGCACACCACAGTGCCAGAACGGTAGAGCACCGACATTAGGCTCTCTCTCCCCCTCTCTCTCCCCCCTCCCCCCTCCCCCCTCCCCCCTCCCCCTCCCCCCTCTCCCCCTCCCCCTCCCTCCCTCCCTCCCTCCCCCTCCATCTCCCTCCCTCTCTCTCCCTCTCCCCCTCTCTCTCCCCCTCTCTCCCTCTCCCCCTCTCTCTCCCCCTCTCTCCCTCTCCCCCTCCCCCTCCATCTCCCCCTCTCCCCCTCTCTCCCTCTCTCCCTCTCTCCCTCTCTCTCCCTCTCCCCCTCTCCCTCTCCCCCTCTCCCTCTCCCCCCTCTCCCTCTCCCCCCCCCTCTCTCTCTCTCTCTCCCCCTCTCTCTCTCTCAGTGCTTGGTGCTTTGCTCTTTCCACTGCACTTCTGGTGCCAGAGGGGGCATTCCCTGAGTTGGGAAAACTGATCCTCAGGAGAAGCTTACCCACGTATCGAGACCGTCAGCTAGTAAGACCTGACTCTTCGTATTCACCACGCTTCTGGTGCTGGAGATGCAGATAGAGAGACCACACTCAGCAAGCACAGGCGGTATGTGGTTAAACACTTGAGTAGGACCACAGCTTCACCTCCATCACGTTGAGGTTTGGTAGTAGTCTACTTTGTCTCAGGCCCATGTCTTACTACTTCCACAGTGGTTCCCAACCATAAGAGGGTAAAACGGGCTGAGACAATAGCTAAATACCAGTCGTAGCATAGCCCAATCCCCGCCGGACTCTTATCACCGCAGTCCTAGGGATCAAGCAGCAGCCCTTAGCGAGAGAGAAGAAAACCATGCCTGACTACGAGCTACGCCTCTTCGAGCCACCCACCCAGCTTTTCGCCAACCTGCATCAAGTTCTAGCTGCTTACTTGAGCGGACAAGACTGGTCACTCGGCCTTGGTAATTTATGGTTTTGGGAAATGCTGTACCTTCAGTCTACACCTGCAGGAAACAGCACCAATGAGTCCTTACGCAACAACACACCAGACACCAAAGCTCACGCCAACATAGCATGGTTACAACCCTCACAAGTTCATACAGTCAAGCATCCCCCAGGTATACTAGTCAAGGGAATCCCACCAAAGTGCAAAATTGTCCTAACCACACCAGTTTTCGTACCTTGCAGAAAGGCCACACAGCCCGTTTTGTATCCTGGATGCACTCCAGTACCACGTAAGAACTAGAATCCCAGGTCAACCCCGGATGCAACTGGTCTAGCTCCAACAAAAACACTACTTACCCTGGCCTACCTTCAGTAACCACAAGACACAAGATTTCACGCATCAATCTATAGACTATTCAGGGTACAGTGAACACTTTTAAAAGCCCCCTCATTTGGGATAATAGTCAATAAATATATTTTATTGTAGCCTTAAATGTTAACTTCAGAGTGCGGTGGAATATACACACTGTGTTTAATACTTACATAGCAATATTTATTTTAAAATGTGGTTAAAGGATAAAAAATGGCAGAAAGAAAATGGTAACTAGCCCCTTAAAAGTGCTCACTTTACCGTGAACAGCATATACCTAGCTTGACCAATGCTGCTGATAAATGGCTTGGTTTGTACTACTATAATGTCTACAGTTATGCATTTATTGCATGGTGTAATCACAGTAGCACAGAGCACACATATGCAATACGGTGAAACCTTTTTAATACAAACCTGTAAGTACCTGAATTTTTGCAGTCTGTGATAGAGGTTTGTATTAATACGTGTTGCGACAATGGTAAAAATTTCAACAAATTCAAATTTAGACTGCGCTTTAGCATATTTAAAATAAACATTCTTATTACCAATGTAACTTCTTAATAGTGGACTTGACGCATGGCGTCTTTCTCAGGAATGGAGATTAGATGACTTCCGCTCCATCCTTAGTTCAATTTTGCTAGGGGACAGAAGAATGCATTTTCATTTGTCCTGGCGTAAGGTGGGATTGTACTGTCTGTCATGTAGATTGTTTTATTCACCAGTGCACCATAACAATGCTTAGATGCAACAAATTCTTTTACTCCCTGCTAGATAACACTAGTAGTAGAATTATCATTTATCTTTGCTTTTCTTTCCGTCTAGCCGGACGGTGACGTCAGTCATGCATTCACTAACCCCCCTTGTGTGACTAACCTTCGCCTTAGTGGCACCAGCCAATCAGCGTCAGACAGCAGCCCGAATTTGTATAAAACGAAGGACAGCCCGAGTCTCCACAGCAGTCATCACTTCTAGTGCCAGTAGTTCAGAACCGACCAGATTGATACAGTTCTCCATCATGCGTTGCTCGGACACTGATCACTGCACCCCAGTTTTGCTTCCAGCATTAGCCACTTGGAATTTAATGTTGCGTTAGTTCGGCTCTCCCACTGCTAAGTACCTCACAAAAACCTGTTTACCCTGCAGTGTACGGATGTATCTGTAGGTTACCCTATCTAGAGTCCTTCTCAGGACTCATCCTGTCATGACCTTTCTTAGTATTCCTAGCTATGTGTCAGTTTCTGTACGTTACGTCGTTCCACATAATCAACATGTCCAACAATGCAAGAGGAAATCGCTTTGTTTATTTGATTTAGGTACATTTTTCAACATTTGTGTAATTGATTTTGGTATTTTTCATTATTTTCTAAAAACAAAAGCTGCACATTTGCAATTAGTTTTATTGAAAAGTCTGAAAACATATCGCTTCATGTAGGTATTTATAGTTAGGAGACCAATAATAAGCATCCTAATTCTCGTGCTTGAAAATTTGCATGTCACTACAATGTTCAGTTGTAATAAGTGAAAATAAACATTTAAATATTTTTGAACAAACATAAATTAGACTAATTCAGCTTTAAGTAAATGTCAATGTAGTCATCAATTTCATATTTTATGCTGTGTTGTCATTCAATTTTTATAATCAGGTAGCAAAATAATATTCTCAGCATTATTTTTCATACCGTTTTTAAGTGAATGTGGAGTGGACAGTAACGTATATGTTTACAGCATTTTTATTTTTAATTTTAATTTTATAACCAAATATTTATTTAAAAATAAAACATAGGCTTGTGACAAGGTCGTAGCATGTGTGTGTGCAATAAATTCCTTTTCTCAGCAGGTTTTAATAATTTTTCAGACAAAAATATTTGTAAAAAGAAATTACATTCCAGGACTGAAATTGTACACATTTATTTTCAGTAGCTATTTAATTTGTCAGGTATATTAAAGTGAAAAAGTCAGATAAGGTAGTCAGGAATATTTTAGGCCTAGGCCCAGCATAGCTTGGTTACGAGGTAGCCTTTTACATGAAAACAATTTTAGAAGTTAGAGGTAATACAAAAATGGTCAATGGGTCAGGATTTATTCCAAATAAGGGTTTATACAAACTTTTTTAATACCTGCAATGTACTTATTCATCCACTTCGGGTGATCAACTCTTTCCAATGGAATGTTAGCTTCCATGAAAGCGGGGGTTGTTGACAAAACAAATTCTTGTTTTCAACTTCTGTATTTTTCAACAGGGAAACAAGATCTGTAAGTGAAATTAGACGTTTTACACCAGACGTCAATGCACCCTGAACTCATTCCGCTTCTATCGCTAAAGCTTTGTTTTTGTTAGGAGTAGCACTGCCTTGGATGTGCTTCAGACAAGTGTTCTTATCCAGATAATTCTATTTGTACGTAAATTTTCACATAAGTATTTTATTAACTTTGCCAAATGCATAACACCCCTCATGAGAAAATTCTTTATTACGGTCAAATATACTGTTACAATCATTATTACTACACACGCCCGACATCTTTGTTTAGCCTTTAACATCACGTATGTTTATCGGCAGCAATATTATGATATATATTGCATGTGTCACACTACATATTGAATACTTTATATATATATATATATATATGCAATGTATATGCAATGTATATCTGCAACTGCGGTATTTATCGCGATTCTCACGATACTTATCGCCCAAATGTGTAGTAATTGATTCTATTAATATATTGATTATGAGGAGAAATACGTTATTCATGATTATTTAGAGGATTTACGAAAATTAGTCAATTTCACAGAGATAAATGGATTTTGCAAAAATATCGCGATTTTGCACGCTGCAAAAAACATGCCTCTCTAACAATGTGTATCTAAGGCGGTCATGAACCTGGTGCTTGAAATCCATTCAAGTTTATTTGAAAAATTTGTATTTTGACGGAACTATTAAAGGCTCCCCCGGTAGGTTTACCTATGGAATGAGAGCACATTCAAAACTGTGATGGCATAATACATTCAAAACATCAAGCACATTGGAATAATTATTTTCATACCCTCCAAAATAGCTAACAAACTGCTTATTCAGACTGATGTATCTCACAATATGCGAATAGCATACATGGGAAGCTATGGCAGAGGCTTGCATTGGACTTTGCTACAGAGGTGCGTCCAATAAATTTATTGGGTCACCGCTTCAATTCCTGAAATTTTACGATCACGATGAAACCGCTGTGCACTAGTTCAAGGGAATACTCTTAAGAGGTGATAACACTTAACTTACCGCAGTCAGCATCTATAGGTTTAATTCAATAAAACAATAGTACAATGTTAATATTTCGTAATCAGTAACATTTTATTGTGTCCTATCGAATACTTTCAATGCACCTGAAATGAAAGCTCCATCACAGAGACCTTCTCTTTCTAATGGTCATGGGCATAGAAACAGAGTTGCTGTGGTAAAAATAAACCTCTTTCAAAGACGAACCATTACAATGTAAACATACTTTCTACGCCATATTGCAAAGACAGATACAGGAGATTGTATACAATGTTGCAGCACATTTCATTGATTGAAGAAAGTAATTTAAATTTCCGGACGTCATTGAAGCAGCAAATGCCGCAACAGTAAATTCAGAAGCAACGGTCAAACTAATATGGCAGAGGGTAAACAGCAAAACTAGTCTGACTTTTGAATACACCTAAATTTAAGAAAGCGGCACAAGAAATTAATTGATGTAGACGATTGTACATGTGGTGCTGTGCGCAGAAAAGTACACATGTTTTACATGGTGAGGAAAATGTTCCAAGTTTTACAGTGTATGTTCATATGTCTACTATTTGTTGTGACAAACTGTTATATGGGCTGCGTGAATCTGTTTGTTTCAAATTTGTTATTTTGGTTCAGGGTTTTACTATTTTAGTGGGTTCATAAGCTCTAGAGTACCATTTATACTTTTTTTTGCTTCACTTGAACAAATCACCGGTTAGTTACATAAATGTGGAGGTGCCTATACACTTTAACACTCGTCTCAGACTTTATTATAACAGTTTGTGGCACAAACAGCTCATCAAAACACAAACGTTTAGCATCACTTGTTCAGTCTTCTATTACCCCTATAAGAATAGGAAAAACCATTTAAGACATGCTGGATACATTTCATAAAATTAACGTGTTTCATAATCTAGGTATGTGTATGTAGGTAAGAGAAGGTCGTCACTACGCAGAAGGCAAACTGAGAGGGTTCTTTTGTTACTTATCCAATATACCCACTTTTTTTGTGCCATAGTTATGGCATGGGACTACTGTAATTATGGTATAAGTGTACTATAGCATTTGGATTTTGTACGATAATTCTGAAAAGCATACCATAATTGAATCAGCATACTTTACGTATGCCAGCGCACTCATAACATTTTACCTAGGTTCAACAGTTCACGAGCTATTAACAGCGTACCATAATTATTTCCATTTTTCAAGCCTACCATAATTATTTCTGCAGGACGTGAGCATACCAAAGCTCGCAGCGGGCTTTTGAAAAAGCTTTCATGGGTCTAGATCAGACAGACCATTCAGAAGTTATTAAAGTTTAACGGTACCAGTGTTCCATAATATACATTATTTTATTATGAACATAGTATTCACACAGTTGCAAGGGTCGAGAGGTGCGAGCGAGTGCTGATGGGTACTAGCGAGCACCTCGAGGTGTTTTTTTACCAACTCCTACATACCCCAAATAATTATTTCTGACAAAATTTATTTTAATGGTACATGTTTTTGGTACACTAAAAGTGGGTCGAGAGTTGTGAGCGAGTGCAAAATGCACGAGCGAGCAACTCGTATAGTTATTGCTTATCGTACTTCCGATACATGAAACATTACTAAATACACACAAATAAATACCATAATTATCTGATTTGCCCATTGTGGCCTAGCCTCCGGATCCCGCAGGCACGTCCCCTGGTGATAATTACTCAAAAATATTAGCTGTATAATTAAAAGTGTTTACTGTAGAACAAATAGGCATTGCTGCCTAAATTCCTGAATATGTTCTACATTTTCTGCTTTTCCTGCCTCAGCTGTGGCAATTTTTCATCCCCTTGACTTGTACTGGACCTGGGGATCTGTAGACTAACTCCCCCCTTGCTAGGATTTTATATACCTTGGCTGATAGAACTATGTATTAGTAGTTGTAATATGATTTCTTTAACATCATTTTTGCAGTATCAGTTAGCTCACAATCCCATATGCTGTACAGTGCATAGTTTTTAACAAATGTATAGGTGCAAGTGCATGTGTGCGCATGTGCTGGTATTAGCGAACTAAAAGGTTAGTACTCTGCATTTCTCTTAAAAATGAATATGAAAGATATGTGATGACAGAGGAGCGGAGATAGTTTTACTGTCTGAGAACCGGATGCAGATGATTATTATTTAAATCATGTGTGTTCTAGAATGTGTAAGCAAGTATATTTTTTGGCTGGAGTGTGTAAGCAAGATGTGTGCATGGTTGCAGAGAAATGTCGTACAGTGGAGGCTAAGTTCCACAAGCTGAAGGAGGTGTACACCAAGCTGCGGGATGAGCACGTGCAACTCATTAGGCAGGTGAGTGGCTCATCTCAGCAGCTAGTCTGCCCCATTGGACCCTCCTTAGCAAGGTTCTGTAATGCCACCAGAAAATTAAATATAAATGGTTCATGGCAAACTAAATACTTGTGAAAAAAATCACTGCCCCTAACAGCACGTATTTTAATTCACACATTGACTGGCGTACTCTCAGTAAGTTGGCAACAAAATACAAAAAGTAGTCTCGTATTTTAATGTTATATTCAAAGTATAACTTTTACATTTGTAGCTACTGAATGTATTAATAATTGACGTGTTTGTCTATGTAATGATGGAAGGCAACGTCACGATCGGGAACAGTTTTGGTCATGTCGGCCAGGGACGAGTGTGTGTGTGTGTGTGTGTGTGTGTGCGCGTGCGCGCGCACACACACACACACACACACACATATATATATATATATATAATATGCTGACCAAGGCCCGACAAGTATACAAAGTATGTAGCTTGGCAGCTCGGAACAAAGTCTAGTACAAGCTGGGCCGTCTGGCGGGCTGGGTGGCTCGCGGCTACATGGTTACCTGCGCGGGTAGTGATCCGGCTGGACTGCTGACCCAGTGTCAACCGCTGTGGGCGGCTGCTGATGCTGCTGGTGGAGCTATGTGCCATGGAGGTGCTGCGGCTGCTGAAGACTGTGTAGGTCCTAGCAGGGCTGGTTTTCTGTTGGCCCCGGAACCACAGATTGGCAATTCCGAGGGGCACAATGGGATGCAGTGTCCCTGATTTATTCTGAGGGGTTGAAAACAAAGGAGAGGAGCTGGAGATGAGGCCTTTTCAGCTAGCGGGCGGCTTGAACTCATTCCCTGGGAATGTCTTAGCAGATGGCAAGAGACTGTGGTGCAGCTCCAGGTAGACTCAAGGTGGCAGCGACCTTTCTATCCTGCCACTTTTTCCCGCTCCTTTGGGTGTAAGGCATGGATAGGTTCTATGACTGGCGAGAGGGAAGCATGCAACGATAGTCCCTAACTAAAGTGTTCTGCCACAGCCGAAGCCAGGCTGACAACTGGCGATACAGCAGCGCAGTGGCCAGAGAGGTGGGTTTTCTCTGGGGCGCCCGACAACAACTGTGGGTGTGGGTACAAAGGCAGTCAGACCTCCAGGACCAGTCAAATACTTCCTCCGGTTACAGTTCAACATGGTGGACGGAGTACAAACTTGGCTAGTTGACTATCTTCCCTTATGGATTGTCTTGAGGCTCTACCTTTCTGTACACAGGGTGCAAAGAACTGCTGGCCGTCGCCCGTGTATGTGATAGACATACGTGCATCCCAGTGAGGAGAGCCCGCTGTCCTTCACTAGATTTGGTCAAATTAGGTGGTAAAACCCGCTCTCCTGCTTCACTCTATTAGGCGTGGTATTTACATGGGAATAGCACAGTCACCTAAGGATTGATACTCAGAAGCAAGAGAGAACTCGTGTTTTATTCCAAGAGGAATAGATATGGTGGCCATTACTAAATCCTAACTACCTCAAGCTGACCGGAAGTACTAACTATGCAAATCCTGGTGAAGGGGGACCTGGTTTTAGGCTGGACAAGGCAATTTGATTAGGTAGCTATAAAACTGACCCTAACTACTCTGTACCATTGTCCTGAAGGGACTTAGGGGGCCAACTACCAGAAGGGCAGTGGTGCGTATTGCTGTTACCAGGGGTAAGCGGCAAAGGGGATTGACAACTTCTTTGGTGGTTGCTGGTGCAAGGCTCCTAGGAAGTCTGGAAAGCATTAGTGTAGCAGCTGAAGAGCTTCAAGTAAGTCTAGAAGATGTTGAAGTCGGCAGAGAGGTCCTTCGCAGAGGGTGGTGGAGCGAGCTGTCTAAGGTGAGCTGCTCTTAGAAGAGCAGGCGAACAACTGACGTTTCTGGGCCGCATACCTGTATATATTATGCCGACCCGCCCTCATCTGGGTTGCGGGGGTGGGAACGGTCAAGTCGTCTGCTAGCAGATGGAGCCAAGTGTTAGCAGGTGCCAAGGTTGTTTGCTGGAGACTTCTGCTGGTAGTTGGTGCCATATGGGCACCATCCCTCTTCGCACTCTGGAACTACTTGACCCCCAGGGTCCCTTGGTGAGTGGCTCATTCATCTAGGGGTGGGGTATTGGCATGCTTTCTGACCACGAACGTACAGTAAAAAACTTAACGTGTCTGTATTAGCCCTTGTGACAAGGGATCTAACATGTAGGCACTCTGGTAATTTGAAATACTTGTTCGGACCCTGCTTGTTGAACCAAAGAGATACACACAGAGGAGGCAAAGTCGTTTGTGTAAATGTCAGGAAAGTGTTACGTCAAAATATTTCTGTCTGTTTTGTGCAGAGTAGAGTAAAAATTGGCACTGTGTTTACTTACAGTATGACGCATAACGTTCTGGGAACGTATACTCACTCATCTGAGGCAGTAGGCGGTGTCCACCGTTTTGTCTAGGACTTAAGCCAGGCACTCCTATATTACTGGGGGTTTCAATTCTGAAGGGGCGCTGGTGCCTTTCCGTTGTAAAGAACTGGCCAGTTCACTTTTTGGCAGGGCACAAAGTCAGGTGTGGGTAGAACAATTCTACACTTGGGGTGCCATGTTGTGGGAGTTGAGCCTGCACTGATAACAAATGGTGGTGATATGGCGGATAAGGTTGGTGTGAACTGAGATGTTGTCGAGGTGTAGGAAGCAGTATGGAAGGAACCAAGTAGGCAATGACTGGCATAGGAGGTTGGTCAGGCTCATTCAAGTGTTCTGCTACTCACCAAGGGTACTCCATCAGGCCGTTGCTCACTGGTGCATCGAACAGGTCTCTGGGGGCATGGAGTTCCACTGGGTCATGTAAATGCAGAAGGGCTTAGGCTTGAGCTCGTTGTTATAAGCTAGCTATGTGTGAAACCAAGTTGGACTTAAACTCGTGCAGACAGCCAGAAGCCAAGAGTATCTGTCGTGCCTCTTCCTTCAGTCCGCTCCGCATGGAACAGGGCATCAGGAAGTGGATTTACCCTTCTGCTAGTGTACCAAGACAGCAGGCTTCTTGTGCACAACTTACGTATGGGTGGCCCTGTCTGAGTCTTCCCAACTCGGGGAACATCAGTCTCTCTTGGCGGTTACCACTGTGCAGAGGCCGACTGAGCTGACACGCTGTTTCAGGACAGTGTACTTGTGTGGGTAAAAGGTAAGTATGTTGGCGTGTTTGAGTAAGTAATCTGGGATCTCCTGAGGTACTGTTATGTGAGGGTAACAACTGTAAGGTGCTATGCCTACAGAAGTGAACTCTGTGAAAGTCAACCCACATTTTATTTCCATAAGGAAAGTCACGTGGTGAATGCACCCTAACTCCTTGTCGATGACACAAGTCTCGGTCGGGAAGCTAGAGTACACTACTGAACTGTCTGGTACATATAACCGGTAACTATGCAGAGGAATGCAGGTTGTGATTTGCTGAATGTCTAAGCAATCTCTTCTTGCATTGTTGGACGTGTGGATCATGTTGAACGATGTAACTAGAGTTGTTCCAATACCAATACTAAGTATCGTGTCGGTTGATACTTAGCCTTTTTTCGATGCATCTGTATCGGGTAAGGTATCGGGCCGATGCTTTAGTATCGTTTGTAGACAATTAAGGCAGGTTATTACTTCCGTTAAGCACAAAAATTATCGTATTTCAGTTTGTATACGCCGCAATTTAATAGAAAAAGAAAAAATAAGAACAAATACAGTATTTACTTCTGAATAGCACACCCGTTTTTTCTGAAAAATAAAATTAAGAAATTCTGGGATGCGCGCTGTACACGATAAAAAAAAAAGGAAGGGGGAGTGTTAGGCATAAATTGTCCAGGGGATGTTAAGGAAAGTGGCGGAACTGTCTGTTGTCTCATCTCTCTCTCTTACATCGCTCCTCTCCCTTCTCTCTCTCTTCTCAGCGACCCTTCAGTTATGTGTAGGTCGAAACCCCATCCAACTAATGGCATCCTATCACGCCACAAAACCAGAGCTGCCACGTATTTACTGCCCCCCACCACCTTGTAATAACACCCAGATGATTGCCGGTGATAATTCCGCCATCCATCTTTGTTTCCATGGCAGAGGCTAGCGAGCCATGTTCAGAGGAAAAGGGGGGGAGGGGGTTGAGAAGGGACAAGGAGACTTTTTTTTATATATAGAAAAAGGTAGTGAGATATTCTAGCATGACAAAAAAAGAGAGCTGGTCACTGCTAAAATGTGAAAGTAGAAAAAAAAAACAAAGCTGGAAATGTTGAGTGGTAGCAGCAGAAATAATTTGTTCCATACTTACTAACAGGGCGCCACAAATTTTTGGTGCAATTATATTTATAAAAAATATTTTTTCTGGAACTTGTTGGAAAAATCATGGTGCGCACATACACAAGTGCGTGCTATACACAAGTAAATATGGTATAGTCTACTCGTATAAGGTTTCCAGATTTTGACAGATTGTACGAAAGTAGTACTTTGTAAACAAACTGAATACGTATCCTTCTGCCACCATGTGACTGTTAAAACATGTAACATGTGAATTTTTGCTCGACATTTCAAATATGTCAATTATAATTCAGGAAAATATGTTATTACACAGATGTTTTTTTTTTGTTTCTGATGGTAACATCTACATTGAGTTATCAAAATATTATCAATTAAATATATTCATATTCTTACAACTAATTGAACAGATATTATTAATTACTATCAAATCAATGATCACAAACACAAAAAAATATATTTTTTAAATCAAGAAATTTCATTGGACTTGCAAGTTTGCAACTCCCACAACAGGAAAATATTTTTGAGGCAAGATAGAAAGACATTGATTTGGTTACAATTAACACTGTAATCAAAATTAAATCACACATGTTAAACAATTTAAAAAACTTACGTGGCCCAAGTATGATCAGAATTGCCTTCTTTGTACGCCTTTTGAAAAATTAAAAAAATTCATTAACAAAAGAATGTGAATCTCACATACTTAACTGATGTGAGCATCAGAAAAAAGACCTCATTAATTCACAACTGAGCAGTAAAATGAACTATGAGAACACAAAAGTCTGCTGGAGTTGTGTGTTAAGGCAATGTCACCAGTAGGCCTACCTTAAAAAAAATTACGTTTAGACAGTGAACAAACACAATAAGAGTTAGGCCTGTCAAATCATATACAGAAATAGTTAAGTAGAACTGTAAAAGTCTTCTACAATAATTAATTACGGAACCTATTTGTAGCAATTAGAATAAATAAAATAAGCCTGTACAAAAACATTCATCTCAAATGGCCTGTGATCATTAAGTAATGAAACCTAGCGGCAAATATCAAACACCTGGCATATGTACTATTACATGAACGTGGATATGTAATGTGCATGCCCATTGTCAATACAATTTGTTGTCCTGTGCGATTAGTATTTATTATCATAGCTAAAAAATTTACCACCTTTCTGGACAAACGAAACATTATATATATATATATGTTTTAACATAATTAGGCCTAAATAATTAGTATTTTATTATAACTGCATTCGTGGTTTTCGTCTCAGCAATGTAACCTCAATGTTTTGGTGAAGTCAATACTATTTTTTGTTAATTGACCAAACAAAAACAAATTCAACTGTAACATTAACATACTTTCTAAGAAATGAAATGAACGCTGAATATTTATATGTTGTCTGCTAAAAACCAGCACACAAACTTAATATGTTTACCGTAGTTATAAAAGAACTAAAAAATGTTTGCCTAAGATATTTACATTTCCCCATCAAAATACATCACACTCCAAATATTCACGTACATAATTTATTGCTATTTACATTGCGACTGTTTGTGATGAAATTGCGAGCAATCGGCCGTTCGTTTCTAGCACAGAAAGATTCAAGTTCTCCCATTAGTATCATGTCTTCGACTCCTTTGGCAACACGTACAATGTCTTGCTGTCAGTGGTGATTGCATGAAGGACTTTTACGTCACTGCATTTTAAATAACTATTCACACAACATACATTAATTTTATTTGGAACTTACTAAACTGATACGTCCGCACACAAAAATTGCATCTCACAATAACAACGTGGCGTCCAGTTGTTGGTTTGTAAAGATAAACAGCCCATCTTTTTCATTATTTCTGTTATGCACTTAAATTTGAAACTATAACTCGTTTCATAACCTTATACAGAATACTACAATGTAATATTATTTTTGTTTATTCCGAAATGCTTACTTTTTTTTTTATTTGTACTGTGCACTATTTTCTTTTTTGCTAATGTAAGAAAGAATACATGTTATTCAGGGATACCACTATTGCTTTACATGGTGGTCAACTGACATTCGGTATTTCAAATACAACGCTACTGCATTACACTTTAAATACATTGGCAGTAGTAGCTGTCAAATTATGGAAACTTTAAATGAGACAGACTATATGTGTCGCTCAAAACAGTTACACCTAACATCACTTGTATTTCAAAGCAAATGGTTTCACTTGAAAACATTCTAACGAGGAATTATTATTTGTAAAGATGTTTTCTTTTGTGTTTAAAGGTTGTTTTATCTGGTAAGGTTGGTGTTTCGTTGTATCTGGCTTAAAATTAACATGACTTTAAAACTTAATATTTATTTAACTCTAAGGGTAGCATCTTCGCGAATATAATTATATGGCCAAAAGCATATACTCTACCACTTGTCAGCAAAAAAATTGTTTGAACATCGAACGACGTGTATTATAAGTGTTCATTTTCAGTAACTACTTGCGGGGTAATCAGAGGATTATATTAATTAATTTCAATAGACACAGATCTTTGAATAAACTGATAGTATCTAAGTGCCTATTAGACACCTTTTGCCATCTAATAATGGGTAGGTAAGCACCGATCCGAGTCCAGTGTAACTCGTAACAGGGAAATCATAGGACATGAATGTTAATGATTAATTATTAAAGACAGTGAAGAAATCAATTATAATATGCACATTTGTGTCAAAATTACAAGTTTTCTTCGCCATAAAATATGATTAATTACTTGCCATGCTTGCAAGGTGTCGCCACCAGGTAGTGGCTTAGAGAGGTCATCCCCCTGCCGCTGCCCCCCCCCCCTTTTTCCAGTCTCGTAAACCAACAGACATGAAACTGTCTGATCGATAACTTCACCGTGCGCTCTTAGCTAATAGTGTGCGTGGGACATTAAAAATTTGAATTGCATTTGGTGTCATATTATGTGCATTTTCAGAGGATTTGAAAATTTTAAGTCAGCGTGCATTTGGTGTCAGATTACAATAATTTATGCACAGTATTTTAAGACATTATTTATTTATTTAAATGAGTCCTGGAAAAATGTTATTAATGTATTATTTCACAGTAATACTTTTTCTAAAATTCAGTGTTGAAGGGCATTGATATCTGTTTTTGTTATTGGGGTATCGGCAGTGGTATCTGGTATCGGTATCGGAAAACATGGTATTAGAATAACTCTAGATGTAACGTACAGAAACTGACATGTAGCTAGGAATACTAAGCAAGGTTGTGACAGGGTGAGCCTTTAGAAGGACTCGGAGATAGGGTCTACTACAGATACATCTATATACTGCAGGGTAAACTGGTTTTGCAAGATTTGTAGCAGGGAGGGAGACTAACTAATGTAATTTTCAATTCTGAACAGCTAGCACTGGAAGCAAACCGTGACGCATGCCGCTTATACAACTAATCAACTACGAGTATGACTCATTGCCAAGGTACTTACTTCCACTGCTACAGACGTGAGAGACATGTTGCCTATTCTACAGGCAACAAGAACTTGTAAGCTGAGAGCCTGCAAGCTGCCCGGACCTCCCGAGCGCTACCGTTGAGGTATGAAGCAGAAACGCTGACCAGAGTTTTCCCATGCCAACCAGGGCAGAAGGACGTCACACCCTCCCCACTGCCCGTGCCGGCAGCCTACAAGCTTCGCCTATATAAGTCAGGATGCTGCCGGGTTCAAGCAGTCATTCTTGTTCCATCTCTTGCGACACCCACAGCATTGCTTAGTGCTGGGACCTCCAGAGAACTTCGAAGTTTTGAGCACGCCCCCTGTGGCTACTTCACAATCGACGACCAGTCAATCCATCAACCAGCGAACATGCTTTCCAACACGTTTTAAATTCACTTTTCTGCTCAAGACATCTTTATTAGAACAGTTTAGAAGTATTATATATTTTCCTGTTATCCTTTAGAACCAGGTTGCCTACACAGGGCTAGCGTAGTAACCTTCAGCGCTCAATTGCCTGGTAGGAGGTAGCAAGTGTTTCATGTTTATTGAGACTTCAATAAACATACTTTTGTTTCCTACCTTTCAGCTTTTATTTCTTAGAGTATATATCTGTTTGCCTGCTAGATACGGGTTTCTACGTACACCCTTGACAAGAACCGGGTAATTTATAATAACTGATTTAACTTCAACTGCGGGCACCCTTCAGATTTGTCATATTTTCTTACACATTCATTAAACGGCCATCTGTTGCTTTCCAACTGTCACAGCACTGTACCAGTGCCAGCGCATAGGAAGAGGAGCCACAACCACTAGTAACACCTTCACCCAGAGAGGAGCGACAATCTCGAATTATTGCTTAATCCTACAGCATTGCTAGTGCTGGGATATTTCGTAGCTTGAGACCTGCCGCCCATTCTTGTGTGGACGCACATCCAGTGGTGGCATTGGTGACCCAAACATCTCCCCATCTCTGATCAGCCCGCCTAGCGTGGGGGATCAGTGGAGACTTTACAGAGCCTGGTTAGGAAGCCAAAACCGGACTACCACTATAAATTGTGTTTAGTTTGTTTGTGTTAAGGTGTGCCAAGTATACTGTGAGCAGAGACTCGATGCCTTATGACCGTAGACACGGCCGAAAACGTAGGGAACAAAACGCAGTATTCCTTGCCACCAGACAGTTGAGTGCACTTCCTCAACCTACACTGGAAAGGCCGGTGGAACGGGACCACGTTGCCAAACTCAGCCACCAAGCCTGCTTCGGTTGTAATCCCGAACAGTATCTCCAGCAGTAACCAGGACGACGGTGTATGTCAATCGCCAACACCCCTCGCCTAATACCGTCAGACCTAACTCAAGACACCCTGCTATTGGTCTAGCTGTAAATATCCTCGACCGTGGTGCCAGTCAGTCTAACCGGGCAGGCACAACCTTATCGTAAGCGGGCTTAAACAATGAGGATGGTGTGCAGTGGTCAGTGTCCGAACAACATGTACTGGATAGCTGAACAATCTGGTCAATTACTGAGCGGCTAGCGCTGGGAGTGAAGACTGGTCTGGAGATGCGGGCTGTCTCTCCTTTTATACTTATTTGGGCTGCTGCCCGATGCTGATTGGCAGTTGCCACTAAGGCGAGCTAGGGGTAGTAGCAGAGAAGGGGGTAGAGAATGCATGATTGACATCACAGGCCAGCTGGAAGGGATCTAAGCAAAGAGAAACGATAATCCTACTACTAGTGCTATCTAGTGGATTGTAAAAGAACTTGTTGCATCTAAGCATTTTTACAGTGTGCCGGTGAATAAAACAATCTGCATGGCATACAGTACAATTTTATCTGATGTCGGGACAAATGAAAATGCAAACTTCTAACTTCAGTCGCCTAGCAAAGCTGACCTAAGGATGGTGCGGAAGTCTTATAATCTCCATTGTTGAAAAAGACATAATACATCAATAAATTGACGCGTGCTGCTTATATTACTAATTAACTACATTTACGACACATTGCTCTTTATGTGAAGTATACCCTTACTTCAACCTATGTAAGAGTTGTCTACTTCTACCACCCATGTGAGAGTTGTTGCACGCAATATTTTGCACATATGTTCTAGGCCACCGAGAATCTGCTGGGAGGCAGAACATGAGGATACAAGGTTACGCAACCAGCGAACATGCCACTTCGCCCCTCCTCCCGCACTGAGTGCCTACAAGTTTCAGCCACTTCGGGCGCGGCCGAGCACCGCAGAAGATCCATGAACCAAGAATGCCTAAAAGAGGGTTCCCACACCAGCCTCCACGGCTGAAGGACGTCACGTGCTTTCCCCGCACCCCGCTGTGGCAGCTTAGACTTCTGTCTATATAAGTCAGTGCGCAGCAGGGCTCCAGAGTCATTCATATTTCTTCTCTTGAGAGTTCACTCAGAGCACTCCTTAGTGCTGGAGCCTCCAGCGATACATTGAGTCTTCTGTAGCCATTGTGGCTACCCTCTGCGACAACAGTCTTCATCGCCCATCAAACACAAACATACCTTGCTACTTAAACTTTAAATTCTTTTGTCTCCTACAGACACTTGCATTACACAGCTTTAGGTTGAGTAGTTAAATATTCAGTTTTCTAGTTCACTTCCCTCCAGCCTAGAATCAGGTCGCCTACACCTGGCTACCATAGTTTTCCGTTAGTACTCCGTCTGCTTGGTAGGAGATCGCACGGGTCGCTATATTTATTGAGTCCTCAATAAATACAGTTTGTTCTCTATACTAATGCTTTTATTTCTAGAGTAACGTCCAATTCGCTCGCTAGGAATAGGTTGCATTGTGCACCATCAACAGAAACCGGTACTTTTGTAAATCCGAACTAGCTTGACTGAGGCCCTTCCCTCTGGGGACCTCTAGTCTGGAACACACCCATTAGATAGCTGCCTGTTGCTTCCTATCACCCCCCCCCCCTCCCGGAGCATCCAGGTGCTGGGAGGAAGGAACAGAGGAGCCGCGGCCACTAGGAATACCTTCCACCAAGGAGAGACAGCAAACCTAGGTTGTATCACCTGGGGGCGGTATTGGCGTGGGTGATGTGGCGTGTCTTGGCTGGAAACTCACATCCTGTTGTAGGATTGGTGGCCCACATGGCTCAACATCTCTGATACGCCCGCAGACGTGGGGGATCAGTGGAGACTTACCGAGCTTGTGCCATGAATCAGCTACCGGGCCTATACTCTTACAGTGTATAGTTTGTCCTCTGAAGTGCACACTGTATCTTGTTCAGTGGCGAACCCTCTATGACTTAAAAGATAAGACATGGCAGAAGGTGTAGGGAACAAAGGATCGCTCATCTAGCTGCCCAGCCGTGGAGTACCTTAGCCCCTTGTACGCAAGAAAGACAGGTGGAGTGGGACTGTGTTGTCTCACTGAGATTACGGGCTGTTGCAACTGTCCATATGGTACAATATATTCATTTTCCACCGATCGTCGCTCCAGTCCATACTAACACCCAGTGGTGAGGGGTTTAGTCTACCCCATTGAAGCTACGTACTGTCTAACCAATCTGAATTTCTGGAGTCAAAGTCAGCGGACTGGAACTTGAAGTACAACATAATTTAACTCTAGAACTGTAACAACAGTTTCACTCAACCAGTTAGTCCACGTTACCAACTGACCAAAGACCTTTCGAGTAAGTCAGGTTTCTAACACCTCCCGTCAGCTACCTGTAACCGTGCACTTGGTCCATCGCATCAAATCTCGACGACTGTGCCACACAGTCAATAGCCGGGCACACATGAAGTGATTTTCTGGCACCTAACGTATGGCGTCAGACTATTAACAGTACACCGCGAACGGCCGAACTAGACCAACCAGAACCCAGAGAACTAGGGGTCAAGCCGGAGAAGCCAAACGGACTTCGGGAGTCCACAAACACCCCGTGACGCCCATAACTATTGAAATGTCAGCCTCGGAGATAAACGCCACCACAGGCGAGCATGACGTAACCGACTCACAGTGTAGCCATGTCAACTGTCCAGGCAGTGGCTCACTGCAAATAGAATGCATGTACTGTGCCATGATATTCCATTATGCATGGCTAGGCTGGCCTGAAGAGGCCCGTGACACAGAAGGGTTGGAATACAGATGTGAGGCCTGCTGTCAACAACCAACTAGCTTCTGCAATGAATTCACTTGCTCTGGTCGAGGCATTAATAGTTTCCGGTGCACGTCCTACGAACCATGCCATCACATGTATAGGAAGGCCCGATGAATGCATCTGTATGCCCGGGATGGCCTAGCAGTGCGAGAGGTGCCGTCAAAAGCATACCTCTCACTCCCGTAGATCCAAGCCGGGGTGGCCATTTATATACAACCGAGGATGGCACCCGGTCATCCAGCAACCAGGAGAGACAATGACGTTCAGATTACCAATTTCGTAGGCTGACCCCATGAGGATCTGGTAGCATTCACACAATAATGTGAAATGGAGTTCAAGGAGACGGACCTACCAGCGAAACAATGGGTCGAGAGGGCCCAGCTACGTTTGAAAGTCCTAGCCTTAACATGGTGGGAACGATACTGCGAATTCCTGACCTTTTGGAAACAATTTAGCAATTGGCTCAGTGCTGAGTTCACAGGCGAGGAGGTGTTAGCTCAACTGACTTCTCAATTCTATAGCCAGGCTCGGGTACCAACCGACGAAGCCAAAATCTTCATATGCCGGAAGAAATAAATGTTTCAATGAATGTTCCGTGGAATCTATGAAGCCACCTCCATTCGTTCAATTAGTCGAATGTAACTGCCTAGCCAAAGGAACATCCTCCTTATGGCTAAACCCGCAACCTTGGACGAGCTGGTCGATCAGGCACGAGCAGCAGAACAAAACTTTGCAGCACAAGCACGTCTCAAAAATCCCTATCGACAAACGTCTCTGAAATAAGAGCTCCACTGTTCAAGAGTGCACACCAGCTCCCACTACCCGCATGGCATTCGTACCAAAGTGCTGGTTCTGCCCAGAGAACAACTGGAATAAGGACTGCCCCCCCGGAAGCCAGAGGTGCCCGCAATTCCATCCAACAAGATTAATCGAACGCCAGCAACTATACCATCAATATAGACTAAAAAACTAACTACCGATGTCAAGACGGGAAACGCCGCTGCCGGGGTGCAAAGCGGGCCACCACTACCGAACCACGAGGGCCCATCATCATCCAGGGTTTAAATGAGGACCTAATAGTCCCCATAGCCCCTCACATAGAAGTCTAAATAAACGGGAACAGGGTGCTGGCGGTACTCAACTCGGCAGCAACGGGGAACTTCATCCGAAGCAACCTCCTGACTACCAAAGAACTAGCAGACATGCGTCCCCAAAAGAAAATATTGTGAATGGCCCAGCACGATACTACTGTACAAGTTGATGGCTGAGTTATCCGGACTGTAAATCTGCACTGCCTTTCGGCATTATCTGAATTTATAGTATCACCTACTATTTCCGAAGCAGTAATACTGGGTTGCCCGTGGCTCCGGCAGCAACAGTACATCATAGATCACTGGCAACACTGAGTATACTGGGCGAAAAGGATAGGATAACTATAAACTGGGACTACAGCCCAGACAACATTGTCCCCACACCTATCGATCCTGCCCGAATTAACCACGAGCTTAATGAGACGGAATTCTACCAGCTCCACCTCGGATTAAATCCACATGCTAGTGCATTTGGACAGGGGGGACTGAAACATCAGACTAGGTAGATCCAACGTGAAATCTGGATGACAAGTGACATCCCGTATACAAACCGACCCTACAGGATGTCGGCATGCTGCCGTGACTTAATCATGGAACAAGTAAATGACATGAAGGACCAGGGGATAGTGGAATCCTCAAACTCATTGTATAATTCCCACGTAGTCCTCGTCCTGAGGAAAGATGAAAACTTAGATTCTGTGTTAATTATAAGGGTCTGAACGAAGTAACACACCCTATTGCTCCTCCAGCTATCGACCTCACCCATACCATCCATATCAGCCAAACAAAAATCTTTAGTACCCTGGACATGGAGTCCGGGTATTGGCAGATTGCAGTACAACCAGAGAGCCGCAAGTACACTACATTCACTACTCCTGTGGGTGAAACCCTCCAATTTCAAGTAATGCCATTCGGGTTGAAGAATGCCCCTGCCACTTTCCAACGCCTCATGTCCGCAGAGGTACTCACCGGTAACATCGGAGTTGTCTGTTTTGCATACCTCAATGATGTAATCATATAGTCGAATAGCTGGGAGGAGCACCTTGAACACCTATTGCGTATTCTTGAACGGCTGGAACTGCATGGAATGACTTGCAAACTGTCGAAGAGGTATTTTGGTAAGTCATCTATAGATTACTTAGGACATGTCGTTTCACCTAAAGGGAACTTCCTCCAGCAGAATTTTATTTGTACCATCGAGGAGGCTGACGAACCAATCAACAATCCACAACTACTATGGTACCTGGGTCTGTGCAATTGGGTACGTGACTTCGTACCAAACATAGCACGACCCATGGTACCACTTCATCTGCTCCTCGAGAAGGACACTCGTTGGGGTTGGGGACTGGAACAACGACAAGCTGTTAACAATCTGAAGGCCAACTTTGCGAACATCAGGGAACTTCACCGTCCGCAAGGAGATCAACCGTTAATCCTGCAAACAGACACTTGTCAAAATGGTCTGGACGCTGTATTATATCAATGAGATGAGAATGGCCAGCCTAACGTGATAGCGTATGCCTCAACGCAGCTTAACGCCACAGAGCAGTGTTATCATATTAATGAACAGGAACATCTGGCCGTTATCTGGGGAGTTAAGAAATATTGCTACTATCTCGAAGGACAACGCTTCATTCTGCAGACCGACTCAGAGGCCCTCCGATGGTTGCATGAGTCACGGAATGCGAAAGCTAAATTCGGATGGTGGGATATGTTCTTCACCGAATTCAATTTTGAATTTCAACACTGCCTAGGTAAAACGAACGACCTGCCAGACGCCCTGTCTTGATTTCCTACACTGGAGGAAAAAGCTGAGGAGGAAAGGATGACCCTCCCCCTCGGATTGAAAGAAGTCCGGAAGAACAAATCTGTCTCCTCCAGCTTCAAATCACCTGCCACCGGATTACATTGAGTCAGCAGGAGGACCCTGACATATGCCGCCTACTGCGGGAACAGCCTCACCGCTTTGAACTATGGGATGACGTCATGTGGACATGTAGCGGACAACCCAATACGCCCTGGAAGATCTGGGTTTCGTAGCTGTTATGCGCCGATATATGTCGGCACCACCACGACTATCCTCAATCTGGGCACCCGGGTACAAGGGACATCAAAGTTCAATACAGCTGGGACGGGATAAGCAGCGACGTACGACAGTACGTAAGCAACTGTGTTACGTGCTGTCGTGGCAAAGCGTACCCGGTTCCACCTCCTACAACACGACCAAGGAGAACCAAGACGGAGTGGACACACATCGCCGCCGACCTCATGGGCCCTACCCATGCAATACCAAGGGGAACCGTTATCTGCTGGTAGTAACCGGCCAGTTTTGAAGGTGGGTAGAGGCCGTCCCTCTACCTAGCCAAGAAACCGCCCCAATCGTGGGAAAGATAGAAACGGAGATGTTCACATGATGGGAATATCCAAAAGCTATTTTAACCAACAACAGCACTCAGTTCACGAGTCGCCAATGGCAGTCAGCATGCCAGAGATGGGGAGTAGAAACATGGACTACCCCGCCATACCATCCCCTGGCCAACCCCACTGAACGAAGGAACCAGGAGATCAAGACGTGCCTTCGTATCAGTGTGGGAAACCACCACAGACATCCCATTAATTCTGTTCCCCCCCTTTTTTCTTATTTATTGCATCTATTTGGTGTTTCTTAGAGTACAAGTTTGTACAAAGACATTATACAAGTCAGAACATGACCACACTATTTACAGAACAATATGAAAACATCAAAGTATTATAATATTATCGAATTCTAAATCAAATATAAAATAAAATACAAATAGTCTTGAATTTTCAATAATTAATCTTCATTCTTCAATTTCTTCTGCACATCTGTGCTGCATCCCGGGCCACTCCAATCTATAAAGAAATAAAAACCAAAACAGAGGCACACATTCTATTGGCTTTACATAGTACCTCACACTGAAAATCCATGCGGGTTTCTAATTAAAATAACATAGTGGTCAATATGTTTTGTGTTTATGATAAATATTAGTCTACAGAATAAAAAGTTTTGCTTTTTAAGAATTCTTTTAGTTCTTTTTTGAACAGTTTTGTATTTGTAAAGCATAATTTCTGCAAGTAATGGGGTAGGTTGTTGAACAGCTGACTTGAAGAGTAAGAAGGCCTCTTTTGGGACATTCTTAAGATGACAACAGGTAAATGAAGTAGTTCTTTATTTCTTGTGTTATGTTTATGGAGAGTATCATTTTTGTGGAATAAACTGTGATTTTTGGAAATGAACATAACTGGAGCATAAATATATTCACATGCTAGTGGTAGGATATCCTTAAAGCCCTTTTTTGCATACGAAGCACTTTATTGTTGTAAGTTGAGTTTCCCCAGAAAATTACGCCATATGTCATGATGGAGTGAAAGAATGCTAACTAAACCATTACAGCAATCTCTCTGCTTAAAATGTCTACAATATTAAGCAGGGCAAAACAGGCAGAGCTGAGTTTTGGTAAAATTTGTTCAATATGAAGTTTCCAATTTATCTGATTGTCTACATGCACCCTAGGAATTTGGTATGCTCAGTTCCACTGACTTCTTCTGCTTCATAGTGGACGTTTAAGTCTATTTCTTTGCTATTTTTAGTACGGAACTGGTTAAAATGTGTTTTTTCAAGGTTAAGGCTTAATTTGTTGGCTTTAAACCAAGCATCTAACTGACTCAAAGTTGTACTAGCTACCGTCCCAGTGCTTCCTTTGTCCTGGCTGAGACTACATTACTGGTGTCATCTGCATAAAGAATTGGCGTGATGCTTGGATTAAGGTAGCAAGGTAAGTCATTTATATACACAAGAAAAAGCAAAGGTCCAAGAATTGAGCCCTGTGAGACACCATGCTTTATTCTTCCTGGTTTGGAATATATAGAGCACATTGACTCTCACGTGGGTTGAAGTAGGAATACTTGACATGATAAGCAATGAATCGTAATCGTATTTAACAGTGGTATAAGCAGCACTCGTCGATTTTTTGCGGCGTACTTGTATTTTTCAGGACAAAATACTGGGTGAAATTAATCAGTAATTCTAGAAGTTAAGTACTCTTTTGAGTCCAAAGATAACCGTAGCAAGGTTTGGTTATTTGTGTATGCGAGTGTATGTGTGAGTAACATTATAGATTTGTCATATAGTGTACTGATATACCCTAGTAAAACGTAATTTTAAAGGGTATCATAGTTTGAACGGAATATTTGTTGGGAAGTTTGGTGAAGCTCTAGTGCTCATGTCCCATTTGAGGGTTACTATATGTGGCTGTTTAGTGTAAGGCCTCTTTCATACATGGTTCATTGCGAAATGGAAATTTACTTATGTCCAGCAACTTAACTATAAAGAGCTGTTTTTGCAGTTTAAAACAATGTTATGAGCATGGCCAATTGTTATATGCGAAAGGCTGTATACTTGGCGCAAAGTGTATCCCTATGTGAGCAGGCCCTAATGTGCCTGTCACAAAGAATATGTTTCATGTGAGTTTTTTACGGCGATGCATTACGCCGTTTCTGGAAATTACATATCAATTGTTCATAGTTTTGTGTAAACTGCCAGGTTAATGTTAGTGGAATCAATTTCTAGTCTGGCCTTAGCGTGACCAAAGTTATGAGAATGCTTTATTCATGTTTTTTAATCGTGAGGTTTATACCCCATTTCAAAGTAAAATGTTCAAAGGTGTGAAGTTGATATTGTTTAATTTAACAGTTAATTTTATGGTTTTTAAATCTAGTCACGCCTTAGTGTGTCCAAAGTCTATATGACTACATGATTCATGTTTGTCAAGATGCTTTCGACCTGTATGTGCGTAAATATTATGAAGGCTTGTGAGTTGTTACTGGAAATGACACAGGATGTTGTATGATGTTTCGATCTAGTCAGGTCTTAGTGTGACCCAAATTTCGCGTGTACCCTAGTCATAATTTTTATTACGGTGTTTAATAGCCCGTTTCAAGTTGAATTTTGTGAAGGGTCGTAAGTTACTTCACAAAACACAACAGAAAGTTATTGCAAATTTTTCTAGTCAGGCCCCTTAGTTTGGGTATTTCAAAACCCTGGGTATTGTGCCATATTTTGTAGCTTTATATTTGTATTATATTCACGTCAGTTCTTGGCATGTTGGAAGCACGTTTATAATCAGCTTTTATATAATATTTTTCATGATGAAAAGTTTATTCTGCTCTGTAAACTAGTTTTGAATCACATAGTGAATATCAATTGTAAGAGAATTCTTAGAGTACATAATAAATGCATAAATTATAGAAATTAGTTGTATATGTTATTTATGGTAAAATGTAAATATAATTTATGTCAAATGTTCTCTGTTGTGTTGTGTATGTACATTTGCACCTTGTACGGTGCCCACCGCATTGTTATTTTTGCCGGTTGGAGTATAGGACTGAATTTGGGTGGCCTAGCTACAACTGACTGCACACTTAGCAAGGGATTTTCGTCGCCTGCTCTTCCTTAGCAGTTGTAGGCCTTAGTTCCTTCCTCTTTGCCCTTCACCCATAGGAGTGGTGCAAAGTGTAGATCTAAGCGGGCAGCTACTGCCTCTGAGGCTAGCCGATTGAATTGCAACCCAGTGCCAACTGTCCTCAGCAGTCAATCCCCATGGGAACAAGCTCAAGACGCCTAACTGGAGAGACCTCATCTCCCAGTTCTCCTCAGCTTCCTCTTTCAGCTACCCCACAAGACCGACCGCCTGCGAGCCGCATCCAATCCTCGAGGGATTTCGCCAAGGACTTCCAGTACCACTGGTAATAGCCAACCTGTAGTGCAAACCCACCAGATCCAGCAGCGCTCCGTGGGCACCAGCCGCAGCACCACCTTCGCACAAAGACCGGGCCATGGCCCCTGCAGGTAAACCAGTGTCTGTGTCCACACTAGTAGTGCGGAGAACCGCTAAGCCCACACCTGACTTTGTGCCATGTTGTCAGGCCACGTACCCCAGCTTATACACTGGCTTAGAACCTACCAGTCTGTCTTTGACCGGCACAATAAAACCTTGTCCGACCATGACGTCGGTCAACAGAAGTCTCACGTCAGCTTGATGAGTGTGGTATGACAGTGTGACAAGGCAGCAAGTGGCCTAGCAACAGTAGATATGCACTGGCAGCAAGAAGGTGAGAGGAGCATGTGCTTAACAGTCGGGGTGCATGGGTGTGTCACAGAAAGCAGAGGTGGTGAAACAGCTAGAGGCTGACAGGCTGACTGCGCAGATGGCCCAGGCGACGCTGGATGCACGGTTGCAGGAGGCCACACTGGAGTGCTTGCGTACACATGAGACATTGAAGAAGTCCAGCGACCTGGAGGGGGAGGTGCAGACCCTGCGTGCTGCGCTGCATGTTGCACAGGCAAATGTGGAGGTAAGTCTGGCTTTTAGTTTCTACTTGAATTTTGTAGTCATGGGCTTCCAACATGGGAGACTGTGCAGTTTACAGTTTTGTTAGTGTTTACTGTGCATTTTTAATGTCAACAACTTCGGCACTTAATTGAATTTTTCTGCTACATCTTTCTTGGCTCATTACATCGTGTCATTTTTTATTTAAAATATCTTGCTCACTTTTTCGGGCATGTGTAAATGCACTATTTAAATTATGAAAAATTTAAGTTCCTATATTTTATTAATGTTATCACCTGAGTAAACATCTGTTCACTGGTTTGCTGTATTATTACAAAAAATTGTTTAAGAATCGACACAGATTTTTCTCTACAGTCTCCCTTCAAGATTGTATGATTTTTATATTAGTAATTTATAGAGTAGGAAACTGAATTTAATGCAAGAATAAATTTAAGTGGCATGTGTAAGGGGTAGGCAAATGAAACTTGGAACTCAACACCATTGGGAACGCACACCTGTCTTGATCCGTTGGAGAATGGGTCTCCTTCAAACTTTTCAACTTCTTTCAACTGTTTAAATTCATGTACATGCATGAGGAAAAATCAAGGCTGTAGGCTGGATGGGCTAGTACCTCATAATGGAATTTCAGAAGTAACATTTGCATATGCTTTGCTGTATGTGTGTTAACATTATCGTGGAAGAAGTAAATGTCTTTCAGTAGAAACCCATGCCTCTTGTTTTTTATCTGCTACAGCAGCAGTGCAAGGTGTACATCAGGTTGTAGTTCGATCAAATTGTGTACTCATTGTTAAATTAAGCAGAATTAAGCACAGTATATAAAGCAATAAAGGTGCCAAGTCACAAAACTTGCCATGCAAAAAGAATTGAGAAGTTGCTCAGTTTCTCTAACACAAATTATGGATGGGTCTGTTCCAACTCTTAATACCAGAATACCCTCAATATTATGTGGTTGTATCTAGAAGCATAGATGATAGTGATACTTCACATTAGGGATGGGGCTTTCCCAATTGATTCTCAATTTTTCTATCAAATATTTGAAACTTTTTAAAAACATGGCTTACTTGTGTCGTGATCTATGTATTTTAATAGTTGATAATGTAGTCCCATTTTCACCTAATTAAAATTTTTAATTTTTTTAAATACAGATTTCGACTGGTCTTGAGGAATCAGTTTTTTCACACACTGAAAACTTTGCAGAGAGTTACTTTTCACTCCAAATAGCAAAATATTGCCATTGTTTGGAAGTAGTTATTTGTGTTTTATCTCAAATTGTAATGACTGTAGTTTCCTCTGATGGTGTATCAACAGTTTACTTGCACACTATTTTCCCGTAATTGGCCTCTTGAGTAGTGCACATACCAGGATTCTGACACATCTATGACAGTTTCGTTTTAGTTAGTGGCTGATCTGCCTTGCTTACAACAGTGGAATTGTGTTTGTGTGACGTGTTATTTTTCTGACAAATATTATGTATTAATCTTTTTTGTGGGAAATTGGTGTGAGTGAAGTCAGCTGCTTTTATAAATAAAGTCAAGGAATCAAAAACTGGAACTGACACATCCATACTTCACGGGGGAAAAATGTCATTATTTAAATTAAAAGTACAGTAAAACCACACAATGTTGTGTCCCGTGATAAATACAAATTTTATCAACTCCTTTAAAATGAGTACCTTCCAGTGTTCACAGTTACTAGGACAATAACTCTTTCCATGAGGCGGAACACTTTTACATGTAATTTTCAGTCTGCAAACAAACCATTTAAACAGAAGAAGGTCTATCCTTGCCCTGTCTGTGTGAATCAGGAAATCATTACCCTCGAACGAGTAGTTTTACAGGTGTGTTGTTGAAAGCTAATGTTCCAAAATTTTATTCTGAATTTGGATTTTGTGGAGAGACGTGGGGCATTATCATCACTTGTGGTGACTATGTTAGGCTGCCAAAGGTTTTTTTTAATCAGTTAACCTACAATAGTTAATCAGCCTTCTAAATATTGTCAACCATAACACGGAATTATTCTTGGTGTCTGTTATCTTGTGATGATGGCTGCTCTTCCTTGGAAACCTCTATCACTCACACTGATGTTGATGTGCACTGCCCCAAGTTTGACTCGCTTGCTGTATCACACAAGACATAAGGCTCTTGCATCCTGAAGGAGTAGTGTGTTGTAAATGGTGACAATTATTTTGTGTATTTACATTACAGTACTTTCCTTTCATTGCCCTTCACTAACATTCATTTCAATGTCTCATAAAAAATTTTCTTTAAAGAATTTACTTTAGTAATTATTGTTGTGTGTATTTATGTATGTATGTGAACAAAATTATTGTGTGCACACAGGCGGTGAGTGGTAGGCTTGAGTTTGTATTGAAAGAAAAGGAAGTAGTGGAGAGTGACCTACAGGACCTCCTGTCTCAGAAGGAGACCCTGGATGTACGATTGCGCAGCACAGAGGAGCATCTTTCCCAGGCTGACAATGCCTCTCAACGCTACCAGGACCACCTGCTGCACCTCCTTGGTATGATTATCTTTTTGTCACACACATGCACACACTCACTTTCAGACACTGTGCACTGCACACCGTCTCTCGCATGTGTGCCCGATATTTCACGTGCATGTGCACACTTGAATGTCCATGCATGTGCACACTTGCATATGCATGCATACACACACTTGCATGTGCATGTACACATTTTCTCACATTCATGCACACATTTTCTCATGTATGTGTGCATACTTTCTCATGTATGTGTGCACACTGTCTCATGTACGTGTGCACACTTTCTCACAAGCATGTGCACTCTCTCGTGTGCATTCACACACCGTTGCACACTCACAATCTCTCGTGTGCATGCACACACTCCCACATGTTAATGCACATAACCTTACACACATGCACACACTTGCATGCATGCACACACATCCTCATACGTACGTGTACACATGCTTCTCTCGCATGTGTACACACTTCTTTCGCACATGTGTACACACTTCTTTCGCACATGTATACACACTTCTCTCGCACATTCACACACGCACTGTTGTATCTTGTGCACACACACACTGTCGTCTCTCGTCCACATACACACACTGTTCTCTCTCACTCACACGTGGCAGCTCTTACTCGCACGTTCTCCCTCACTCTCACATATTTATTCACTTGTAGTTAGTATTGATCATATATGGATTTGATTTCCCATCTTCTATACAGACCTGTGTACTTTTATGATTCTTCAATAATTTTTATAGAAATCTTGCAAGTCATGCAATTTTAAACATACTTAAATTATTAGTGATTTATAGTCCATTCACGTGTAATAGTTGGCCATGCTGCGGCAGTCATGTGCATTGAAATCAGTACTAAAAATACACACACACACAGCCCGCACATCCATCAGTTACAGTTTTTAAACTAGGCCTACCTCAACTACCGTCCACAACCACTTCATCGGCCATCATATACACTTCTCCCTCTTACAAGCACCGTGATATTCTGATACTTATAACCTAATAGCCAACCATTGTTAGTTACCACACTAGAGTTCATCTTCCGGGGTGCTTTGAGGGCGTGCTTGCTGCACCAATCACCTCTTCGCAGTAGACCTATGGCTCCGACTCTTACATTTCAACTGTTAGACAGCTAGAGCAGGCAGCAGTAAATTTGAACGAGAATAAGGCTATGCTTCTTGCCTGGGTTGGACTTTATTGAAACTTGTTACTAGCTTATATTGACATGCCATGGGCGTCATCATTAACCTATTTAGCCTCGCCACAGCCACTGCCCCCTCCTAAGATGAAATTTTACACATCACATGCCACAGCTCGCCTTCAAACCCAGGGTTGGCTCTACCAGCTGATGCATCCTGTTAGACCACACCACAGGGGGCCCTCTACCTCTTCGGTCGCAGAGGGGAAGGAGTCGCCAGCTTCGGCCATGTCTGCCATTTCTCTACCACCCTCCCTCTCCACAATCTCTGTGCTACTGGTACATGCCCCACGCTATTCCTGTGCCCTGGACATATGTAGAGCATGCAGCCTACAGTTTGAGGCTGTCTCATATCAGTCTGTTGTAAGATGTTATGCTGCCAGAGTGCTCATCTACTTCAATTGTTATCTTACCTGAACATATGCTGACTACTTTAGTCAGCCTTACTTCCACGCTGCTCACCAGCTCACCGAAGCCTTCCGCGCTTCTCAGCTACGTAATAACTTTGCTATTAATGTCATGATTCCAAGTGCCATTGACTGGGATCACAGTCGCCCCCTGCGTCTCCATGTGTACAGTGTCTAGGCGTCACTGTAGTTGGTATCATAGTCTCAGCCCTTCAGGCCCTAGTCAGGGTAAATGCTGGTTTATGTGTTTATTCCTACCAGTCAATAGACATAATCCAAACTAGATGAGTTATAACTTCCAGCACTCTTTACTTCTTTACCTTGCTACCGCTGTCTCCTGCGTCACCACTGTACCTTGAACATTCTTGCAGTAGTCACGAGCCAAAACCCTCATTCCCAACCTTAAGCTCCCGAAGTACCTTCTTGATGTGATACTTAATGAAGCCCACCTTCCTGCCAGTAGGGTGTTCAGATGCCTGAGCCTTCCCAGCTACACATAACTAGTATACCGACCTAGCCTGCAGTAGCCAGCGCACTTCCCCGAGCTCAATGTCAAGTGATTGAGGTCCCAAAACCGGCCGTCTCGCACCACAAAAATAACCCCATCAAAAAAACTCCAGTAAGTAGGGCATCAACTCAAATGGGTAGTGTTTCCGACTGAGTAATATTTTGTTATGTGTGAATAAAACTCTGTAGCCTTTTATTCTAGAGTTTTACCTTGTAATTGGAGGGGGGATATTCCTGGTTAACTTGTCTTTCTCAACAACCCATCGTCCCCTAGTAACCTACCATGCCCACAGGAACTCCTCTGCAAAGAATAGGGGGACCAGACATACATGCTTAGACAATAACAAAAATTTCCTGTGGCAGCTGGGGATCCTAACACATACAGGCAAAGAACAGACATTCATCCTACCCATCTACTTCTGTACATTCCACAGTGATTCGCCGCTGGATGCAGAGGTAGGGGGACAGCAGGTGTCTACCTGAACCTGATCTTTCGTGGGAGGTAAACACTGCTACACTTCTGCGTTGTCGCTGAGAAATCTCTGTAATACTCCTAACCAGTCCCCATGCCGATGCCTTTCTCCAAGTGAAGAGGAGAAAGGAAGGGAAAAGTTACTGCAGAGTAAGAAACCAGAGAGTCAACTCCACAGGGACCTCCAGATCAGGTGATTGGCTACTTGGCAAGTGAGATGGTGTTGGCGGACGAAGGCACATACTGGAGGGGCAATTGTCCAAGATGACAACTGCTCTGGGTATTGCCTAGGAAGACAAGCTTCCCAAGCTGCTCTTCGAGACAGTTCCCAAAGGTGAGGTAGGGAACAAATTTCCCCCTTTTGACTATCCCTGCAAAATTAATACTAGGAGGGTTGAGGAAACCAGAAATAGCGAAAGCAAGGTGTAGAAAGTATAGAGTGCTGGAAGAGATAACTCAACCAAGTCAGATTTGTGACTGTTTATTGATTACTCATTACACATATAAACCAGACTGTACATTGACTAGGGCCTGAAGGGTCGATCCTAGGTTGCCAACCGTAACTGGCATAGTCTCAGGAGTCGCTGCAGCATGGGACGTGAGAGCAACCTCAAGTCAGCGGTACTCGAACTCAAGTCAACTGTCGGTGAGCTAAGAGATAGCTGAAAGTGTAGCATGCTTAGCGTGCTGGCAGGCAGAGAGGCAGTGACGGCTTGAAGTCTGTTGACTCTCAGGCAGAGTTATGTTCTGCAAAGATAGACATGATATTGGTGGGTGCTTAGGTATAGTAACTACGTGCTACTGAACTGGTGCAAGACAGCCTCAATTTGAGGGCTGCGAATACTATTTATACGCAGTGCACAGGGCCAGGGCAAGGGTTGCGGGTTGTGGTGAGAGAGAAAATGCATAGAGAAGAGATGTAGAGAGAGTGGCGGCGGTGAGCCGGTGGAGATGGCCGAAGCTGGCGGCTACTTCCCCTCACACGCCCGAATGCTGGAGGGGTAAAGAGCGGCAATGTGATGCGAAGCGGGTTGCAGCTTACCTGGCGGCAACAGTTGGGCAAGCCAACTCTTGACTTGGAAGGCTTGCTGTGACGTGAATGGCGTAATGGTTCTATTTAGAAGGGTTCTGCTGCTGTGGCGAGGCTAGATGAATGACGTTGCTTGTGGCGCGTAAAGCCTATCAAACCCCCTTGGTATCAGCCATCCTCAAAGACCTCAGGTGTCTGCTTCTAACCACAATCCCAGGGTGGTCAATTTGTATATACAACCAAAAAAGACCATGCCAGTAGGGAATGCTGGAACACGAGACCTGTAGATCCAGCCATTACTCGAGGACTGTTCTCCCCACCTACTAAAATGGCCAGACCATGGATAGGAGTAGAGGTACTAAATAATTAGTAGTCTCAATCCTAGCATACAGATGCATTTGTAGTCCTCGCCAAAAGGGAAACAGCCCAATGCCCCTACACACAATGCTGCAATCTGTTTACACACTATTTTGAATTGTGTTAATATTTTAACTGAAGAAAGCTTCAGAGGTTGGAAGGTCTGTATATAAGGCTTCTGCAGCTTCTCTGTTAAGTCATAAATGCAGTTCATAGTTCAGAAACATTTCAAACTATTTGTAAAATGTCAAGTATTGGGTAAACTAATTTGTTGTTCCTTATGTGTGACTTTGACAACTTAAGTGGTTATCATAACCAAAATCTACTTAGCATATAAGAATTAAAATAAGTTTTGATTACAATTGGTGTTGAAGAAATTGCTGCATGACGCCAACATCGCCATCACATGGTCTGGCTAATAGCCTGACCATGGATGCTTGTTTACATTTGGGTTTTCAACAGGCCTGGGCTGTCATAGACAAACATAATTTTACATTGTTAATCTGCATCCTTGTAGCATTACAACTCACTCGGAGCTGTACTAACATGTAAAAGCAAGTATTTATGCCAACGTTTCAGCCTTAATACAATTCATGTTGTTTTCACAATTTTAGTGGCATGAAAGCAGTAATGTTGGGATTTTGAAGTTGTTCACCTACTGTACAGCTGGCATGCGTACTCTAGCCTATTTTATTTCTCTGTGCTGAATGTCCAGTATATTCCAGTTTTGCCCTGATTAGGGCTGAGTGAAGTGCTATATCATGTAGATACATGTTTGCAGAAACGTGTGTGGGCAGTGCGGAGACCATCATCCACAAAGCCATTGAAGAAGTGGGCAATCCTGCTCTGTCTGCTGTTAAGGGCTCTCCAGGTATGTCATCCAGCCCATCTCTGTTTGTACTGTTACCCAGGAAGTTCCATTGATAAAGTGGCACTTCTGAAAGCCATGCTTAGTTTAGACTTAGTTCCAGTAGTGTACAATTCCGTAGCCACATGTACAATACAAACTTTGTCTTAGGTAGTGATGAGGAAGTACTGCATCACTTTGAAATTGTTACAAACACGAATAAGAAATAACACATTAAAGCTCAGAACTTAGTTTTTAATTAGCTGCCAACATGACTAGTTATTCTAGCTAATGTTGACATTGATGTACAGCTTGTAAGACAATGATTTTTTTAAGGTCTAAATATTTTTACTATCTCCAGGTGTGTGTGAATTTGTCTTCTTTTTATTTCAGTGGTGCTCATTAGTGTCATTGGATAGTAAAAATACTTTTATTTGTCATGTTTACTACATATCTTCCAGTATCTAGCAAGCTCAATGTCGAGAGTCCTACACCAATCGTATGTCCATAAACCGTATGAACTGACACACTGTTCCAACACATTTGAGTCCTTGTGGAAGGGTGGATGAAACCACCTTTATATTAGCCACCCATGAGTTGCATGCTTCATTGCTCCAGAGACTTGTTTGTTTGTGGTATAGGGGGCCAGAATTGGCATTGAACTTTTGCCATGATTTGAAAGTTTGTGAGTGCTTGTTCATTCACATTGGGCATTGCCATTGGATACATTACCAAGTGTTGAAGTCAACACTGGGAAACTTTCCATGTTTGTTGCTAGTTTTATATAGACTGGGTTAACTGGCCAGGATCTCCAGCAAGCAATGTTAGCAAATAACCCACCAAAATGTACTGAACACCACCACCCCCCCCCCCCCACCCCCCTCTAATCTCTCCATGCCTATCACCACTAAGGTTGCCAGCCATGCTGGGTCTGCTTATTAATACTAAGGGTTTACTTGCTTCTTATTGAACACTTCTGCAGTTTAAACAGTAAGAGCCCTCGGACCACTACATATATTGTGAAACTAGGTTCCAGCCTAGCTAATTGTGGTCATGGCTGGACTGTTTGAGTGGGATGGACTCCCATATTTTTTGTGAAGTATTTATTTGTAGTAATATTTGTATCTCTGTAAATAAATGTTCTGCAAATATGACTTTTTGTCAGAAAAGATAAATCAATTATCTATGTCCCTATTTTTTACTTTTGTCATATTAAGTTTATGCATGTCACACTACTAAGCAGCGCGCTTGCATGTTCTACTTGACGACTTCATCCCATCAGTAAGCGCTGAGAGCATTTCGGGTAAGTCTAAAGCGGCAAACAATTATTTCAATGGCTACAGGGTTGTCTATACACATTGGGCAACTACAGACATGCAAATAATTACCGTGCTTAACTATGGAATTATTCTGCCCGCTCAGATTTTAGCATGCGATCACCACCCTCAAAAACAAAGATTATTTTACCTGCCAAGTCACAGACACGCTAGAGCAGGTAAGCAAGTTAACAGCGGCACTGCAGGATGGAAGCACTCCTGTGACCAGTGACATCATAGCCGCCAAGCCTCAAGAGTGAGGAGGCGGTAAATATGTCATCAGCCTCCATCCAGGGCGATAAATATGCACTGCCGCCTGTTACCCTGAGATACTCTAACCCTGTGATGGAAGGCTACCAACTCCTGCACCCTTGTGACAGCCACGAAGCTGAGATTTCGACTATACAAGGAGAGCCCAATACGCTCTTGCCAGAGTTCATTGGCCCACTGACCGCAGTAGTTGGCGGGTTCTCCCGGGTCTGCACAAGACCTCCCTCTCCAAGCCTGAAGAAGGCTCTTTCCATCCTACACAGCTTGAACATGGCTCTCAACTCCAGCTCCAGCAGCTGCAAGATGGCTCTATCACCTACCCCTAAGCATGAAACACACTATTAAATTATAATACTTGGTGAGGTAGTAATTTCTCATTCGCCCATTAATTTTAATAAGTTACTAAATTTAAATTGGTTATTGCTCTCACTACTAACTATGCTACCTCCACAGAGTAGGGACGAGTGTGCTGAACCCTTTAGGTTTCCGGGAGCCTGTATAAGGCTGTAGTCTGAACAAGACCTACTGGGACTCCTGAGGTGCGTCCAGTACACCCGAACATACCTATGGAAGTTCTCCAACACTAGCACGTCAGTCTCACATTCAACACCTCAAAGTGACTTAGCATGTCACTTTCCTGTATGCTGAATTCAGACTGCTGGCAGATGAGCTAGCCCATGTATCCAGTTGCTACTTGAAAAGAGTCTATTTCAATAAGTGATTATTTTATTGATTATTTTATTCATCTATCTGTTGTAGTAATTGGTTGACATTAAGAGTATTGATGCCTAAAGGAGGTGGGCAGCAAAGTCGTATTCGCAGACTAGCCCGACGAGCTGTGCAGCGAGATTTACCACAGACAGAGGCTACTTCCACAGTTGAATCCTGTAGTGAGGTTGTACCATACCCACCTCTACACAAGGCAAGGTCTGCAAAATCCTGTAGGGAAGTCCCTGCGATTGATGAACACCAACGTAGTTAATTAGAACCTCTATTAGGGATTTGTTGGTCATGGACAGATTACGACCATGCCAGTTATCTAATCCCACCGACACCGACTCTCGTAGTAAATCCACCCCGACCTATTCAGCCTAGTATAGTTACAATACCTACCACATGTAAAATACGGACTGCTGCTAGGAAGGTTCTTGATATTATCATTCGCCCCAAACCTGTGCATAAGCTCAGACTAGCATCCCTCACCCTCGACTTCGTACCCATTCGTGTCTACTAGGCCAGCCCCATATAGTCCTCCAGGAAGCGAATGAGAGGCATAGTAATACGTTGTCCAGAACTACATTTCAATCACCTCCACTTCAAAATCATTGGCATCTTCATGTTCATTTAATTCTTATTTAGTTTGGACAGCTGGCATCCCGTATCTTGTTGACATTCTCATGTTCGAATCCAGTGCCATCCATAGTATACTGGTCAGATAGGCAGGGTAATTCATGCAGACTCCCCCAAGACTGCCCTGTGTGGGGCAGATCAGTGACAACTATAGCTGGCTATTTCCAGAGTTCCAGGCAGGGGCTGCAATAGTCACGTTACTACCTTCACACCTCTGTTACCAGGGAAGATTGTCAGGGTGCTGTTGCACAGTAACACTCAGGACCGTAACATCCTGCAAGAGATGCTAATTTGACCTTTGACCAGCTACCTCTCCACCACTGCATCTCATCTGCCAGGTAGAAAGATTGGGACATGAATGCCAAAAGGGAGTTGTAGTGCAAAATATGGAATAATACAGTAGAAGCTCTCCATTGCGACCCCTTACAGTTCCCGAGGACAGGGTCGTAATAAAAAATTTGAAAAATTTTGGGCCGATTTTGAACTGTCCCTAACCCCTATGCTCCCAGACTTGCCATTTTGTGCATGAAGTTCATATTCAACCGTCTCTAGCACATAAAAAACCACTGATTAAATTATATATAAATGTGTACTTTAATAGCTGTACGCCTCCTGATTAATTTAATGCAGAAGAAAGGCATATTGGACCACCCCATGTCGTGAAAAGGAAGGCCATCGAAAGTGTGTGGAAAGATTAGACTATGTATTATTAAAATATAAAGTTATTATTAAAGATCTATTACGCAGGGCTCGTGGGTCATACATTGCTATGAAGCACGTAGCGATCAAAAAGTTTAGGTGGCATTTCGCAACTCGTATGTGCGTGCCGTGCTCTCGCTTTGATCTGGCCGTGTACGTAGCTGGGCGAGCGCCTAGATCCTCAGGCTGGGCAGCTGTCGGTCGGTAGCTACAAGATGGCGAGCGGCGGCCGCCCGCCCACCGCCACTGCCTGCGTTAAAGGGCCGGTTCACATCGTAACAGCGGCCCGGCATTGGGAAAACATACTGATTGATGCGTTTCACGTCAGTGTGTTGAATTTATACGAAATTTAGGTGGCGTGTTGGCCTCTGCACTGGCACAATGATGCCCGGCAATGTTTACGGGAATGTAAATATTTAGTGCATTCTACTTGGAATATTAACTATCCCGAATTTTTCATAAAAAACTTTTGACATTGCCTATAAACGCGCACAGCCTCATTCGCCATAATATGGTACCGGTAACATAAGAACACATTTTATTTGCACACGCTTATCTTTATTCACTTTACATATAAAATTGACTTCAAAAATAAAACAATTGCCCACCATAAAAAATTAGCATATTACATAGGCGTGGACGCACATAAACTTAAAAATAATCATTAAAAAGGGCCATTGAATTAAATTTGAAGTTATACATAAACTGATTAAGAAACTAGTCTGTGTAATGTGCTGCTGTTTTTACAGCAAAAGAGGAGGGATAATGGAAGCGAAAAAAGACAGGAAGGGTAAGGCAGAGGGACAAAGAATCGTTACTGACCCTGGCCTGCAGCCCCCACCCCCTCCCTCCTCTCCCTAGCTTCCAGGACAATACAACAATGTCCCCTTCTGGCATTAAGTAATTTATTGCTTCACGCTGCTTGGGACAACAAATGTCAAATGTCAGTAAGGGCTAGTTTTCCATAGACTGAAAACCGTGGATAATAGAAACTATTAACACGGTTGGAGAAACCGTCTACAAAACAAATACGCACATAACTAGATACCACCCACATAACTAGATACCATGGTTGGGGAGGGATTACTGTATCTATTTTTAGACGTGCCTCAAATTTTCGACTTTTTCAACCCAAACTTTTCGGGGTTCCTCAGGATTGGGTCCTAATAAGAGATGTGGTTATAATAAATGGCGTCGTAATGGAGGGATTTTACTGTACTCTTGCTCTCTTTACTGCACTGTCGTACTGAACAGACACAAGCCCCTGTGATCATTACCCTGTTGCCACTAATCCGTTAAGTCTACCATCTCCGACTGTGTGTTAGCAGAAGACTTTGTTATCCTGTTATGCAAGAATTTGCAGACTCTGTGTGCTATCAGACTACTGCCAAATCAGCCGTAACAACCACCACCACCATAGAATTCATACGTCCTAACATGCACCAGCACCAGACTTATGTTCAAGAGACTACTTTCAACACGGACAGTATATATTCATGCGTGATGCCTCAGCTGACTTTATGTTCACTACTTCAAAGAGGAGTTGGTTTTGTGGGGCACTATGCAGGCACAACCTTTACCAGGTTTTTACGGGTTTCTTGCTTTATCGCTACGAGGTACTGGCACACGTCCAGTTTAGAGTACAGGCCTGGTAGCTCTGCGGCAGGGCACAAAATTCTGTTCGGGCAGTGTGATCTTACGTTTCAGATGGTTTATTTTCGGCGGGCTACCTGGGCGATGCGTACACTCAGCCAATGGCTTTACCTGGCTCGTCTCTGTTGGTTGTACATGAGTCACAGGTAGGTTAGTGATCTGATTTGTAATGCTCGAACGTGCTTGTCACGGGGGTGCTGCTGGTTCAAGTCTCAAGTAAGTGGTGGGAACTACTGAGGGTTGGTCCAGTTGACTGAGGTATTTGGCGATCCAGGGTGGAATCTCCTCGCTGAGACATGTCGGTGCCTCGAAGAGGTCCTGGGGATCTGTGGAGTGATGGGTATCAGTAAGTGGGCAGTGCCTGTGCTTGATACTTTGGTGTAAGTTGGCCGAGTATGGATATGAGAGAGGGGGTAAGCTCCTGTAAGCACCCATGGGCAGTTAGCATTTATTCTCGCAGAGATCACTCCGGCAGATGAAAACATTTGGATCAGATCACACACACACGTCCGTGAGTGTTCCCAGGTTACATGTATCTCTACTTAGTGCAACGTCATGTTGAACGTCTGCAGACTTAAGGTTGACGCGTGCCGCTTATACCACTATTAAATACGATAACGACTCGTATAGCTAATCACATCAACTATTCCTACTTCAACCCACGTGAGTCTATCCCGCAAACCTGTACATGGACGTCGTGGGCCACCACAGTCCTGCACGAGGCTCCCCCCCCCCCCCCCCGTCCCTCCTTTCACTGAGTGCCTACAAGTGGTCAGCCACCTCAGGGCATGGCCGAGCGCCGCTGATCATTCCCGAAGTAAAGTGATGACTAGAGGATTGATGCGTGCCGCTCCTACTACTAATCAACTACGATTATAACTTATCGCTAAGGTTCCTACTTCCGCTACTTCAGACGTAAGAAACACATACAGAAAATTTTCTACATTAATTCTTAGCTGCCTACTCTACCAGGTAACAGGAACTTATAAGCGATTTCTCATCACCTGAAGGTTATGCAACTCTGCAGCTCCCCCTCCCCTCCTCACGTTAAGAGCCTACAATCTGCCCGGACCGCAGCAAGGCCAAGCACCACCGAAGAGGCACGAAGCAGAAATGCTGACTACTGCTGACCCAAGTTTTTCGACTCCCACGCCAACCAGGGCAGGATGCTTGCCCTCCCCGCAGCCCGCGCCAGCAGTCTACAAGCTTCACCTATATAAGTCCAGATGCTGTCTGGCAGTTCATTCTTGTATCATCTTTCACGACATCTCAAGCACTACTCAGTGCTGGGACCTCCAAAGATCTATGTACGAATCGACGACCAGTCATCCAGCGAACACGTACATATGTATTTAATTTCACTTTGTCTCTTCTAGACACCTTTTACTCAGCTCAGTTCAACTTTAACTTTGCATTCGTCTAGAACCAGCTATTCCCCCTTTTAACCTAGAACCAGGTCGCCTACACCTGGAAGCGCAGATACCTTCAGCACTCCACAGTTTGGTAGGAGGTAGCACGGGTCATGTGTCTATTGAGTATTCAATACACACTCATTGTTCACTACTCTTCCACTTTTAATTTACAGGGTACTTGTCTGTGTTAACAGTTAGAGACAGAATACGACGTGCAATGCCAACAGGATCCGAGAGATTGTGGACAATCACATTAGATGGCTACCTGTTTCTTCCCAACCATCCAAGCACTAACTTAATGCTGGTGGGAAGAAACAGCAACGCCACAACCACTAGAAACACCTTCACATAGGGAGGGGCTGCAAGCTCAGGTTATTTCTCGCTTCGTGCTCTAAGTTAGTGCTGAAGGGACATTAGCATTGGGTTTGCCACTCAACCCTGTGCTAACGCACAACCAGTAGAGGCTTGGTGGTCGACACAGCTCCACGTCCCTGATCAGCCCGCATACTTGGGGCATCAGTGAGGACTCTTATTGAGCTCATGCCAGCAAGTAACTTTTGGGTTACACTTTAGTAACTGTTCCTGTCCAAGTGCATTACGTAGATGGTCAAAATCGTTTTACTCTATGCCTTACAAGGTAGGGAGTGGCAAAAGATATAAGGAACAATACCTAGCTCATCTTGCTGTCAAAAACCGTGGTTGGCATTACCACCTCCTATGCAGGAAAGGCAGGCAGAACGGGACTGCGCCGCCCAACTTAGACACCAAGCAGTAGCGCCTGCTCCAATCATAGTAATCTACTTGTCACCTTGCCTTCGTATACATCCAGCGTGTCACGCTGTGGTAAGAGGATTGTTAAACCGAACTGAGGCAAGACACGCCTGGGCCAACCCGAACTTATGGTGCCGTGCAGCCTGCAGCTTACAACTGGAATCGCCACTTCGGAGTGGACTGAGCTCACCACTATTGGGTGAAAACTGCACCAACACCACCACCCAAGACGACAGTATAAGTAAGCACTAACCAACACCCCTCGCCTCACACCTTCTAACCAGAGTTAATAATCCCGCTTTTGGTCTAGCTGAAAAATCCTCAACAAACGTGTCAGTCAGTCTAACCAGGCACGCATCAGGAGTCTCTCCTCCCACGCCGGCCTCACAGCAGAGGGACATCACACCAAACCCCATCCCCGCAGTCTGCCACCGCACCCTGCAGTTCTGACTATAAGTCTGCGTGGCCGGGCTCGCGAGTCTTATTCTTCCAGTCATTGAGCTATCTCCATCACGGACATACTGGGGCCTTCTACAATTGAAAACTCTGTGGCAGTTACCAGAGGCTGCCACCACCAGTGACTTCAACATCCTACAGCAGCAACCAGAGGCTGTCGTCATTGACGTCAACCACCACCAACAGCCACCACCAGCTGCTACCATTGATGTCACCAGAGACTTCTAGAGCTACCAGAGGCTCTGTTGACGTCAACCACCCCGGTTACCAGTAGCTCTTCTATTGGTAACACTGACATTAAACATAACCTGCTACTAGAGCAGTGGTCTTAGACTTCAGCCGCCTCATATAGGCAACCCGTTTACTAGTTAGCTCGTTTGTTTTTATAATTTACCAGTCTTTTACATAAAGTTCCTGACTAGCCTAGAACCAGGTCACCTACACCTGGATTACATAGGTTTACTTCTTGCAACCCAACTACTTGGTGGTACTTAGCACGAGTCACGTGTGTTTATTGTGATTTAAGTAAACATATCTTTGCGTTTCTAAACCGCAAGTTTTATTCCGGAGTTATCTTGAGTACGCCTGCTAGGAAGATATGAGTTGTGCACTATCGACAGAGATTTGGGATTTTACCGGAGTACCTACGTGCTGGCGGGGGTATTTGCTTGGGTGATATGGCTTGGCCTTGGTTGGGAACTCGCACCCAGTAGAAGCAGTGGTGACCCCTACGGCTACAGTGCCTCTGGTTCGCCCGCTAAGGTGGGGGACCTTCTGAGGCACCGGGCTCGTGCTACTATCCTCTACTGGGCATACACTAATCTAGGTTTTTTCTCTTGCCTCTATAGTGCTCGACTCGTTCCCTTCAGCAGCGATTACCTCTCTATGCCGTTAAAGGTAAGGCATGGCTCAAGGAGGGAGGGGCAAAGGATTGTCCACCTCGTTACCAAGCAGCGAGTTGTAGTAGCTCAACCCACAACGGAACGGCAGGCAGAGCTTGACTGCGCAGTCTTAATTAGGCAACAGGGGAGAGACCCTCCTCTCCCGTGCGCAACTACCTTCTATTCACATCACCACCAACCTGTACGCACCCCGAGTATCACCCCGTCTTGAGTGGTTGGGTACATGGGACCAAGCAACACCTAGGAATCACCAACCCCAGGTTTTGGAGTACAGAGGCAGCCAGCTGGAACCTATGGTACCATGTTAGCAGACACGATACCCTCAACTCCACTGTACATGACTGCACCAGCGGATCCAGCCAGCAGATGACCACTACCCTTCAGTCGAAGATTCTCTTGGTAAGCCAGGTACCTCAAACACCTCCCGCCAAACTACCACTGCGATTCAACCTACCGTAACTAAGAAGATGATTGACCCAGACTCGCCAACCCATCGATCATAAACTTTATCCTGGCACGTAGGGCGACATGTCCAGTGTCCAGTAAAGATTTCTAGTAGGAAACGACCACTTGAGTAAAGTCACCAACCGAACACATAAACTGACCTGCGCAATCTAAAACCACTGTGACTGTGCCATTTCCATTCAACCGGGCACGCGTCAACGTTCACCTTCTTGCAGTGCTCTGGCATTAACGAGGTGAGCACCGAGAATCAGGCCTCACCGTCAGCAGTCCCAACACATGTTTGTGTGCTCAAAAAGTCTTCCCAACTAAGGGAATGACCCCTCCGGCGCCTAAACACAGTGGAGAGGGCAAGCACCGAATCAAAAAGCTGAACTTTAGAGACCGAGTACCTGTGTGCAGGTTCTACTGTTCTGCCTACCGTGGTATGCAGAATGGTTGGCCGCGTGTGTGTGTGTGTGACGTATGCTGGTAGTGTACTGACTTGAATGAGTAGGTTTCCCGGGTCACTTGCGTTTCACTCAGCTGCGTGAGGTACACTAGGAAAGGTGCAAAGTCTACAGGAAGGTGATAACCTCGAGTCAGATAAACTTTTGTTTATTCCTTGTTACTGTATATAAACAAGTGATGTCTTACTACCTCATAATGCTGGCAGAGCTTATGGAAGCTTAACCTATTATATCCAGTAGAGGCGACCTGGTCCTGGGCTAACAGTGGTGGGGTAGAAGAGCGCTTTTAAAATAACTGGTCTAAACTCCCTTCGTATGTGTAGCTCAAAAGGAGCTGCAGCATCTAGTTGTGTAAACAATATTTGACATGAAAGCTTCCGTGAAAACTAAGCAAGTTGAGAGAGGATGGCTCCAGCGACTAATATGGTGGAGACCAAGTAGAGGTGTTCCTTTAGCACTAAAAATGCTATGAAGGAAGAAAAGGTAGCAGCTAGGAACGAAGTTAGCTGGGTTAACTTGATGACTGACCGTGAGGGCCGAAGTGAGCAGGTTGGTCAGATCTCCGACCACAAGTGCAGTGGAGAATGAAGACTGGTTATGATCGATTTTTTCTAACTACCCTGCATCTACATGTTAAGTGCAAGGCCAGTGGATAGGACGGAAATTTATTGCATCTCAGGGAAAACTGCTTAAGACTAAAAGGAAGCATCATGCAAGGGGACATGCATTGCGGTAGATCGGGATTGGCCAGCCAAGGCCAGCAATTGGGGCCATGACTACCTCCTCAAGTGTACTTTGCTAAGCTATTGGTAGAAGAAACTAGGAAATACAGGCACAGGCACCATAAAAGCCCAGTCTACAGGGAAGAATTCAAAATTATTCATGTTAATGCTTGTCCGATTAGCTAGGGCTGGATCACGGTCGTGTGGCTTTTTTTGCACTTCGGTCAGTTGTGCCTACAGGTTGACTTACTCCTGTTTGCGGCTAAATATAGCGGTCGGGCATGTAGCCTTATGTGATGGAACAAAGTTATTGACTTTACGATTCAAGAGTCCCTTCGATAGATCAGGTTTACGACTCTTATTGGAGCTGGTCGTAGTTGACGACAGGTGGGAAGTGCTAGCAGAAGGTAACTTGTCTTGTGGGCGAGGGGTAGCTGGATACAGCTGATCAAGTGGTTCGTCTTGGGCTCAAGCGGTAGTGAGGGCACGACGTGATACGACACAGAACTTGCTGTTCCAGTCCGCTGATGCCCAGCCATTCCACGGTTGATTAATTAATCCTCTTACAACGGGATGGCAGGTCGGATGCGTGTGCAGTGGTGCTGACGGGAAAGAAGCTGGATTGGTTACAGTTGACATAGGTTGTGCCAGTGATCGGAGTAAGGCGGCACAATTTCGTTCGGCTCGTCGACTAGCTGTGAGTGGTACGAGACCTGGCGGCTGCCTGGCACCAAGGTGTACAACTCTTTGCTCCTCCCTCCCTGTGCCTTGTCTCACCTTAAATGGTATAGAGTGGGTTTAGCTACTGAGGACCATGAATCTGGCACCACAGACAAGGATAACCCTAGATTAGTGTTGCCTGGTGACAGTTTGCCAACGCGCGCTCCGGTGCTTCAGAAGATCCCCCATGTTTGCGGACTGATCAGAAGCATTGGAGCCATATGGGTTGCTCAAGACTAGTACTGGATGTACAAGCCCAACCAAGGCCAGGCCGTGGCACCTAAGCAAATACCCCCGCCAGCACCCAGGTGCTCCGGTAGGGTTACAACTCAGATGTTCTGTCTCTCCCTGTTTGAGAAGTGTTGCTAGTGGTTGGGGCTCCTCTATTCTACTCCTTCAGTACCTGTATACTTGGTATGAATAAAATAGATGGCTGTCTAATGGATGTTTATTCAACTTGGAGCTGCCTGAGGGGGAGTCTCCAGTTGTAGCTAATTCATAGTAATAATAACTTCCCGTTTCTGGTCGGCAGTACTCGGCTCGAGGTCCTCTCAGCAGTTGGTTACAAAGTACTCTATGAATGAGACTCGCAGTTAAGAGAAACAAACCGTGTTTATTAAGAGCTTATTAAACACGGTACGGTGACACATGCTCTCCTGCCAAGAAGACTGGTGTTTGGGAGTAATCCTACGGTAGCCAGGTGTAGGTGATCTGGTCCTAGGCTAGTTGGGGAAGTGAAATATAAACTGTGGAAAATTACTTAATAGAAACCTCTCTCTAAATGGGGTGTCTGTAGGAGACAAAGATATTACTTGTGGTATGTTTGGTAGCTACAGAAAGCTTCTTGGTAGCTATTGGCGATTGGCGTCGCTGGAGCGTCCGGTAGTGTTGCTGCAGAGCTCTAATGGCGACGTCAAGGATGACAGTCTCTGGTGGCTGCTGAAGACTGTTGTGTGGCTGGCGACAGCCTCTGAAAGGGCTGTTGATGATCTAGCTGTAGTAGTAGGCTCCAGCACCCAGGTGCTTGGAGAAGACTGCAGGAACAACTGACGAGTTCCGCAGCGCCCGGACATGTATAGTAGAGCAGCGCGTGCCGTGGGGGAGGGCGTGCGACGTCTCTCAGGTCTGAGGCCGGAGTGGGTGTTAGCACCTTCTGGTCATCTCTTGGCTTTTGCGTATTCTCGGTGATGCTCGTGCATGGCCCGAGGTAGCTGATGGCTTGTTGGCTCTCAGCGCTGGGGGGAGGGTCACGCGCCGCTGTATTTCGTAACCCCTCGCATCCACGTGTCCGGCTGCCCTCCAGGATCGTGGCAGACCATTACTTCCGTGTACGAGATGGTGCGGGTTTTGAATCTCACATGTGTAGAAGTAGTACACTAGGGTTGCAGTGAGATGAGTCGTAATCGTTGTAGATAAATGGTATAAGCGGCATGCATCAATGCATTAAACAGAAATGCTGTTGGAGGTAGAGGTTGGAACTCATGCTTTATTAGTAGAGAGGGGGCACTTCATTTGGAATTTCTTCAATCTGCACTGGCTCTAACCAGTGTGATGCAAGCATCATCCTGGTGAGGAAAGTGGCGCTATGGGGCCAATCCTTTCGGTTTCCCAGTAAACCTGAAACTAAAGGAATGAAACAGAGTTGCCATCGGGTGTCAGTCAAACCAATGCCCACTGGTTTTTACGCGTTTCAGAAAAGACTGTAGAACCTGCAGAATGGAAAGTTTAAATATGACTAACCTAAGTGACTTATAGTAGCATATGTCTATGGGGACATAAGTGTCTAATCTAGTGCTGTGCTACCTTGCAGTGAGGATATCTCTGTAGCCATGGGTTGTAACAGTCTATTTTCACCCATAATGCTGCGAGTGCACAAAGTTTCGGAAAAGAGTTGGGAGAGGGGGGTTATTTTTTTCAAGATTGGGGACTCTCACCAGCTACTGTATAGAGCACACTATCGCCACAGCCTCCTCAGGTGTTGTGGGTAATCTGACTAGAGGCCGCCTTGGAATCGGCAGTGGCGAACGAGCCGTACATGCATGAAGTTAGCTGGGAATGAGACGTGTATTTTTGTCTAATTAAAAATAGGAAGTATTATTAATTAAATTTAGACTGGTAGTACCTTCAGGACTGCTCAGATGAGTCTATTGCAATAGACTTTGGAGGTTGCGCAGGTGCTATAATAATTGTCATGGCAGTGTGTTACATGCAGGGCTATGGGGGGTCTATGCGCTACGAGCAACTTGGGTCGCTTATAGTGTTAGGTCCTGAGCGAGCGTTGTGACCCGCTATTTATACTCTGCAGAGTCCTTCCCCTTCAGTCATCTAGATAGGGGTGATCGTGGGAGCAGGGAGTGGTGGTAGCATGACTTCTTAGAGGCTGTGACATCACCGGCCAGCTTGGTGATGAGGTGGTGAAGTAAACTGGTGAAGCTATCTAGCGGTGTGCAGTGGAACTTTGTGCCTTGATGCATAGTCTCAGTAGGCCGGTGAATAATAAAATCTTCAGTTGGAACATCCCATTCTTGCAGTCGTAGACAGTAAAAGTTCATAACGTCTCGCGTGTCAACAATAAAACTCCGTTGAAATCAGGTGCAAAGCTTGTCTTCTGATGAGCTGAATTTGGTTTTATACCATTGTTGAAAGGACATCATGCATCTATATGAATAAAATTTGGCATAATGGTAACACATTTGTTTCTAACTCTTTTACATCATAATCTGGCTGACGCAACAGTTAAGTTAGTGTGTTGATTTTCTTTCCCAGTCCGAAATAGAACATTTTTGTCATTTTTATACATGTTCCGAGTGAAGTGACGTGTGTTTATTGCTTTCTGCTGTATTTCCACATGGTTTCTTGTCCCAAAATTATTAAAATTTCACATATGCCATCCTGAAAAATGTGCTGCTTCACGCTGTTGAAGTCTGTATAAATTTTAAACCTCAAACGTGAAGAAACTTCGGATGACTATGTTTTGTTATATTTGCAATAAGTGTTGCAATTCCGAAAGCTAAAATAAATTTGTGCATGTGTTATTTAGTATTTACAAGATTCCGAACTTATGACTTTGTATCGTTAAGCCTAATACCTCGGCACATGTCACTCACTTTGAAACAATAATGGCATAAAATGTTTTATACTGCACGTGAAACTTTTAGAAATATGTGACTGTCTGTCTCATATAACATGGCAAGATTTTGATTGTCAGTGAGTGGCAACTTGATGTATACAAAAAAAACAAAGTGCTGTTTACAAAATTGTGTATCAGCTGAGCAGCGAACAAACAAAAGGTAGTATTAAGTTTTCTATTCTGAGAGTGCTGCCGACGCACATCAGACAAGTACAAAATACACAATAACAAAGAATTCCTAGATTAATTAATGTATTTTATTTTACGTGGTCACAAAACCGCAGTTGTAAGTGTTACTAACTAATCTTCATGCTTAAGTAGTAATGTAAAGGGTTTCAAAAGAAACACAATAAGACGATTCATAGCCGAATGAAACGTAACTTCAAACCTTAGATCTTTTCATGTCGTATTCCAACTGTCCATCCATGCTTTCTATATGTGCTTGATATTAATTCCAAAAGCCTACAGAAATATTGCATGGTAATATTGAATTATTTTTTCAAATAATTTGATGAAATATATTTCAAATTCATGTTTTGAGACAGTAATAGGAGAAAAGTCAAGGTTTAAAAAGCAGGATTTAGAGGCGGCGAACCTGCTGCTATCTGTTGGTACCGCATGCTGCTCACACGCTTTCCTGTGTGTATGCTCCATCTGTGGGCTTTTTCTCGAACCTAACCAGCTATAAAGCTGAAATGAATATGTTTTGTATGTAAAACAACAAATTTACGAACAGATACCAATAGTTTTATTTTTCCGCGAGCTCTGCGTAGATTTTAAAGTAACATATATTTCATGTACAGCGATTTTGATTACTAGTAATTTCTATTGGGCCAGTAATTGTCTATCTATATCCCATACACTCCATATTTTTTCCCGGAAACCCATTTCCTTGTTTTCGCATAGCCTCCAATTGACGCACCAGCTGATGGCGAAAGGATACGTAAACTAAAAGTAAACATTTGTTGGACTTTCAAAATCTTGCCATCTTATATGAGAGACAGTACAACAGTATTACCGTATAACGTCTGTCCAAACAGTTTTTGTATGATCCAATACATAAAACAGGAGGAACTAACTTCCACTATTTCTTTCAAGGTATGTAATTTGGGGCAAAATTAGATTCTGCATTAAATGTGTGGATGCAGTTTCATGAAATACATTATCATCGACTAGGTATTGTGTTTTTAGTATTGTGATGAAGTTCGTTCATATCACTGAAGGCATTTAAGTTTTTTAAACAAAAAATCATTTTTTTTCATAGGAAATCAGTAGGACTTCAGAAACATTGGTGTTGTGTGTTTTAAAAACTACGTGGCTGGACGAATTTTCGCAAAACTTGGAATCAAGTGACGAATATTAGTGTGGAAGTATGCTGTAAAAATTTAGATTAATTCTGTTTAGCCATTCAGTTTCATGGCGACATGACAATTTTTTTCGTTACCCACCATTTGCTCATAGGTAGTCTGGTATTAAACTATTGATTTATGAGATATTTATGCAATATAATTCTACTCGCATCTGTTGCTGAACATAATTGTAAGATCATTTAATGACCGATTGTAGTTCATTGTCTTCTGTATGAAAGAATAAATATGTACACTGTTTTATCTAAAAGTGTGCCCTTCTTTGACGGGTGACTGTTTTATCAGTAAGGTTTATTAAAGGTTAACTTTCATAACATCTTGGAGTTGTTTTTATAATGGAAAAAGAATGTTTAAATTTTCTGCTATTGTGTCAACAATCAAAATCAAACATTAGTGCTGGTTACAATATTTATTACTGTTAGTCGATTAATGTGTATGCAGTGGGCATACACGCCAGCTTATGTAAACACCAGCTGAAAGTCACGTAGCAGTGTTTATTTTGATAGGAATTAAGAAAGATGCACAATCAGTGGGCTGAAAGTAGAAATTTAGCAGATCTTTCAAAAGTGCTCATTTTACCATGAACAGCCTTTAATCATATAACAGATATGGAATTGGAAAATTTTCCTGTGTTAGAAATTACATTGCATGCAGAAGGTCTTGAGGTTCTTGAGTTGAGTTTGGTACTAATATAAAGTATTATTTTTTATTCAGCAAACTTAATTCACTATCGTAATAATAGTGTGTGTTAACTAAGTGGTGGCAACTGAAGAGCCGGAGAAAATTCAAAGGCTCGATAATGCAATTGAATGTTTTAAGAATGAAGGTGTTATTCCAGACTACTTACGTGGGCTGAGGGAGCCACTCAGCACTGCACTAGACAACTTGGGTGCTAGCTACAACTCTTTCCAGCAGGATTGTGTCTCAGGGGTGGATGCCCTGGCCCGTAGTGTTGTCCTGCTGTCCCATGCCATTGCTTACTTTCTGCTGCATGGCAAGACTGCTGCCAATGTCTCCCCAGACATCGAATTTGGAGAGCGTGAGTACTCTGTTTGTTGGTGTAGTGTATTGTAAAGCGAACATGGTGAACCACACTAATTTAAACAAGTGCACTCATTGGCAAAGCTCAACTAGTTACCATCTTAAATGATAATGAATTCTGTCTAGTTTCTGTAATGTGTCCTAACAATGCTATCAACAGCATCTCGGTGCAGAACAGGAGAAGATAAGGATATTCACTCACAGAAAAGTCACAGTTCACACAGCAAAACTCCACAATTATCCTGTCATATCACCTTTTGTCATTTAATCTCTTTAAATTTAATACTAATTTTCAGATTTAAGAGGGTTTGAGTAATAAAGCTTTCAATTTAATTGTTTCATTACATGCAGAATGTGTACATGGCCTCACAGACAGAGAGGTGTGTTGGTTTATATAGGCCTGGAGGAAGTGGTGCGTGCACTTGGAGCAGACGTGCTGTTCGCACTTGGTGCTGTGAGGCAACGCTCGTCCCTGGACCTGGCTCCAATGAGGGCTCGCCTGAAAGAACTAGAGGGTCTGGTGGAAGGGTTGGCAGCTCTGCTGGCTGGGGACAGCCAGCTACGGGTGGCAGACCTGGTAGAGCGAGAGTTGGCTGACATGGACAAGGCTATCGATGAGGCTGCCCGCACAATACAGGTACTGTGCACCTCACTGCTGCCTGCTCTTATTACTGCCTAATACAGCCAGCATGGACTGCAGTAAATATGAATGAGTGAAAGTTGAATAAGACTGTAGTGAACTTCGTTTACAACAATATGTACAGGTATATGTGACATTGCTTTTGTTTTGGTGGCTTAAATAATCTCGGAAACATTCTCCACTCTAGGTACAAATTTCTAGCTTCTTCACCACAAACACAAGACCTGCACTCCAAACCACCCAGATTGGTTTTCAAAAGGCCACCTAACCTCCACAACAAACTGGTTCGCTTTAACTGCAACCCACCACAAATGCCAATCAAACTATCACTCCCAAACGATCCCTCCCCTGCAATAGCTCTCGCTGTGGCACCTGCACCATTCACCAACCCTCAACTTCTTTCAACAGCAGACTCACTAACCACACATACCCCATCCAAGGCAATTAAAACTGTGCAACACAAAATCTGATTTATCAACTACAGTGCCAACACTGTAATGCAGAAAACATTGGCCTCGCCACCAACACACACAGTCAAAGAATGAATGGCCACAGAGCAGATACCAAACAAGCCGTACCTGGCAACATCAATAACCTACAGGACAAACCAGTTGCAGCACATGCAACATCACACAACAAAGATTTTGATTCCTGTTACAGTACCATAGTTGTGAGTGTCCTACCACCTTCAAGCAATAGCTCAGAACTCAAACGTTGGGAATTAGCTCACCAATTTATAACTAAATCCAGGCAGCCACCAGGCCTCAATATAAGATAATCACAGCTCCTTACTATACCTTCAATTTTCCCGCCCACCCTAGTTCGCCACCCGACCGCTAGGTTTACTAAAAACAGCGCCCTTCCACCATACTGCAGTCTCCTACAACTTGCCGCCTGAAGCTGGCTTAGCCAGCAAAACGTCGCGATCATGCAACCACATGAAAAAACTGTGTCGTTATACTATGTGTGTGTGCCTATTGACAAGTACTAGCCTGTGAGTACTTGGATTCCTGTCCTTTATATATGTTTATTTAATAAAGTTAGATTGTTGCCACTGCTTTCTATAAATGTAGTCAATGTTCGAAAGCTGTTACTGAAGGTTTTAGATCTTGCTAAAGTGTCGTGTACTCAGATGAAGGTAAGCACTAACCGTGCTGCAGGTTTTGGCTGGGTATCCTCTTTCTAACAGGACAGTTATTCGTGGGATAGCCAGGCTTGTGCAATACTAGCCTTCATTTAACACAGTCATCCCTTCCAAGATACACCTCTCCTTCGCCCCTCAGAGTCTGGTTAGGCAAGGACTATAAGTGGCAGCTGTGATTAGACACAATTTGGGGACAAGAGGCAGCAGATTATATTTGCCTGGATCTTGGTTTCATTACAGTAGGCGGGACAGAACCTCCTACAGCTGTGTTTGCTGTGGCCAATAGCTTCTCCCTCAGCAAAGTACGCTAATCACCACTGATATTCCAGTAACGAGATACTCCCATTGCCCAGTATAGCAAAGGTAGCATTCATTTCCAGGTGTTTATTATTTTCATTCCCACAACAATGAGCTGCTGCCCAGCTAGTGTTGGTTACAACTGAGATCAGCCAACACACACTTCGTTGCACCTCATCCCTTCATTCTCATCTCCACTGTGTGTATATGTTAGTTATTACCTTATTTACACATACGTAGAAGTATGACGCATTAAGTCTTTGCAACAATGGTATTTTACAGAATTCAGCTCATCAGTAAGCATAGTCATGCGCCTGATTTCAAACTGAATTTTATTGTTGACCCGCCACGAGACGTCAAGAATTGTACTGTTTACCATGGCAAGAATGGATGTTCCATTCGGAGATTGTATTATTCACCGGCCCACCGAGTCTATGCATCAAAGGTACAGAGTTCCACTGCAAGTCGCTAGATGGCTACACCAGTCTGCTGTGCCACCTCTCTCATTCTCCAAGCCGGCCGGTGACGTCACAGCCCATGAAGCTATTCTATCATCGCCCCCCTCCAGCGATCATTCCCTCGCTCATGAACTCACCAGCCAATGACAGCAGAGGAATCTGCCAACAGAGTATAAATAGTGGGCTAGAAGTTGGTTCGTGACGAGTCTTCGGTCATGCACTGCACTCGCTGCCGGATAAACTGATCAGTGTGAAACTGAATTATCAGCTGAGCTCCTAGCTCTACCCTTCCTTCTTTCTCCGCACTTTTAGTGCCGAAGGAAAACCTACTCCTTAGTCACCACCGCACATCGTCGCCGGAGCCAACGTATCTCAACCCTGCTTAATCTGGAATTCCTAGTCGGAGGCTTGTTTGGCAAATAAGCTATACTTCATGAAGTAGTGCTTCTTCTTCAAGCACTACTTATCTGACAAATGAATTCGTAAATTATTTTGCTATGTAATGATTGTATAAGCATGACTTATTTGGTTCAAGTTGTGCTTGGTGAAGTATGGAAATAAGTATCTGTATAATATCAGTACCAACATAACATAGATAAATTTGCCACTTTATTTACAGCAGTCACTCAGATGAAATTAATTTTTTTTTTTTTTTTCTCTCCTCCCCTGTAACAATTCTTAAAGACAGTGAGTTCTTTTACTCCCTGCTAGATAACTCTAGTAGTAATTATCACTTTTCTTTTGTTTCGCATCGCCTTCCAGCCAGCCGATGACTTCACAGAGACGAGCCATGCATTTGCACATCCTACTCTGCGACTACCCCTTGCCCTAGCGGTAAAAGCCAATTAGTAGCGGTTAGTGGCCCAAGATTAGTATAAAAGCAAAGATGCCCCACGTCTTCAGCAGCAGTCTTCATTTCTAGCGCGTGTTGCTCAGACCTGACCAGATTGATCTCAACACTTCCTAGCACTCGCTGCTCAAGAATCACTTGTTCTAAGTTCTTTTTAGCACCTGTTGCTCAGGACAACTCCCCCATACTTTGCTTAAGCTACGCAAACCCTGCGACCTCCTACAGCTATGTACGTATCTGTATAGGACCTCTTCTTAGTAATTTTTAAGGCTAAATCTTCTCACATTTCTTGATTAGTCCTGCTACATGTCAGCAATTATGTTATGTCATTTCTTACATCGCGTTCGTACAACAGTGCAAGAGTTTGTTGCATAGTCTTCAACAGCTCACACCACATTCCCCTTTTGTTGTGTCGGTCGTCACTGACCAGGAGCTACAGTGCTTTCACCACGTGTTTATTTCCGTCAAACGAAATAAAACGTTGGTCAGCTTTTACTATCAGTACCTTCCTTAGACTTATCACCTTTCCATAGTTACTCTTGCGTAACAGGTTTGCAGGTGATCCTGGGGAATTCTACTCAAACTAGCCCTTCACTATTTTCTACACAACACGCACTAACTTTGTTCGCCCTTCGGAAAGGAGGAGCCACACAGGTACACGGTCCTTAGAACAGTTTGTCAGCCTGGTGTTCACTGGCCTCCCCCTGCGGGCTCCTCTGGAAGAGACTTGTCCCCTAAGTTTGGAAGACTGGGACAGGGCCACACACCCACATGTGTATCTCGACAAGGTGAAGCCTGACTTCCCTCGTGTACCGCAGTCTCTGCCAGACTTGGGAATAGGGTGTCCGCCTGTCCGCTACCATCTGTGATGCCACATGTATGACTGTACAAGGAACCTGCAGATGTGGTACAATTGTAGGAAGGTAAATACAAATTTCCAATGCCCTACGCCCAGCAAAAAGGGTTGAAGGAACGAGTTAGGCTGACACTCTTAGCATCAGGTAGAGCACACAAATATCTTCCTTCCCTGGCCAAGCTGCTAGCTAGTTTGTCATCTTAAGAACAAGCGAAAGTGCGATAACACCTGCAAGACCCAGAGAAGTTCCTGTGCCCCACAATCTCCTCACACCACCTGACAGGACTGGCCCATTGAGTACCCGGAGTAGATCATAGAGTATTTGTGGCGACCTCACACACCAGTTATAGCCTATCTCGTGCCTACTATTCTTCATTCCGTACCTCTACCTAAGTCACAGGACATTGCTCACCATCCTGCTGTACTACAAGTAGTCACACCAGTCTCAAGCGCTGCTCTACCCATACGTCGCCCAGGTGTATCCAAGATAGTGGTGGCACCCAAGCGCCGAATTGTGTTATCCACACCAGATTTATTGACCTGTCGCATAGCCACTTTGCCAGTTTTGTATAATGAGAAGTCACAAGTACCTAAGCAGAACTGAAACCCAGTATCTATATAGAAGCGCCTGACTCAGATTCTAGACTAAAGACCCCGGCATCCACTGCGCAGTCGAGAGAGTGAGTATACGTTCCCGGTACGTCATGATGCATCATTGTTACATACTTACTAACAAGGTGCCACAAATTTTTGGTGCATTTTTATTTTTAAAGAATTTTTCCCTGTAACTTGTTGCAAAAATCATGGTGCAAGCTATACATGAGGGTGATCTATAAACAATTAAATACCGTAAATAGGGGGCGAGCGTCCTGAGAAGTCAGTCTCTCTCAGGCTTCACCGCATTCTTCAGTGCTGAAGGTCCCAACGGAACCATTGACTCCTCTCCTAGTCTTCACTGTGTTCTTGGTGCCGAAGACTATTCCTCTACCTTCATCTTCACCGCACTCCTAGTGCCGAAGACATCCATTGTTCTACCAGTCTTTACCAGTCATGGTCTACATCATCAACACTAGCTAGCCACTTCCGGCCCCTTCATCCTTCGTGGCGACTTAGTAGAGTAGTTCAGTTTATTTTCATAACACTAGTCTACCTACCCTTGTTAGCCTAGGAACAGGTTGCCTTCACCTGTCTCAGGTAGGTTTAAACTTCTATAAGCTCCAAATGGTAGGAGGTAGTGCTACACCACCATTATTTATTTCCGTCATTGGAATAAACAAAGTTTTATCCACTTAGAGTATCCTTCCAGTAGCAATAGAGCCTTTCCCCGTAAATATCTGCCACGTCAGAGGGACAGCAGCTGAAAGGGATATTTTTGCTATACCACTCCACACATTAGTAAAGTACATACACGTACCTTAGACGGCCACCCTTTCTGTGCAGCACGGTGCCCAAAATGGTAGAGACCCGACATTAGGTACTTTGTCTCTTGGGGTCAACTTTTCGGCTTGGTGCTTTCACTCATCATGCTTCTGGTGCCGGAGGGGGGATTCCGTGAGGTTGGGGAGACTGGTCATCAGGAGAGGTTAATTCGCATATCAAGACCATCAGTCGGTGTGGCCTGACTCTATGTATCCAACGCAATTCTGGTGCCGGATACGGGGATAGGGATCCCGCACGGAGTGGCGGAAGCGGTACGTGGTTCAACACCCAAGTAGGACTACAGTGTTACCTGCGCCACTTCCGCAAGGTTCGATAGTAGTGTTCTCTATCTCAAGCCTCATCCCATACTCCTTCTGCAGTGGTAATCATAAAACATTGACGCATGCCGCTTATATCTAATCTAATACGATCACAACTCATCGCCAAGAGTACCTCTTCCACCACTTCAGACGTGAATGACACGCCTACCCTACAGGCAGCAGGAATCTATAAGCGTATTCTCTTCACATGGAGGATATGCAACCCGGCAGGCACGCGGCCGCCCCTACTCTGCGCTGAGAGTATACAAGCTGCCCAGACCTCGGGTAAGGCCGAGCACGACCGACAAGGCACAAGCAGAAACGCTGACCAAAGTATTCCCATGCCAACCAGCCAGTATGTCACGTCTCCCCCGCATCCCACGCCGGCAGCCTACAGGCTTCCATGATATAAGTCAGGGCGCTGCCGAGCTCGAGAGTCATTTTTGTTCCATCTCTTGCATTTTTCCCACAGCACTGCTGCCAGTGCTGGGACCACCCGAGATCTTTGAAGCATTGAGTATGTGTCCTGCGGCTACTTAACCGTCGACGATCAGTCAATCCATCAACCAGCGAACACTCTTACCAACATATTAAATTCACTTTGTCTCCTCAAGACATCTTTATTATACAGTTTAGAAGTATTGTATATTTTCTTGTTGAGCTAAATCTTTCCCATTCTCCGTTAGAACCAGGTCGCCTACACCTGGCCAGTGTAGTAACCTTCAGCACTCAATTGTCTGTTAGGAGGTAGCACAAATTGCATGTTTATTGAGACTCGATAAACATACTGTTGTTTCCTACCTCTCAACTTTTATTTCTTAGAGTATCTGTCTGTTTGCCTGCTAGATACATGTTACTTGTACACCTTTGACAAGGACTGAGAAATTGTTAACTACCAAAGTAACGTCAGTCACGGGTGCCCTTCGGGGTCCATCATATTTTCACACACCCATTAGACGGCCATCTGTTGCTTTCCAAACTACCACAGCATTGCTTCCAGTGCCTGTGGAGAGGAACAGAGGAGCCACAACCATTAGTAACACCTTCACCTAGAGAGGGGCGACAGTCTCAAGTTATTGCCTTATCCCACAGCATTGCTTCCAGTGCTGGGATAAACAGTGGCTTGAGACCTGCCGTCCATTCCTGTGTGGACGCACATCCAGTGGTGGCATTGGTGACCCAAACGGCTCCCCGTCTCTGATCAGCCCGCCTAGCATGGGGGATCAGTGGAGACATTACAGAGCCTGGTCAGCAAGCCAAAACTGGACTTACACTATAACTTGTATTTAGTTTGTTCGCGTTAAGGTGTACCCAGTAACCTGTGAGCAGAGACTTTATGCCTTTCAGCCAGAGGCACTGCCTAAAGCGTAGGGGGTGACACGCAGCGCTCCTTGCCGCCAGACAGTTGAGTGAACTTCCTTTACCTACACTGGAAATGCAGGCAGAACGTGACCGTGTTGCCCAACTCGGGCACGAGTCAGTATAGACTGTTCCGGTTGTGGTATTATTTGTATCTCAGTGCATACGCATTCACCCCGCTTTTGGTCTAGCGTACAATCCTCGACTGTCATGACTATTCATCTTACTGGTTACACATTAAGAGATTATCTTGCGCCCAACGTGGGATGTCAGACAAAAACCTGTAGGCAGGAAGCGGCACGAACTAGACCAACCATACTTCTAGAACTAAAGGTCAACAATGATCTGTCAAGCGGACTTCGGGGAGTCCTCAAAACACCATTGCGCCCTTAACCACTACCATGTCAGATGCTGAAGTCAACGCCGCCACCCGACGTATCCAGCGGACATTGTTAGCCATACCGACTCCGCATGCCATGGCACACTAAGGATAGAATGCACTTACTGCAATAAACTGTTTCATTAGGCCTTCATAGGCAGGCCTGAAGAGACCCGAGCTACAGGCGGTTTAGAGTAACGCTGTACCACTTGTCGATAACCGTCGACAAGTTTGTTTCTGTAACGAAATTACATGCCCCGGGCGAGGCATAAACCTCATAAGGGACGCAACGTGCAGTGAACCCTATCACCACCTATGCATAGGATGGCCCGACGAACCCATCTCTATGCCCGGGATGGCCTACCAATGCGAGAGGTGCTGAAGGAAACACACCTCTCACTCCCGTGGATCTAAGCCTTCCCGGATATATATCCAACCTGGAACAGCGCTTGGCCATCCAGCTACCGGTAGAGATGACTGTATTCAAATAACCGACTTTGCAGGTCGCCCACATGAAGACCCAGACGCATTCATGCAGGAATGGGAAAAATAATTTAAAGAAACGGACCTGCCACCGAAACAATGGGTTGACCGGGCCCAACTGCATTTGAAGGGCCTCACCCTCATATGGTGAGAAAGATACGGAGAATTTTTAATGAACTAGAAGCAGTTCAGTAACTGGATAGCGGCGGAATTCACGGGCAAGGAGGTGTTGGCTAGGCTAACTACACAGTTTTATAGCCATATCCAGGTACTCGATGAAGAGAAGCCGAAATCTTCATACGAAGAAAAGAACAAATGTTTTGACTGGTGTTTCCCGGAGTCAACGAGGCTGCCGCAGTTCGTTCAATCGGTCAAATGTTATTGCCAAATCTCCGGAACGTACTCTCGACAGAAAGACCCACTGCCTTGGATGAATTAGTTAATCAAGCCTGAGAAGCTGAGCAAAACTTTGTAGCACAGGCTAGTCGCGAAGAATCCGTATCCACCATGGCCCTTGAGGTACGAACACCACCTGCTGCGCCTCCTAAAGGCGTACCAACCCCAACCCCTCGCGAGGCATTCGTACCCAAATGCTGGTCTTTCCTGTAAACCACTGCAACAAGGACTGCTCTCGGAAACCAGAAGTACCTGCTGTTCCACCAAACCAAGTTGATAAAACGTCGACAAATATCCCCACATGACCTGCTGGAAATCCAACCTCCAGAACCAAACCGGAAAATGCAGACGCCGGGGTACGAAGTGGGCCACTTTCCCAGGTTTACAACGGCCCACCATCCTCCAGGAATTAAATGAGAAAGTACCAATTCCCGTAGCCTCCCACATAGAGGTGGAGGTAAATAATTATAGAGTACTTGACTCTGCAGCCACCAGAAATGTTATCAGAAAGTATTTGTTAACATCAGACCAGCTCGCCGAACCAAGACCACAAATCAAAATACTAAGAATGGCGTAACCAGAATCCACCCTGGATGTAACAGGCTGCATTACTCTGAACATAAAAATTCAAAGTATTGTTAAACCGACAGAATTCATTGTATCATCAACCATGTCCGAATCGATATTAGGGTGCCCATGGCTCATCCTCAATCAATGCATTTTAGATCACGGACAACAAATAGCCTATCTGGGAGAAACCCACCAAATTACTGTAAACTGGGATCAAAACTCAGACTACGTTACGCCAATGCTCATCGATCCAATGATCATTAATCATGAACTCGAAGAACCAGAGTTCTGTCAATTAAAAACTGTACTAGACGAGCATGCCCGCGCTTTCAGACATGGACTGCTATGACAAACACATTCCATACAGCATGAAATATGGCCTACAACTGACGTACCAGTCTACAACCGTCTATACTGAGTGTTAGCCTGCCATCGTTACCTTATCGTGAAACAGGTCAATGACATGAAGGACCAGGAGATCGTAGAGTCGTCGAACTACCTATATAACTCACACATGATCCTTGTACCTAAGAAGGATGGCAAATTGCGATTTTGCGTGAATTACAAATTGCCAAATGAAGTCACCTACCCTATTGCTCCCCCAGCTATAGACTTGTCTCATACACTAGGAGATATTGGCAAGGCCAAAATATTCAGTACTCTCAACATGGAGTCTGGATACTGGCAGATTGCCGTCCACCCGGGTCGAAAGTATACCACTTTTACGATACCCAAGGGCGAGACCCTATAATTTCAAGTCATGCCATTCAGCTTGAAAAACGCCCCCACAACATTCCAACAATTGATTTATGGGGAAGTACTAACTGGTTACATAGGCGAGTTCTCTTTCGCATATCTCGACGATGTGATAATTTATTCTAATAGCTGGGAAGAACATCTAAGCCATCTGCAACGAGTAGCTGCGGAAGAACCTACGAATAAGCGACAGCTTCAACGGTACCTGAGTCTGTGTAATTGGTTACGAGACTTTGTTCCAAACATTGCGGAATACATGGCACTGCTACGTACACTTCTCGAGAAAGACACCCGTATGTGATGGGGCCAAGAACAACAATGAGCGTTTTCCGACTTGAAGAACCGCTTCAAGAATATTCACCAACTCCATCGGCCGCAAGGAGACAAACCTTTAATACTGCAAACGGACACGTGTCAAAAAGGCCTGGGCACAGTATTATACCAGCAAGATGTAGGACAGCCCCATATGATAGCGTATGCATCAACCTGCTTAAATAAAACCAAGCAGCACTACCACATTAATGATCAAGAGTGTCTGGCCGTTATCTGGGCCAGTATTATCTCGAATGTCAAGCTCAGCCGATGGGACATGTACCTCACTGAGTTTGACTTTGAGGTTCAACATTGCCCAGGTAAGATGAATGAACTGCCAGACCTGTCTCGTTCCCCGATGTCGGAGGAGAAAGCTAAAGAGGACGTGGAAGAGAAAATATCTCCCCCTCTCAGATTGAAAGAAATCTGGAAGAAAAAATCAGACTTCAACTGCAAATAACCCGGCAATAAATAACCTTAAGCCAACAGGAGGTTCCCAACAACCGACGCCTACTACGGGAACAGCCCCAACGGTTTGCACTACGGGATGACTTATTGACAAGTAGTGGGCAACCTAATGCACAGTGGAAGATCTGGGTTCCGCCGCAGCTACAAGCTGATATATACTGACAACATCATGGCCATCCCCAAGCTGGTCACCCAGGTACTAGGGAAACCCTACTGGATATTAACACCCATTACAATTGGGACAAGATAAGCAGCGATGTCCGGCAGTACATCAGCAACTGCGTCACTTGCTGCTGCGGCAAAGCATACCCGGTTCCCTCTCCCTCCGCAAAATCACGGACACCCAAGATGGCCTCGACCCATATCGCAGTCTATCTGATGGGTGTGTATCCACATAGCACGAAAGGAAACCGCTACCTACTCATGGTAACATATAATTTTCAAGGTGGGTAGAGGCATTTCCTGTGCCCAGCCAAGAAACCACCTCAATCGTTCGGAAAATGGAGGCGGAAATTTTTGCACAATGGTGTTATCTGAAAGCCATACTGACAGACAATGGCACCTAGTTTAGGAGCCGTCAATGACAAACCGCCTGTCAAGAGTGGGGGGGTAGAAACCTGGAAATCCCCTCCCTACCATCAACAAGTCAACCGCAATGAACGGAGGAACCAGGAAATCAAGAAGTACCTCCGTATCAGTGTGGGTAATGATCACAAGCATTGGGATAAGCACTTCCCCACCATACTGTTTGCCCTCCAATGCCATACGAACAAGGCCATCGACTCCAGTCAGAGCGTCCTACTCCTGGGACAACCATTGCGCCGACAAGGCGACTGACAGTGGGGAAAGCGAGCCCACTGATATGCCTCAACCAGAGGACATCCGGCTAGCAGCCCTAGTCCATACCACGCATGCCCAGAAAGCTCAGAATGCTTATATATTAAAGAAATATCCCCAACCAAATACTGGGGTAAGAGAATTCAACGTAAGGGAAGCCGTCCTCCTGCGAAGTCAACCCCCTCAGCAAAGCTAGCAACTAATTCAGGGTTGGCCTTGCTGACAAATGGGATGGACCATATCGCATCATAGGCAAGTGAGACGTCTACTGGGCCGAGGATATACGCCAATGGATTCGTAAGGCTACCCGAGGTCAGATACGACCATACCCAGGGGACATGCCAATATTTGGAGATGACTGCGCTGAAGGAAATACACCTGGCCAATCAGGGGATCAAGATGAACCTCCGATCAAAATAGTAGTACCAGATACAGAGCCAGGACCTTCGACAAGACCCAAAACAACGCCCATCGTGATTGACAGGGCGCCTAGTTATATTGCACCATGGAAGCCCGTTGTAGAACAATGCCAAGGTGCATTCTCCGTCAGATCAGTGCTCTCGTTGCCACGCAGCTAAGCCGAGAACGTAACATCCGAAACAAAATCTAGCTGCTCAGTTATCCTGGCGGTGTCCCTGTGACAGAGAACTCCATTAAACACCCCGCAGATCGAGCCGCATCAGTGAGCAATCGGAAGCACCTTCGGTGAGAGGAGTAGGAATCACCCAGGCGCCTCCCTCTACACCTTGCACAACTATGGATCCGGAAGTCGAGGCCATCCTAACTTCAGTGAAGTCGTCCTCCGACAAAGAAGTACAAAATGCCACTTGACCACCAGAACCCGGGACATTGAGCTCCAACTAGAGTACTCCGCCCCAACCCCCTGTCACTAAGGAAGAACCTCCCGTCGGGATGTCGAGCTCAAATGAGAGTTCTTCGCCCCAACCACCTGCCGCACAGGAAGATCCGCTTATCGGGACGTTGAGCTGCCATGCTGGAAGTGCTCCACCTCAAGATCCTGCAACGCAGGAACTCCCACCGGCTAGGACATCGAGCTCAGACAAGAGTGCTCCGTCCCAGCCTCCTGTTACACAGGAAACTCTGTTACCCAGGGCGTCGAGCTGCAACAGACATGCTCCGTCCCCAGGTCCTGCAATGCAGGAATACACGCAGACCTGAACGTTGAGTTGCCACTTTGGAAGTGTTCCGCACCGCCATCTTACTACGTGAGAAGCCACTTCCATAGAGAAGTCGATGCTACTCAATACCCCTCAACAGGCACATGACCTGCAGTGGAGGTCGAGGTAGATCTCCTTTCCACTGCCTCGCCCCAGGACCTGGCCAATAAGACCATTGATTCCGCACACGACCTGGTACCACGACGAGCTGTGCTGCCCGCAGTCGCGGTGGTAATCCTTCTCCCCCCGCACTGCCCTGTCAGAGAAACATCCTTCCCTAAGGGTAGGAATCCGTGCAGTTGGGGTGGAAGGCTTGACACTCCCCCGCACTGCCTCAATGTCCCTTAAACGAGTGCCCTCCCTCTTTGTTGCGGCAGAAGCAGAATCCATGATGCACCAGGCTGCTCCACGATGCCTGATGCCCCCACGTACTGCCAAGGCCTCCACACACCTGGCCGGTACGGGGAATTGCCATGAGACCCACAAACAGGTATATGTGGCCATACCCTCTGCACACTGCCCTTCGTCCAAAAGGGGGGGGGGGGGGGCGTGGAAAGTGAAACCAAAGATTGCCAGTAAGTGCAGAAATTTAAAAAAAGTGTAGCCGTAAACCGCTACTAAGTGCCCGTGGCAGAAGGACTCGTTATAGACCGGTCACGTGCATCAAATTTAATTTAGCCTGAAGTCAAAGACAGTGCTGTAAGCAGAACAATCACATTTAGGCTAAATTAAAATTCAAAAGTATCCAGTACAGTTCCAATAGAAAAAAACCGACGAGGTAAATGCACCAGTAATTAGTTGCTCGACTATATGATAATTAATTTCTTTGTATACAGCCGTAAAAAGCTGTACGTCAATAACTTTTTATAGACATTTTACACCTCAAGGTTTAAGTATTTCAGTGACCGACAGCCCACTTAAGAGGGTAGCATTACGAATGGACGCTCACCACAGTGCCAGTTATTAAGTTGAAGACAGAGACTTCGACATTACAGTGACATTTTAGCATTTTTGTATTCTTATAAAGATCATCCATAAATCGGACTTGATGTGTAGGTAAACTTATAAATGTCACAATACGGTTTGAAAGTATTTATGTGAAGATCGCTTACACAATGCACAATGAATGCGTCGCGTAAGAGTGTTTTTTCAGCACGCACAAAAGTGGACATTCCTTAGGACCTTACCTTGAACATTCCAATGAAGATACACACAGTACATACTAGCTGTTAGACCTACAATATAGATGGACCCCCGCAAGGGATAGCTAGGTTAGTTTTTCTATGCTCTTCAGCATTAAAACTTATTTGATGTGTAGGCACACACTTAAATATTATAATACGTTTTGAAAGGGTACATGTGAAGATAGCCTACAAGAAAGAATGCTGCTTTGTAGCAGGATATTTTAATGTGTATGCTTAGATGTGTTTTTTGTTTGTAATATCTTGTGCACCTACTAAGTACTCTGAGCGTTAAAGCTCTCCAAATCTAGTGCAAGATATCATTTTAAAAATTTGAGTGTTTATGTGTATTATATTCAGTGACCAATGTGTGCACAATTTGCAGTGATAGTCATAGTGTACTCACGTTGTATTCATTTATTCAGTCAACCCAGGTATTGAAGGGCCTGTGGTTGGCCACCTTGCAATCTGTCACACATAACTGTTAAGCTTGCTAACAGACACAAAGGTTCCCGGGAAAAATTTTCCTTGTTCTTTTTTATCTCACTGCATCACTCCAGGATAGTAATGGTGTTTCCCTGCCTTCCGCGAGTAAGGCTTGTACATATTATAATTATTTTTACTTTAATTCATACATATTGACTGACATTATTATATATAATTTTTCTTTCAGGTCATTATGTACGATTCCAATGTAATATCCACCAGAGCTATGCTGGTTTTTGTTAATGGCACGCATATGAAATGTAAGCCAGTGGGACACCCGACACACTGCTTCCTGCCCCGTAATCTATGTAACACAGGGGGAATACACACTCTCGCAGCATCAGCAAATCCGATAATCAGGGTGAGGGGCAGAGGACACCGCCCGAAAGAGAGAGAGAATCATGGTCACCAGCCGGCCGCCGCCACTCCAGATGTTCAGCTCGCCAGCCGGGCGACCAAAGCGCACAGAATACGCACCGCTACAGCCGTCAAACACATTACACTTTAGGGTCCCGCCTACCTGTCCACAAATTTTTTTTTGTGCTATCTAGTACTTTACACCTACCCAAACCTTCTAGACCTTCAAGAGAGGGGGTCTACACTTTCTCCGCCACCTTTTCCATGATGAGTCATCATCGTAATGGAGGGAGCGAATTGACGTGTGCCGCTTATACATCTAATGTAATATGATTACGACTCATCGCCAAGAGTACCTCTTCCACCGTTAGACGTGAGAGACACGTTGCCTACCCTACAGGCAGCTTTAATCTATTAGCGTATTCTCTTCTTCTGGAGGATACGCATCCCGGCAGGCTTGCCCCCTCCCCCCGCCTTTCCCCCCTGCCCGTTCAAGCCGACAAGCTGCCCAGGCCTCGGGCAAGGCCGAGCACCACCGATGAGGCACAAAGCAGAAACGCTGACCAGAGTATTCCCATGCCAACCAGGGCAGGAGGACTCATGCCTCCTCCGCACCCCGCACCAGTAGCCTACAAGTTTCCACTATATAAGTCAGGATGCTGCCGAGCTCAAGAATCATTCTTGTTCCATCTCTTGCATTTTTCCACAGCACTGCTGCCAGTGCTGGTGGGACCGCCTGAGATCTTTGAAGCATTGTGTACGCCCCCTGCGGCTACTTCTCCATCGAAGACCATTCAACCTGTCAACCAGCGAACATGCTTACCAATACGTTAAATTCACAATTCCTCAAGACATCTTTATTAGACAGTTTAGAAGTATTATAAATCTTCTCGTTGAGCTAATTCTTTCCCATTCTCCATTAGAACAAGGCCTCCTAAACCTGGACAGCGTAGTAACCTTCAGCACTCAGCCTAGTAGGAGGTAGCATGCATTGCATGTTTATTGAGACTTCAGTAAACATATTGTTGTTTCCTACCCCTCAGCTTTTATTTCTTAGAGTATCTGTCTGCCTGCCTGCTAGATACAGGTTGCTGTGTACACCTTTGGCAAGGACCAGGGAATTGTTAACTTCCGAATTAACTTCAGCCACGGGTGCCCTTCAGGGGTCCGTTATCGTTTCACACACCCATTAGACGGCCATCTGTTGCTTTCCAAACTACCACAGCATTGCTTCTAGTGCTGGGATGAACCGTGGCTTGAGACGTGCCATTCATTCCAGTGTGGACACACGTCCAGTGGCTGCATTGGTGACCTAAACAGCTCCCCGTCTCTGATCAGCCCGCCTAGCATGGGGGATCAATGGAGATTTTACAGAGCGTGGTCAGCAAGCCAAAACCGGACTTACAGTATAACTTGTATTTAGTTTGTTCGCGTCAAGGTGTACCCAGTAACCTGTCAGCAGAGTCTTTATTGAATGCACTTCCTTCACCTACACCGGAAAGGCAGGCAGAACGGGACCGCGCCGCCCAACTTAGGCATGAGTCAGTACTGACTGCTCCGGTTGTGGTATTATTTGTATCTTCGTGCATACGCATTCACACTGCTTTTGATCTAGCGGACAGAATCCTAGACTGTCGTGACTATTCATCTAACCGGTCACGTGTTAACGTAAGCCGGTAAAACTGTCTGAGACGGATCTCTAAATACCAGCTGGAGCTGGTATTTAGAGCCTAATCCCCACCGGACTCGAGCACCCTCGGGAGCAGGCCGCCACCCTTCGCCAGAGACCGACCACGCCTGACTATGAGCTGCACCTCTTCGAGCCACCCACTCAGCTTGCCGACTACACACACCCAGTATTTGCCGCCTACTTCAGCAGATAGGACAGGTCACGTGGCCTACACAATTTGTGGTTTTGGAAAACTCCACTCCTTCAGTCTACACCTGCAACCACACCCAGCGCCAATGAGCCCTTGCTCAATAACACACAGGGAACTGAAGCTCACCTCAGTAGCACGAACCAACACCCCGCAAATTCAACTTGTCAAGCGTCGCCCAGGTATACCAGTTAGGGGAATCCTACCTAAACACAAAATAGTGCTCTCCACCCAGGACTTTATGGCCTGCAGAAAGGCCACATAGCCAGTTTTATATTCTGGACGTGCTCCAGTACCTTGAAAGGACTAGTGTCCAAGTTTTCCTCTACCCAGCGAGAAAAAACGCTAGTCACAAATAATAAATATCTGTTGGCTCTCGTGCTTCGTGGGTGTGGCCCCATTAGGTCCGCTGCCAAATGGGTCCAGGCTGTGTGGGGTCGTCGGGGCTTTCCTGAAGGCTGGAGTACAGGGTAAGCCTTACCACGGCAGCACACTTCACAACTGTTCGCGTATTGCCACACATCTCAACTTATCCCATCCTAGTTATAGTGTTCACTTATGTCCCAGAGGATTTCTTTAATTCTGGTATGGCCTGCTTATTCGTGATCGTTGTGGTGCCAGCAAAGGTAAATCTTAAGGGTGTGTGGGATCCAGATCTTCCTCTGGACACCGGGTTATTCACTCCAGGACCAGATGATATCATCTCACAACTCATACCTCTGGGGTACTTCTCTAAGGAGGCACTGATAGCATATGGGTCCTTCTGTTGGTGATAACTGATTTGATATCTGCTGAGCTGCAACTGGAGGAGCCTAATCATTCCTTGGGGCTCTTGATTGGGGTCGGAGATTGTTCATCCTCTCCCAGTCATAATCTTCTTTGGCGTCCCCATTGAGGTCTGGTTGGCATGATAGGGCGTCGAGCAGGTCGTTCACATTGCCCGGGGGCAGTGCTCCACCTCAAGGTCAAACTCAGTTAGGAACATTTCCCAACATCCCAGCTTGTCTTTGGTATTTTTATTCTCTTAGCCATTAGAGGGCTTTGCTATCTGTGCAAAGAACAAAGTGTTTTCCTTCTAAATGGTACCTACATTTCCTTACTACCCAAACCACTGTGAGGCATTCCTACTCATTGATGTGATAACCTTTGTTCCGTAAAGTTCAGGCTGGTATTGGCTTAAGCTATGACCTGGGGCTGTTTGGTGGGATCCTCTTGGTAAAGGACAGCGTCCAACCAACCTATTTTGACAGGTGTCTGTTTGGAGTATGAGGGGTCTGTGCGCTTGCAGTGTATGGAGTTGTTCAATATGTTGGAAGCTCTGTTTCAGGTCGTGAAATGTGATGCAGTGTGGTACTCTGTACTCTTCTCTTCTCCCCACTTCCAATGGGTGTCTTTCTCAAGGTTGGAATTGTGTGGGGCTATCTGTCGGGTGATGTCTGCTATAAAGACACGTAGCAAATTACACAGGCCCAGAAAATGGTGTAGCTGTTCCTTATTCTTAGGCTCTTCTGCCTCCTCTATAACTCGTATTGAGGCTTCTTGAGGGTAGCTCCCCTCCAGGGTGACTACGTGGTCTAAGTAGTCAATGGCTGTATTCCGGAAATGGCTTTTGGAGTTTGCGCATCAGGCCATGCAATTCATGTTTTTCTAGTTCTCGTTGGAGGTGCCCGCAATGTTCTTCCCTGGACCTCGATTACATGATTACCGTATTTTGGTGTGTATATGGCACACCAGAAGTTTTTGATGAAAAATTTGGGATAATTAATTCAATTATAGGCCGCACTGAATTTTTCTATTCCTGTAAATATTGTAAAGTCATGATTCCATACGAACATAATAAATTCTGACTTGGATGTCTCCCCTACAAAACATTTATGACAGAAAATTGTACTATGTTGCAATGTATACAAATGTACATAGCGAAATTACTTTTCCAGAGATGGTAACGATACTTGAGATAGCAAAACAGCTGCAACATGTTACACAAAATAGCGTCTTATCAATGAGCACTTGTGACACAGTGGCAGGCATGCGAACTACATAAGATATCTTTCTCTTGTACAGCAGAGAAATTATTTTCTTATGTATGACATCTATGGCATGCTGCAATATGTTTACATTTTACATGTCCGGGATGAAGGTTGTTTTGTTTATGAACGTGAGTGAACAAATTATTGCACAAGTGAAAAGTTATTCATTATTTTATTTTACTTCCTTAGAAACTAAGTTAAAACTTTATAATGTACTGTATGATGTTAACAAATTTCTAAACATGTTTTGGTGGTAAAAACTTTTTAAAGGTCAATATCTCGTAAATAAGCTGTACCCCACTTTTTGTAGTCATTTTTTTTTTGTAAAAATGTGTGGCCTGTACATGCTGTAATACTGTGTATCTGCTAGGTAGGCAAAACAAAATTTTCTGATAATGCCAGTCATGACTTGGGCGGACATCAGCTTCTGGAATGTAGCATGCGCATTCTTCAGCCCAAACAGCATTATCAAAATTGGAAGGTTTCGCCCTCTGGCGTAGTAAAGGCAGTATATTTTCAGCTATCAGGATGTACCGAAATCAGCCAATACCACAATTGCATATCCAGGGTACTGAAGATTTTGGCCTCTCCTATATCTTAAAGTGTGCGAGTCAGATTAATGGACGGAGGGGCAATAGAGTGGTTCACATCAGTTAGGTCCTTGTAGTTAACACAGAATCTCCGCTGTCCATCCATCTTTCTTCAGGACAAGGACAACTCTGGAATTACGTATAAGGTGAATCATATTGTTCCAATATCCCCTGCTCCTTCATTTCCTGAACTTGTGTCATGATGGTGTCACCTTCTGACACTCAGTACTGTCTGTTATATACTGGTACGTCCGTAGCGGGCTAGATTTCGTGTTGGATACTTCTCGTCTGGTGTAGTGATCCCCCTTGGCTGAAAGTACCAGTGTGTTTGGCCTATATCTGTCGCAACTGGGTGAATTCAGTTAGTTGAGCAGGTGATTGATATCCTTCGGAGCTATCGGGGAGGGGAGTGCCGCACCTGGGCTGTGCTCCCAGTTGACAGTTACCCTATACTTGTCCCCTATGTGAATCCAGCGCTGGTCATGTTCCATTACAAACTGTTGTTGCAGTAACCATGGCTGTCCCAATATTATCTCTTCGGTAATGTTGGGTGATACTACAAATTCGGCCTCTCATCTGCCGATAAAGGCCCAAGGTTAACATGGTACGACCGTCAATTCTGAGGGTGCGGTCATGTCATGCCGTATGTACTGGGAGGGTTTGTGGACGAAGTGAAGCGTGCTGTGCAGGGATGAGTAGGTTGCTTCTTACAAAATTTCCTGTCGCCGTGTAGTCTAGCCACTTCTATGTGTGGGGATACAGGGGGGGGTCGTAATCTTCCTCTAATGCTTGAATGGAGATGGGCCCATCTTCTCCGGTGGTGGTGGCACACTTTGCACCCGGCTCCGGTTTTTCCCGCCTGGCTAGGTCCTTTTATTTTGATCGTGTGCTGCGTTTGGTTCCGCTGCACCTGTGATTTCCCCTTCCTTTTCTCTCCACCTGCCCGCTGGCTTAACTGGGCAAGACCGGTGGATGTGTACCTCTGAGCAATACCAGCACTTAGCGAGTGTCTTGACTGGGGGGAGGGGAGGGAAGAGAGCTTGCTTTCGGCTTGGGCAGCTTAGCTGCATCTGGGCTTTTACTGGCTTGTGCCTTGAAATTTTGTTCGGTTTAACGTGCCCTCTCCACTAATTTGACAGTTTGTGTTTTAGGAATTTGTAGCAAATTCCGCAATTTGGAGAGTAGCATACATGTAATGTTGTGCACGCAGCTTTCCTCATTTCTCTCGGAAAATTCTTCCATACATCTGCACTTTGCACCTGATGAAAATTTTGGCCTCTTTGTCGGTGACCTGTGTTTGACTGTGAAATTCGGTAGTCAAGTGAGCTAACACTTCTTTGCCCGAGAACTGAGTAGCGAGGTGTGAACACAGCTGCCCCCACTCTGTGATAAATTATCCATACTTATTCCACCATTCGAGTGCTTTCCCTTTAAGTGGTTTGTGTGTTCTCCCAGAAAATTCGGGAGCTGTGGCATGTCACTACTCCAGGTGGTTGTTATGCTATCGTGCTGGCCAGGGTTAGGTGGCCTGTATTCTGCTGCATGCTTACATACCTCACACATGTATAACAGCCCTTTTCTGTTGAGTCTTGCATCTGGCCAGTTACTACATACATGATGAAGCGTCTGCGTACACATAATACAGTGTACCATGTGTTAATTCCCTGCCCCATGCACATCAGTCAGCTGCAATAAACTGTCTGGTGTATCCGGCATTCTTCGCATCTATTCCATCCCGTCAGTGTACCTGGGCTCATCATTCCATCCCGTCAGTGTGCCTGGGCTCATCATTCCATCCCAAATAAAGGTAATGGAAACAGGGATGGGGGATTGAGGTTGTCCTCTCACTATTCTCTGGTGGTCGGGTTTTCTCGCTTTCCGTTGCCGTTGCGGTATGCTAGACATTTTGTTAGCATTTTGGCTGCCTTCTTGGGATTGACTATGTGGAGGGGAGTTAAACCCAAGGTTATTTGTAGGGTCCAGCTGCCCCTCCCGGGCAGTCTTGTCCGCCTGACCACGAGAGTCGTCACTAGCCGAGATGCCAGCTGTCTCGATGAGGTGAATGCTCAGTCGGGGAGATATGATAATGAATGGGTGTTATGATGGCGATCTGGCTGAGGCTTACTGCGTTAATCTGCTGCGGCCTCGTCAGCTGTCGAGCGGGTGCGATATTGGCAGGGGTCTTGGTGACAGTAGTACCTGAAGGGGGTTTGACGGGGATACGAACCTGTACAAATTTTCCTGAAGGCAATTTCACATTACAGTAAATGGGGGGTGTCTCGTTTTCCTGATGTCGAACCCAAATGGCATTACATGAGACAACTTAACTATACACTGGTCTGTTCAGAGGGCAGGCGTATGTGCGCCTCAACAGGTCTAATACTTGATATGTTGGGGTGTGATTCTTTGCCACCTGACATAGTTTTCTCAAGCTCTGCAATATCTTTTGAGGGAAACCACGCTAACCACTGTTTCAGCGGGGTCTTGCAATCCGGAGGAGTAATTACACTGTAGTCCAGTGTTTCGTAGGCGGGTGATGGTGTGGTTAACGCATTGGGATTTGAATCCTGTACTAACTGGTTTAAATGAGCTTGGGTAATAGCAGCACTTCTTTCACATCTCCTCTGACAGCTTCCTAATCTGCTGTGTTGTCTGCTCGTTGAAAAGGAATAAGAGAGAAGTTTAGAAAAATGACTGGCTACGAGGTTGGTAGGCAACAGTTCAGGGTGGGGCAAAATTTCCGATCACACCCGTGGACCTGCTGTTGGCTAGTCAACCCTCGCAACTAGACCTACGACCCTTGATGGTAGCGGTTGCACCGAAATTTGTGAGTGGGTTTTTATCAGGCCAATTCTCCTTAAGATATTCAGTTCACTGCACTGCCGTGCAAGAAGTAAATAAAAGTGAATAAGTTAACTGCGCAATTTATCTGAACCGAATTAAAACACAACACGCTGAAATTTAAGCAGAAATGACAAAAGGTATCTAAACTAACAATTAAGGTAGGCTGACAACACTGGTAAAAAGACGTAAAAAGAAGGGCGGATAGTCCCGGCTAACGAGGTACAAGCTAAAAGCTAAATAACTTTGCTTCTAGTATTTAAAAATATAAGAAACAAATGCTGATAATAAACTACATTGGAACAAATTACCAATAATAATAATGTTCAACAGGCGAATGCAAGCCTGGGAGAAAACTAATAAAACAATTACATTAATTATAAATATAATGAAAGGTTAAGCCAAATGCAAGTGTACACTATTGACAGTGTGAGTTTTTAATGGGTGCTATCCAAGGGCCGGTATGGCGATATGACCTGCTACTGGAGTCAAGGGAAGTTGACTAAGGTCAGGGTATAGGGTAGAGGTAGAGGTGATGACCTTGGACGAGGATTACTGTCCGTGGTGCAGTCAGTTGAAGGAAGCCTTCTCCAAGCATGGATTTGATTGCTGGCGGCCTTCTTTAAGCTGCTGGCTGGAGGTAGAGTTTCGAGCCCAGGGCAGGCTGCAGAGGAGAGAGTCTTCCACAGATTGTAGGAGAGCTCGCGAACTTATGCAGCTGGCAAGCCCGGCATCTCTGCTGGACCACAGGGCTGGACTTCTATGTATATAAAAATCGTCCTGTGTCAGCGATTCTCCGGGGGCAGCATATCCTTTCCACACAAAGGCTAGTTTATCTGCTGTAGGAGCGTCACTCAATTTTTTATCGTCCTTGGTGGAGCCGTAAATATTTTTTTGCACCCCGGACTGAGGCAGGCGAGTCGTGACGTCAGAAGGTCACAGGGGTGCTGCTATCACTAGGGTTGTTTGGAACTTCTTGGCCACCAGGGTAGCATTAGTAGAACTTCAAATAATTATTTTATTTTTTTTGTTTGGAAGGCGACTGCACACTTATTCTTACTCGTTCCTGGAAAAATGTAATTTCAGGCGTGGAATTGAATTATTGTTGATGATTAACCACTGCAGGAATTCTTTTTAATTTATTATCTTCAAGACTCCGCTGGCTAATGATGATTTCACCCTGCGCTTGGCGCACTCAGATGGGGCGAAGTTGCCCATAGAGTGCGCCTCTCAGCGATGCAGTATCTGGCATGCGTCAATCGGCCACCCTCCGAAGCGACGAAGCTCCATCTGTATAAATCTAAATTGTTTCAGGTGGAGGAGGTGGCTGCCTCAATTGCGTAACCTCCGGTTGCTCCGCTGGGCTTAGCGCCTGTTCAGTGCGCGCTGCCTGATGGGAGGGGAGTGTGTCCTTATCTGAGTCATGCGACATCTGGTTTCTTTCAGTGGCGGGGTAACAGGCTTGACCCTCCTTCCTCTTTGCTCTTGGCAGGGGCGGTGTAGGTGGAAGGCTCGTGCCTCCGTACACGTAACACAGTGTACCTCAATCGTGTTGAGCGTACAGGGATTTGGTAATTGACGGTGCACAGCCATAATTACTCTGTTAAGCTCTTCTGGGCTTTTATTGACATTGATGAACATACATTCACAAAACGTGAGACTACTTCTCTCACCAAAGAAAAATTATTTTTGCATACAAATAAATGAAAAAGTTGCTCAATAATCAACATAAATTGTTACTTTCCCTTACTTGGGTTAAAGCAGGAATATATCATTTTCTAGAGACTATAAACATTTTCATTTTAATTTGAGGTTAGGTACACTCTCATGCTTACTTCCTAGGTTACAGTTGTTTTTGTCAGTAATTTGACCTGCTCAGACTATTTACAACATGGGAAGCGTGAGTTCCCCTTTTTAATATTTACAACTTGTTCTTCCTGGTTCGCTTACACCTAGTAGCATACATGCGCAGCCTCTCTGGCTGGAGGGGATTAGAATAAATTTTTCTCGTGAGTTAGGGAGTGTGGGTATCTGCCTCGCTCGAGTAGATACGCTTTCGTGAGCCTGTCTGGCAGCTGTGCACACCCACGGGATGAGTTTTCACGCTCATCGTTTCGCTCCTTCCATCACACATTCTCTCAACTCACAGGATTCCCACTAGACAACTACACACTTTCTTACTCTGCTAGGGTTTTTCCTCTGGAAAAATTACGCTAATTACAATATAAGATAAATACAATTTTCAGCAACACTCTGTTTCCTACCTGTACCTTACGGGGGTTCTTGTTACATACATCAAAATTTCACGTACATGAAAGAAAAGAAATTTTACATTGGGTAACAAGAAAATAGTAGTGTATCTCAACGGGGGTTTACGTGACATAAATTTTCAAGAGTGTTTCTTGCACTCAAGACAAACTTCAAAATTTCAGGTTATAAAAGATTGTGAATTTCCTGGGCGATGGTTACGGCGTACTCTCAGTGAGTTTCCGCCTCATGCTCTGAATCAAATTACAGGGGGTTTCGTTATTCAATGTTGCCCAGACGCATTGCGAGGAATGGTGTTGGGAGTTTTTCAAGGTTATGTTTACAGGCCTGCTGATAGGCTTCGGTTACGCGTTCACACTTTCTAACAGTGCTCCTGGAACTGACTGGCGTTACGTTAATTATGTCATACAAGATTTCAAAACAAGAAAAATATAGATTTTATATAATTTAGCAAATGCTGATGTTACGGGAGCACGTGTAGGATTTTCAAGAAATCTGCAGACGTGTACTTTCCAGTCCACTTAAGGGGTTTGAAGTTATGTTAAAGTTTATCTCCATAAAATTATTTATTCTAGCAAGCTAGGGACCAGTTCAATTTTGATAAAAAAAATTCCTTCTTATTACTACTACTGTACGTGTGCTCATTACTAGGAGGTTAATTACGTTAAATGGGTCACTTTTCATTTTCTGTCTGGCCTCTGTTCCTCTCAATGTGTGTGTTTAAAATTCTCAACCCTGCGAAAAACGACATAACAATTACAGGGGTATTCAAAATTTTCTCTCTTGAGGAACTGATGTAGCACTCTTTTTTAAACGCTCCTACCTATCAGGCTGGGATTTTTTTAACTATATGAATGTGCTCTCTCTCTCTCTCTTTCTCTCTCTCACCGATGATCTGAAGGGGCTGGTCGCCAGGTTGACCAGCGGGTCATATTTTAAGCTCGGTGCCTCAGAAGGTACCCCCACCTTAGCAGGCTGGCCAGAGACGTTGAGCCATGTGGACTACCACTGCTTCTACTGGATGTGATATCCCGCCAAGGCCAGGCCGCAACACCCAAGCAAATACCCCTCCAGCACCTAGGTGCTCTGGTAGGAGAGATAACCGAGGCTTGCTGTCTCTCCTTGGTTGGAAGTATTCCTAGTGGTTGTGGCTCCTTTGTTTTATCCATCCATTGCCTAGGTGCTCAGGTGAGGAAGGAACAGGCGGCCGTCTAATGGGTGTGTTACAAGACTGGAGGACTCCGGAAGGGGGTTCTGAGTCAAAGCTAGTTCAGATTTAAACTACCCGGCAGTCGGCAGTGCACTGTCGGCAGTGCACAGTGCGAATCATTCCTAGCTGGCGAAGTAAGACATTACTCTAGAAATAAAAACTTGTGGCTAGAGAACAAAGCTGTATTTATTGAAGATTCAATAAACACAGTGACCCGTGCTCTCTCCTACCAAGCAGATGATGTACTGAAAATAACCTACTGTAGCCAGGTGTAGGCGATCTGGTCCTAGGCTAGAGGGAAGATTGAACTAGAAAACTGAATAAATTAATACTGAACCAAAACTGTCTAAATAACGGGTATCTAGAAGAGACAAAAAGAAGTTAAGTTCCTTGGCTGTAGTAGCAAGGTGTATTTGTGTTAACTGCTGTTGCAGACGAAACTTCCTGTATCTGATCGCTGTTGCTGTCACTGAAGCCTCTGCTCGAGAAACTGCAAGAAATAACTCTGAAGCCCAGCCGCACACGGACTTATATAGTCAGAACTGTAGGGTGCAGCGGCGGTGGGTGCGGGAGGGCGTGTGATGTCCCTCTCTTGTAAAGATGGCGTGGGAGGTAGAACCCCTTTCATCAGCACTCTGCTTCGTGAATCTTCGGTGGCGCTCTGCCATGCCCCAGGGTGGCTGACAACTTGTTGGCACTCAGCACAGGGGAGGGGGAGGCAGGGTGCTTGCTGGGTTATGCAACCTTGAAAGCCACGTACGTGTTTGGCCGCCCGGTAGGATTTAGGCGGCGCGTAACTTCCATGTATTGGTTTGCGGTATTGACTCTCACGTGGGTTGAAGTAGCAATACTTGACATGATGATCAATGAGTCGTAAACGTATTTAATAGTGGTATAAGTGGCATGCGTCAAGATACATGGAAGCTCTAACAGTTGTGGCTTCCCTAAGCTATAAACACTCTCTACTCTCAGAACGTCTATGTTAAGCGCCGCCCAAATCTCTTCACTTACTCTTCCCTCATTTTATAAAGTTATTATACTATCAATTTTTTTTGTTTCAAAAACTTTGGTAATAAAATTACAATACAACAACGATTATGTGTTGCAGTACCTACCCAGCTTGTAACCAGACAGTTGTCATTACTTTGCAAGTTTCTACATCGTCGCTCCATATGTAAGCTATTTTGTATTATTTTGTTTAGTTTCATGAGAGGTGGCATTGCAGTAATGCAGTAGGTAATATGTGTTGTGGACAGCTGTGAACAGGTGATGCATGCTCTGAGGAAGTAAACTGTAATTTACACTAGAGATGTTGTTCCAGGAGCTGCTTCAGAGCTCACGGGCAGCAGATTCGGGACTGAAACTAGAAGTGAATGAGAAGATTCTGGATTCCTGCACTGGCCTGATGCAAGCCATTCGTGTCCTTGTACAAAAGTCTCGCCTTTTGCAAGCTGAGATAGTTGCCCAGGGAAAGGTCAGTAATGTAATTACCCTCTACTGAACATTTTACATTGTTTAAGCATCTGTTAACAACATTGTAGTAAAAGCATGTGTAAATTAGTTATTTGAAATTATAAGCCAACATCATTCAACACCCAAACTTTTTTTTTGTGGGGCGTAGGACTAGAGAGCATTAATTTACCTGTGGAACATACACATTTCTATTGTCTAAAGTAGTATTTTAATGCACCTATGTGCATTTCTCTAGGTAAGGAGAGTCGGTAATAGCAAGTTTTGGAGAGGGGGAGGAAAGTAATACAACAGACTTGAAAATGCACGCTCGTGCTTTTTGCTTATAAGATAGTGCGAGGTTTACTTTTGAGAATATCTGAAGCAACATAAGATTGTTCCTGTAGCTACCTACCATTCATTGTTTTTAGAGTTGTTCTGATACCATGTTTTCCAATATAGATACCGATACCCTGATACCACTGCAGATGCCAAAAACCAATACCAATATCCTTCTGAGTTTTAGGAAAAGTATTACTGGTAATAATACATTAAAAACATTTCTCCTTGTCTCATTTAAATAAAGAAAATAATGTCTTAAAATACTGTATATAATTTATTGTAATCAGACACAAAATGCAAGCTGACCTAAAACTTTCAAACCCTCTGAAAATGCAAATGATATGACACCAAATGCAAGACAAATTTTAAATGTCCCACATGCACTATCAGTTAAGAGCGCATGGAGAAGTTATCGATTGGGTAGTGTCATATCTGTTGGTTTACGAGGGGGAAGGAGGGGATGATGACCTCTCCACACCGGTACCTGTTGGCGACACCTTGCATGCGTGGCAAATGTCTCTCTATTAAAGTAATTAATCATATTTTAATGCAAAGAAAACTTGTAATTTTGAGGCACAAATGAGATGATTATAATTGATTTCTTCACGGTCTTCAATAATTAGTTGTTCAAAACCATGTCCTCTGATTTTCCCTGTCATGAGTTACACTGCACTCAGCTCGGTGCTTACCTACCGAGTATTAGACGGCAAAAGGTGTCAAATAGGCACTTGCATATTATCAGTTTATTCAAAGACGCGTGTCTATTGAAATAAATTAATATAAATCCTCCAATTTCCCCGCAAGATGTTACTGAAAATGATCACTTATAATTCAAGTTGCTCGATGTTCAAACAATTTTTTGCAGACAAGTGGTTGAGTATATGCTTTTGGCCATATAATTTTACGCCAGATACAATGAAATACCAACCTTAACGAATAAAACAACCTTTAAACACAAAAGAAAACATCTTTACAAATAATAATTCCTCGTTAATTTTTTTGCATAACATTTTCAGGTGAAACCATTTGCTTTGAAATACAAGTGATGTTAGGTGCAACTATTTTGAGCGATGCATACCATATTTACTCGTGTATAGCGCACACCATGATTTTTGCTACAAGTTCCAGGGGAATAAAAATTTTAATAAAATTCCACCAAAAATTTGTGGTGCCCTGTTAGTAAGTATGGAACAAATTATTCTTTTTTACATCAGTGTGTGGTGATTGTGATATGTTTGTAAAATACTTTAATTAAATATCTTGGATGTAAAATGCCAAAATAAAAAAAAAAATTCGTCACCTCCTGGTCCTACTACTCAACATTTCGAGCTTCGTTTTTCTTTTTTCTCCTTTCAGCAATGACCTGCTCTCTTATTTTGCCATGCTAGAAGTCTCACTACCCTTATCTAAAAAAAAGTATCCTCGTCCCTTCCCCCCTCCCGTTCAAGGCTTGCTAGCCCAGGGCCTGTTATATCTGTAGGGATTCTGTTAACCATCAATTGAGTACATGACCAACCGCAGTTTCATTTCCAGTGCTAGTGTTGTTTATTTACTTCTGTCCATTTCCGCCCTTGTGATTTTTTTTTTTATTGTATTTCAAATTAATAGCGGTTATTCCTATTGACAATGTGTATAAGTAAAAATAATAAATACAGTACGTGATGTGATCTGCACGATGAAAAAGTGCTTTGTTCCAGGTTGCAATGACAAATCGGGAAGTAAATGCAGGTTTCCTGGTCTGTATTATACACAAGGGTTCAAATTGTGGAAGCGGTTATTAGCATCGCCAAAATCTAAGGAATTGAGTAATGACGATATCTACAAGAAATAAAAGATTTGTAGTTGGCATTTCGGGAAAGAGCGTTTTAGCCCTGGTACAAAACTGCTGAATCCTAATTCCGTGCATAACCTGAATTTGCCAGGTAAGAATTATTATTGGTACAGTACAGAATTTGTCGCTAATTTTATAATCATCCTTTTAGTTAACCTGGACTTGTAATACGATACATGGATAGTGTTGTGAATATATCCAAAGTGTCTATGCTGGGAATTGTGTGTATATTTACAGCATCACCCATTCACCTACTAAGTACATGAAGGGCCTAATTAAAATGCATTAGTCTAGTTTTTCTTGGTAACATGTAGGCCTAATGAACTTGCCATTTCTTTTAGTATCAATTATTCTTAGATACATTTACAAAGATGATATAATTGCATTGCTTGTTCATGGTAATGTGAGCATTTATGATGCAGTCTCATCAGACATTTTAACCAATAAATGCATTTCATTATGGCCTTGACCTTTTGTTTATAGAGTATGGGAAACTATACGTACTGTAAATTAGGTACTCACATGGCAGTGTTTACATTAACATGTGGAGGGATGTGAATCTGCTAAAATAAAATTGCTTACTGTACTTAAATAAAAATCACTATTTTTATTAATACACTTCGTAAATTTTGCTTACTTATACAAAACGAAAATTGGAATGTTTGGCTTCTCGCCTGCTCTATTTGGGCTTGCATTGTAACAATCAACTCGACCTGAAGTACTGTCAACTGTACCTTCAGTCATTTATGAAAAAGATATATTGCAGTACAATAACGTGAAGATAGACACTGCCATGTGAGTAATTAAAACATTTTATACATTTCCCCATACTCTAAACAAAAGGCCAAGGCCATAATGAAATGTTTTTATTGGTTAAGATATGTCTGATGATATTGCATTATAAAGTGCTCACTTTGCCATGAATAGGCTGTACAAATATATCACCTTTGTAAATTTATCTAAGATTAATTTATATTCAAAGAAATGGGTCAAGTTCATTAGGCCCTGCATGTACTTAGTAGGAGTATGGGTGATGCTGTAAATATACACACAATTCCCACCATAGATACTTAGGATATGTTGCCTCTCTTAGCATTTAAAGTAAACAAAATTGCTCTTAGAAAATTAATTTTTTAGTATAGTATAGATATGTACTATTTATGGTGTGTATGTGTCTTAGATATTTTTTTAAAGATTTTGAACTTGTATTCTACTTAGGCCTGCATATGTATGTTAAATTTGTAGCTTGTTTGAGTAGACTTGAGTGGTTCAGTTTCTGGCATTTTGTATTATGTTTGATTCTTTCCATGTATCATATTACAAGTCCAAAGGATGATTATGAAATTGACATCAAATACTATATACAATTATACTACACATAACATAAGCAAGCCCAAAAATACACACATTCTGTACCAATACTAATTCAAGTTGTGTTATGCACAAAGAGTCCAATAATTTTAAACTTTTGTATAAATGTTATTTTCAGTGTAAAATGTGTTCTATGGTAATTGCAGTGATTAATGTGCCTTAAAATGTTTTAAAGTGTTTGTACTAATTATAAATTGTTTGGTTATAAAATTCAAAGTGCCCGCAGCACCAAGATTAAGAACACTTAATATTCGGGCATGTACACCATCATAAACAGACACTAAAATAATATTAAAATTATAGAAATGTAAAACAATATTTAATTTGAGCCACTTTATTTTCACTAATTAAATATTTTACTCAGCATGCATAACACTTCTGCTTATGTAAACCCCGTAGGCAGCCATGGTAGGTCTGTGCTACGCTTGTGTCTGGACACAGTCTGTCGAGGAAAGCTGGCGAGGTAAGACTGGTCACATACTACAACTTTTGTTCACTGATTTAGGTTTCCATAGTCAATTTAGTTTACTGGTTAACCTTTGCTTGTGTACGTTTTGCCATACATTTTCCCTAGCGTTATGCTTCCGCTTTATTAATTTCTGACGCCCTTGTAGCATTTTTAACTTAATCGAAGAGGAGGAGAAAGATGTCTGAGAGGTCTCACGACCCGCGCAGTTTGAATCAGGCGCCATCCGCCTATGTTTATGGGGTTTCATGGTAACTTCTGCGTTATTGCTAAACGCAATTTTAAGAACTTAATTTTTATGTATGTATTTGAGGATATTTTTTGTGTTTGAGTATTTTACGGCAACATCACGTATAACCACATGGCCAATCGATGTCAAGTCTTTGTATACACCATCATTGCATTTTGAGAGCTTATTTATGTAACATCGTATGTGCAATAATTTATTTCAGGCTTCTATGTCAATTTTATTCAGGGTTCAATGTATTTTTAACATAAATTGATGCTTTTTGTACTTGACCATATGGTCAAAGTAATGTTGATTTTGCCGCCATCAGGCATGTTACACCCCTGTAACCACTGCAATCATAAAAAGAGAATCATTTTCTCCGCAAAAATAATCTTTTGCCTGACTTTAGTTTACCGTTTCCACACAGAAATATTGCAATTTCACCTTCACCACATGATCCGCTATGAACTTAATCCAGCGGCATCTGCGCCATCTAAGCTAGTTTTCACACGTGTGTGTGTATTGTGAATATTCATTTCGTGTCCCATCTTGTTTCGTGTATCATTCAAGGGTTTATGTAATTTTGTAATTAGTGTACGGTGCAATTATTCCCATCCTAGCCGGCTCTGTGTTTAGGCAGTCACCACACTACCCATGTGCTGAAGGGCGAGCCCCGACGAGTTTGCATTAGTGATGCGGAGTAATCACACTTGTTAATATGTATTAAGGGTTTCATTTGTAATTCACCATGTCCTGTCTTCAGAGAAAAACCGTCAGTCCACCCTAGCGGCTGTCAGCCTTCTTAGTTTGTGAAGGCTGTGCTTTCACGCACCTCGATGAGATCATCCCTCTAGGCATGCGCTAGAGTAACTGCGGGCTGGGGAGCACCCAAGCGGAATTTGCTAGTCATGACCGAAATAATCATTTCATTGGCACGTTGATGTGTATGCTTAATAACAATAAAACAAGCCTACAGTGAACCTAACTCTTTTATTCAGTAGTGACTGTGTCCTAGCCACATATATTTTATTGTTTATTTCCAGTGATGTTTTGTAAAAAGTTTAGTATTGCCTACGTGTTAGTAAGTATGCACGGGTGAAGCGGACACACAGAATCCACAGCATCCCTGAGAACCTTGAGTTTCAATAGTGCCGTGATTGGGAAGCACCGCTGGCGCCCAAATTACCAGTAAGTATTTGTGTCATCGTTCGTCTCGTGTCTCACCCGACGGCGTCAGTTAATTGGTAACATTTGTAATAATATGCAAAGATATTATCTTGTTGGTGTTGTAGTAATATTTTATCTGTAGGCTGAAATTATTTTTTCTACTTTCTTTAAGCATAGTTGGTTGTAGGTACCAGTGTAGTGTGTCGTCTTGCTTGAGTGAAAGGTAATATTAATTGACTTGTGTTTACAGTTTCTTAAATCTGCTCAATCCTACCATTTATCTTACTGTAACCGCTGTCCACAATGAAGTGACAAATCTACATGGTTAAGTTTGTTGACTTCAGGAAATGTGCGAAATGTTGGTTTAACGGAATGATTCTGCAAATAGATTATTAAAAGCTAGTGACGAACAAATTTGACTTTAGTGATGTAAACTTGTAACGATTTCCATAGAAAAACATGTTTTCAAGGGGTTGCGAATTTTGCAGTATAGTTTGCGTGTTTTGTAAATAATGCATTGAAAGGTATGTGGCCGAATAAAGCCACACTTTCAACACGTTTGTAGTTTGTAAATAGTATTTGTTTATTTGCCTATATCGTAAATTCAATGAGTGTAAGGTTAACTTCGGCCAAGGTGCGTATTTGTGTGTATATTGCTGCATCTGTACAAATACGAACAGTGACATATATATCACTTTTTTTCCTTCATAGAAGTTAAAATTTTCACTCATAAGAACATTAAAACAATGCCGTCTCACAAAAGACATGAAACTAAAGACCCCCCTCTCCCCTTCATCAATTCTCTCACTGTTTCCTTTTCCCTTTGAAATAAAATAAGCCAAGCAAACTTAACTAGGTGAAAATAATATTGGTTGGAATGCCAACCTAGCTATAATATCCTACATCGAGAATTAGGCCCATATAATTTTTTCCAAAACTTCAAAACATAACATTCATGTGGTTTGTGTTGTGTTATGCTTCTATAATAATTTTGGTAAGCACGCATATGGCCTTCTGCAACATTTTTGTATTTTCAGCCATAAGTGGTAAAAATATTGTTTTTGGTGTCGCATTGCATCACAGTGTTCTTGTTACAACCACAATTTACAGTCGCACCAATGTAAATCCAGTATAAAAGTATGAGTGAATGCCATTTAAAATATGAAACAAAACAAAATTTAAAAGCAAAGGATGGAAATAAATAAAAACACATGAGCCGGAAATGGAACTGCAGTTAGTCGAGTTAAAATTACTGTTAATGGAATCCCTAGAGAGATAAATATGTATTTGTGTATAAAAAAAAATTTGTATAAATAAATATATCTATACAAATTAAGTTTATATATAAATATGTTTTATATTTATAAATACAATTTATGTATAAATATATTTTATGTAAATATATTTATGTATAAATATGTTTATATATGTAAAATATTTATATATATACAAAAATAATATATGAAAAGTTTTTATATGTACTTCATTTATATAAATATATTTCCTTATACAAATATATTTATATACCCAAATACATATTTATCTCTGTTGGGATTCCATTGACCATCATTTTAGTTTTATATATATATATGCGGCGGAATTATCGACCAGCAACATCTGAATGTTATTTGGGAAGGGGAGGGGTCCTTAAACACGTTGCAGCTCTGAATTTGCGGCGTGACAGGGTGTCGTTAGGAGGAAGGAGTGGGTGGGAGGGAGCAGGGGTTTTGACCTGCACATAACTGAAGGATTGTTGAGAGAAGTGAGAGGAGTGATGTAAGAGCGAGAGATGAGACAACAGACAGTCCCGCAACTTCCCTCAACATCCCGGGGCAATTTATGGCTACCACTACCCCTTCCTCTTTTTTTTTTTCTCAGGGAATAGCGCCCACCCCAAAAAATTTTTGCTTTATTTTGGGGAAAATGGGTGTGCTATACAGTATTTGTTCTTATTTTTCTTCTTGTTTTAATGTGCAACATATACAAACTGAAATACGGTTTTTTTTTTGCCTAAAGAAAGTAATAACATGACTTCTTTTTCTACAACCGATACTAAAGTATTGGCCCAATACAGATACATCGGGAAAAGGCAAAGTATCTGCCAATACTGATACTTAGTATTGGTATTGGAACAACTCTAATTGTTTTCATTAAGATTTAAATTTAGGTAAAATATGTACAGTGTTAACATTGTTGTAACAAATTTGTACTACTGAAAATAAAATTGCCCAAAAGTGTTAAGCATTTAAAATTTAATGAATTATTGTGAGTACAATACACATTTGTTTATTGCGTTAACCTTGTCTATATGTGTATTTAAAATGTTTCGAACAGGCACAACAAATATAGCGACAATTTCGTAATTTGGTAATTGGTACTTCATAAATTGTGTTTTATTTTTTGTCATCTCTGAAGCTGACAAATTATAAAGATACTTCATAGATTTTGTAGACAAAACAGGTCACGTGGCCATATTCTTAAAAAGGAGTGCCAATTGGAACACTGCCTCAGTTGGTTAAAGGTGGGAGAAAGTACTTAATCAAGTTGAGTGCATGTGTAAATTCTATCCTTAGAATTTACAGTGGGGAGACTTAATTATTTACAATGTCATTGCAACACCAAAATTCGCAAAAAAAAAAAAAAAAAAAAAAAAAAAAATCAAATTTTTTTAAAAAGCAAATTTGTATCTTTCAAAATAATATGATTGATGCAGAATATTGTGGGCCAATTTCGTTCATGGAAACCCTCTGCGTATAAATTCACAGAGTTGGTGGTAAATATGTTTCCTGATAGTGACATAGCCTCAAACTTTTGTTGCTGTCACGTACCAAAATTAGTGAGATAGTTCAGCAACAAATCAGTTTATGATGACTAAGTATTTAATCAGAGCTGTATTTTTCAGGATATTTATGGTTAATTTTTTCCGGAATTTTATAGGATTTTTGTTGGTTGGATTTATGATTTCTGTTCAGAATCAGTGGCAGTCCTGCTGTACGAGGAATGCTGATTAGATGTTCCCCCTTGTTATATGCTCAACTCCGTAACAGTAAATTGTCGTCACTGCATCATTTGAAAAAAAATAGAAGTTCAATTTGGAAATCTTGTGTCAGCTTTTAAATGTCAGAAACACATAAGGCATGTATTATGAATCATGCTACAGGATGATGTGGACAAAATAATAGAAATAGGGGGTAGAAAAACTTCTAGGAAGCAATAATCATGTGCTATAAAATTCATTCAACCATAGTTGGTCGTTAGAAAGAGAGGTAGAAAACAGGTGTTCAGAATGGAAATTTCAAGTCACGATTATTCGCCAATCACATGAGAAATTCAGTAAAACTGCAGGAAACATCACGCAGGTAGAAGGAAAGGAAGCATATAGTGGGCATTGGCCCTACAATTGTAATACAATACAGTGCAGCTCACATTCCAAGGAGACGGTTGTGAAAGGAAACTGGCTTGGTCAAGGCCAACATAATATAATATAAATTAAATTATATTAATAAAACCCCAACAGCAATGGAAAATTATAATGAAAAAAATAATCAAATATTTAAATAAGAGACCAGCAAACATTTATAAAAATTATAAGCAAACAAAAAAGAAAAGATGTTAAAAATAAGACTACTGAATAATAGCACATAACTTTGAGTCCAAGCCATTTGGCGTAGATGGCTTTAATGGCAAAAAAAAGAATTGTAAGGGTAGGAAAGAGGAATCTGGTACTGCACAGTTAGCATGTTATTGACCACCGCATATAGTAAAACCCCTCTATTACAACCCTATCCCAAGGAACCGTGAAAAATTTGGGTCAAAAAAGTCAAAAAAATTTTAGGCACGTCTAAAAATAGATACAGTAATTACAGTAATCCCTCGCCAACCAACCGTGGTATCTTGCACCTGTTCCAGTTATGCCCGGATTTGTTTTTGTAGACCTTTTCTCCAACCGCAGTACTAGTTTGTTATCCTCGGTTTTCAGTCTATGGAAAACCAGCCCTTACTGATGTTAGTGGTCATGCAATTCTCAAGCTACCATCATAGACTTTGACATTTGTTGTTCCAAGCAGTGTGAAGCAATAAATTACTTAATGCTAGAAGGGGACATTGGTGTATTATCCGAGGGGGAAGTGGGGCGGGTTTGGGGGGGGGGGGGTAGTTACAGGCCCGGTCAGTGAGGATTCTTTGTCGTAGTCACATGCCGCTGCTTCTACCTTACACTCCCTGTCTTTTTTTGCTTCCATTATCCCTCCTCTTTTGCTGTAAAAACAGCGGCACATTACACAGGCTAGTTTCTTAATCAATGTCTGTATAACTTCAAATTTAATTCAATGTCCCTTTTTTTTTATGTGCGCCCATGCCTACGTAACATGCTAATTTTTTTTGTGGGCGTTTTTTTTTTTTCTTGTGAAGTCAATTTTATGTGTGAAGTGAATAAAGGTAGGTAAGTGTGTGCAAATAAAATGTCTTCTTATGTTACCATATTTTGGCAAGCAAGACCATATGCGTGTATAGGTCACGTCAGAAGTTTTTGATAAAAAATTTGGTATAATTAATATTTCAAGTAGACCGCACTACATTTTTATATTCCCGTAAACATTGCCGGGCCTCATCATGCCAGTGCAGAGGCCAACACGCCGCTTACATTTCATATAAATTCAACACATTGACGTGAATCACGTCTATCAGCATGTTTTATCAACACCGGGCCGCTGTTACAAAGTGAATCAGTCCTGTAACGACGTTACTGGTGGCGGCCGGCTGGCCCCCCGCCTGCCAGAATAATCTTGTAATGGGCGGCGGCGGCGGCGGTTGCATTCTTGTCCATTGAGCAGTGAGTCTAAGTTGTTTCAAGTGCTGATTGTGTGGAAGGAAAGTGTTTTGACAGTGGTGAAAACTGAGCTTTGTTGTTGGCAGGGCACGGCATCTGCGAAGGAATTCTACAAGCGGAACCACCAGTGGACGGAGGGCCTGATATCTGCAGCCAAGTCTGTAGCTGTGGGAGCTCAGCTGCTCCTGTGAGTCCCGTAATTCACTTTGTTGTAATAGCAGTCGGAAGATGGTATTCGCATGTGGCAAGGCCAAGACCACAATAAGGAAACAATGTCGACAAGGTTTCTGTACTAACGCGTGACAGTCCCAGCTGTCAGACTGCCCCCGCCCCTGGATGACTTGGGTGACGCTAGGCGAGCCACGTCTTAACTAGCTTACTCTGACTTGGGCACGGGGGCCTGCCCGGTTAACAACACGGGCCTAGTAGGTCAGCGACTTGGTACGAAGCCGGGCTCTATGACCTTGATACGACGAGGTGCAGGCTTCGGTGGAGGTGCAGTATTTCGGCGATGTGGTGGGGTGCTTGTTTGCACACTTTCGTTTGCTGTGACTGGTGTTGCACTCAACTGGGGGGTTATTTGCTCAGGTATGTGAGCCGGCTGCAGTTCTAGCATGTTTGACTGATAAATGCCAAACAGTGCCTCTTGCACTATAGGGTGGAATCCCTCCGCGATCCAGGTGGGTAGTCCGAACAGTCCTACGGGGATGATGTCAGATGTTGGTATGCTGAGGTGTCGTAGGAGTGCAGCTTGTTCTCGTGGACTGAGTAACCCCTGGGGAAGCTTTGAAATAGCTCTCACATTTCTGGCCCGTCTCTCAACTCCACCCCTATGGGTGTTAGGCATGAGGTACAAGATCGGTGCTGCAGGAGTTTGGCCATTGATGTGTCAGTGTTCACATGTATGTGTTAATTACTGCCCCCAACACCGCCTCGCTCACGGCGACTCTACCAGGTAGAGCTGGCGTGGGCTGCAGGGTTAAGGTTGCGGGAACCATACTGTGTTGTCCCATAGGGATAGATTTCTCTGCGCCACAAAGGAGCTATGAGAGTTGGGCACCTGGCCGCCAAGTCTATCCCACCGGAAGCGTACATAGTGTCGGAGTTCTACCGTTCCTTTCACGTGGTGCAAGGAACGGGTGGCCTTCCAATGTTGGTGAGGTGAGGGTCCAGTGGTTACTGGTCTCCCCAAACTCAAAGAAGATCCCCTCCTCGGCTCCACAAGCGGGGGCGAATTTGAGTCTGCAAACCAATTTCCAGGGGACGATATCCTAGTGTCGTGGCTCTACCGTTCACTGCCGGGGGGCAGAGAATGTGCGACCTTCCAAGGATGTGCTGTGGTGGTGTTCAGAGTGCGTTCGGCAAAAACGAAACACTGTCTCCTGCCAAGTCCTCCAACTCCGATATGACACAAGGAAGGAGCTTGGAGTGAGTCAAGATGACTGGTAAGAGCAGTGTATATTTATCCAAGAGGACATAAACACGTATGGCAGAGAACCCCCTATCGTACTACAGGGGAAGGCGCCATGTGCAAAAGCTAGCGGGACAGGCAGTTAGCTTGGTGCATGTATGTGTATCCTCGGGGCGAGCTCTACTTTCAGGTAGGTGTCCATAAGGGACCAAATGTGACTAAGTGTTTGAACTGTCGACGGCCACTGGTTCTTCCTTCGGTAAGGCGCTGGAGAGTATCTTCAGCCCTGCGAGGAGAGCTATGAAGTAAAGGAGATGTTTGAGCCTCGGCACCAATAGTTGGGGCGATGAGAGCTCAGAAGAGGTGATCGAGAACTGTAGCAGAACTGACGATCCAGAGGCCGGGCTGCAGGCCCTTATATGCTCCTTGGCCACCCCTTCTTCCACTGGCATAGGGTGTATGGAAAGAGGGAACAGCAGGTGCAAGCCCAGTGCCTAGATCCTCCGCGCGGGAGGCGTAGTCAAAAGCGCCAGGATCTAGGAATCACACGTGTGGCGGCAAGTTGCGGCGCACTACTGTACTCGCCAGTTGCCACGGACTTCTTGCGTGGTCTCAGGGGCTCAACGGGCAAAATAATAATAATTTTTGGGATGCCTGTCCCAGCCCGGTAGGTAAGACAATTTTGCAGACAGTGGTGGCAGCGACATGATTCGTGGTCAAACTGTCGGGAAAATGTAGTTGTGCTGATGGGTATCAGTCATTTAGTATAATTGACAATATGTCGTGCATCAGTACTGAGCGTGCTTTGTAGAGTATGCAATCTCAATAATGCTTCTGCATATGCCATGCGACAAGCCATTTGGCTTGGATATTGCAAATTGGCATCATGTTGACGCGTACTAACATGTAGCGCAGAGAGATTGTGCGCTTTACGGACGACCACGCACCATCTACGAACCACGTGTGCTCAGGGGAAAAATATATAAACTGCAAGCCAAATTAAATGTATCGAGCAAGGAAAGCCCACAAACCTGGGTAGCGATAACGTTATTGTAAATTAAATACGTAATTATAATCCCCATTGCACGTCCAGATTTATGCATGCATAAGGCACCCCCGCGAAGTAAATATTATGAGGATTCTACTACTCATCGTTTAGCTGCAATCTCGAGAGATGGTAGCACTCCCTTGGCCTTGTAACGTGATGGCCTGGTCACCTCGGAGACAGGGGTTTTAATTTGTCATCGCCTCTAGGGCGATAAGAAATGTGCGGCTCATCGGCTACACCCGATAAATCCGCCCCCATGTGGAAGGCTACACTACACCACCTGCACCCCTAAGAATTGCTGATAAGTAGATATTCAGTATAAATAGAGCACCAACAACCAGCACCAGCAGAAGTGCCGGGCTCGTCGACCGAAGAGGACGCGAGCCACCCAGAGTCTGCCCAAGACTCCCCCTTACCTACCTCAGTCTGGCCAAGACTAATCCTGTGTAATCTGACCAAGGACTCTCTGCTCCTACCTTAATCCATCCTACACGAGTCTGTCCAAAGACTCCTCTTAAGGCTCTCATCAGTCTCCGAAGGTCTGTCTATCTCTCTCTCTGTATATATATATATATATATACACACACACACACCCGCAGAAGACCAGCTTGAGAGATGACTACACCCTCTTCAGGTATACCTCGCCTTAACCCAGGTATCCCCTTACCCCATTCTACTTCCTGCGACTCCGCGGTAATGAACAGACGCGTCGTAGATTACCTACCCAATTAGGTTTTATTTTATTAGCCACTGTAAATTGTGTTGCTATAGATTTTGCTAGCTGCTGTAAAGTTGCGTGCTATAGTTTTCTTGTCAGAGATTTTTTTTTATTAATTTACCCTCAGGCTTGCCTTCGCCTGAACCAAACCGTGTACACGTCAATTACGTAACTCTCATATTTTAAAGTGTATAGCCAGGTTAGCTAATTATTACTTGTTTGTATTTTTCTGGAATAGCCGGGACTCTCCAGGGCTAATCCCCACAATAAACAGAACATCCAATTTAATTATGTGTGTTCCATAATTCTTAGTTAATCATCCCATATCTCCTCTACTTTTGTATTGTGCAACAGTGTTTGAGCCTAGGGGGCAGATGTATAGTAGAAGGGGAGGTGCGCAAAGCAGATAGCAACACTGAGAACTTTGCGTCCTAGCTCGATCTACAGTGAGTTCTATGTCCGAGGGCGAGCCCCGCCCAGTGTGTAATGACCCTATACCACGACCAATCTCCTCCTTCATTCACTTCAAAATTACCACCTCACTGGATCACCTTTTTGGTGCTCACTGGCCAGGGTACCCAACGGTCGAATACGAGGACCAGGTTAAATTTCTCTACCTGGAAGATAGTACTACTACTTGTGACACTCCAGCTAGGCAACTTACTAAGACAACTAGCAATGTCAAACTAGTCAGGTAAAATAATCTGGGTATCACACCCATTAGGTACTGTACTTCAGAAGTTCTGTTCAATAAGGTTAGCCTCTGGGAAAGTTGTACGGGTTCGACTCCTGGCCCAACCCGATGACCGGCCACATGTAGCACTCCCTTTTCCCAATTTTTTTCCTACATCACAACCTACTGGTCCGGTTAAGATCTCTTCTGCCAGAATGCACACCCCCACCTCCACAACCAACTAATCACCATCTCATTCCATTCACCTGGGATCGCTGGCATCCCGCATATTGGCGACCCTTACAGTGAGGAGGATAGAGCTCCCTGTATGGGCAGCCACATCCATCCGCCTCACTGTGGGGTTTGATTCCATTCGCGCCTGACTTAAGCCTACCCACACACTGCCTAATATTGTGTATAATCCAATACGGCCACAGTGGTGAAACAAATCCAGTGTTATTCGCCATGGTAGGCCAAGGTAGGATTGGAGAGAGCAGTCAATGTCATCCGCATACCATCTAAGGTAGCAACACCGAGTAGCACACACATCAATGTAAATACTGAAAATAGGAAGAATGATGAAATCATATACTACATTAAAGGTAGGTCTACAATTTTTCTATTGCAATAGCTCAAAAATTGGATGCTGGGAACTAGCTCATCAATTTATAACAAAATCTAGGCAGCGCCCAGGCCTCAATATTAGATAATAGCAGCTCCAAAACTATACTCATCAGCTATACCAGAAAAATTGGAATTTTCCTGCTGCACCTTAGACTGCCACCCAGCAATTATATATTGCAAACAAAAGCACATATAAGCATACACATATAAATACCCTCCTACAAAAATAGCATTCTTTCTTGTAGGCGCTCTTCACATATACCCTTTCAAAACTTATATTTGTGTGCCTACACATCAAATCAGATTTAATGCTAAAAAGCATTTAAAAAACTAACTTAGCTATCCCTGGCAGGAGTCCGCTAGTATGTACACTGTATCTTCCTTGGAATGTTCAAGGTAAGTTCCTAAGGAATGTTCACTTTTGTCTATGCTGAACACACACTCTTACGTGACGCATTCTTCGTGTAAGCGATCTTCACATAAATACTTTCAAAACATATTGACTTTTATAGGTTTACGTATACATCAAGTCAGATTTATCGATAATTATAAAAATACAAAAAGCTTAAATGTTATTGTAATGGCGAAGTCTCTGTCTTCAACTTAATCACTGGCACTGAGGTGAGCATCTTTATGTGATTCACTTATGGTAGCCATTACTTTCACAGTAGTGAGCGTTCATTCGTAATGCTACCTACTAAGTGGGCTGTCTGCCACTGAAACATTTTAACTGTGAGGTGTAAAATGTCTATAAAAAGTTATGGACGTACATCTTTTTACGGCTGTATACAAAAAAGTTAATTATCACTTAGTCGAGCAACTAATTACTGGAGCATTTACCTCGTTGGTTTTTTCTATTGGAACTGTACTAGATACTTTTGAATTTCAATTTAGCCTAAATGTGATTGTTCTGCTTACGTCACTGTCTTTAATTTGCTGCTAAATTGGTGCACGTGACCGGTCTATAACGAGTCCTTTGTGCACGTAGAAGCCGTTTACTGCTTCTTCACTGTTTTTTACATTAGTGCACTTTCTAGTGATCTTCGGTTACACCCCCCCCCCCAGGAGGTTCGTCTTCATCCCGTGATTGGCCAGGTTTATCTCCTTCAGCGTTGTCATCCCTAAGTATTAGCATGTCCCCTGGGTATGGTCGTATCTGACCTCGGGTGGCCTTACAAATCAGTCGGCGTATATCTTCGCCCCAGTAGACATCTCGCTTGCAGACGATGCAGTACGGTCCATCCCATTTGTCAGCAAGGCCAGCGCTGAATGGGTTGCTGGCTTTGCTGAAAGGGTGACTTCGCAGGAGGACAGCTTCCCCTAAGTTAAATTCTCTTACCTCTGTTTTCAGTTGGGGGTATTTCTTTGAAATGTAGGCCATTCTGGGTTTTCTGGGTGTGCATGGTATGGGCCAGGCCGCTAGCAGGATGTTCTTGGGTTAAGGCACATTGGTGGGCTCACTTTCCAACCGTCAGTTACCTAGTCGGTGTAATGTTTGTCCCAGAAGTAGGATATTCAGACTAGTGTCGACGGCTTTGTTTGTATGGCATCAAAGGGCAAACAGCATGGTAGGGATGTGCTTATCCCAATGCTTGTGATGTTACCCACACTGATACGGAGGAACTTCTTTATCTCCTGGTTTTCCTCCATTCAGTGGGGTTGGCTTGTGGATGGTAGGGAGGTGTAGTCCAGGTTTCTATCCCCCACTATTGACAGGCGGTTTGTCTTTGACGGCTCGTAAACTGGGTGCCATTGTCTGTTAGTATCACTTTTGGATAACCCCATCGTGCAAAAATTTCAGTCTCCATTTTCCGCACGATTGAGGTATTTTTTTGGCTGGGCAGAGGAAATGCCTCTACCCACCTTGAAAATTGATCTGTTACCACGAGTAGGTAGCAATTTCCCACATGGATACAGGCCCATCAGATTTACAGCTTGTGGGTCCAGGCAGTTTAGGGTCTCCGTGGTTTAGCTATGGGAGAGGAAACCGGGTTCGCTTTGCCGCAGCAGCACGTGATGCAGTTACTGACATTCTGCCGGACATCGTGGCTTATCCCTTCCCGATTGTAACAGGTTTTAATATCCAGCAGGGTTACCCTAGTACCCGGGTGACCAGCTTGGGGATGGTCATGATGGTGCCGCCATATATGAGTGCATAGTTTCGGTTGAACCCTGAGGGGGAGGGGAAAGAAATTTTCTCCTCCTCTCCCTCCTCAGCTTTCTCCACCAATGTCGGGGAACGAGACAGAGTGTCTGGCAGATAGTTCATCTTACCTGAGTAATTCTGGACCTCGAAGTCGAACTCTGTAAGGAACATGTCCCACTGGCCAAGCTTGGGCTTTAGAGTCGGTCTGTAGAATGAAGTGTTGCCATTGGCGATAATACCAGTATTTCTTCATGGCCCAGCTAACGGCCAGACGCTCCTGCTCATTAATATGGTAGTGCTGCTGGGTTTCATTTAAGTGAGTTGATGCATACGCTATCACATATGGCTGTCCTTCATCGTGATGGTATAGTACTGCACCCAGGCTGTTTTGACATGCATCCGTTTGCAGTATTAAGGGTTTGTCTCCTTGTGGTCGTTGGAGTTGGTGGATATTCTTGAAGCTGTTCAATTCGGGCCCCATCGCCAACTTGTGTCTTTCTCGAGGAGTGGATGTAGAGGCACCATATATTCTGCAATATTTGAAACGAAGTCTCGTAGCCAATTACACAGACCTAGGTACCGTCGTAGTTTTCACTTATTTGTAGTTTCTTCCGCTTCTTCAATTACTCATATTGAACTGTGTTACGGGAATTTTCCCTCGAGTGATGTGACGTGCCCCAAATAATCTATTGATGACATGCGGAAGAAGCTTTTTGACAGCTTGCAAGTAATTCTGTGTAATTAGAGTCTTTCAAACACTCTTTGCAGATGGCCTAATGTTCCTCCCAACTATTAGAATATATTATTACATCGTCGAGATAGGCGAAACAGAACTCGCCGATGTAAGCTGTAAATACTTCCGCAGACATTAATCGTTGGAATGTTGCGGGGTCGTTTTTCAAGCAGAATGACATGACTCGAAATTGAAGAGTTTCGCCCTCGGGTGTTGTAAAGGCCGTATATTTGTGACTGTCCGGGTGGACCGCAATCTACCAATGTCCAAATTCCATGTCAAGAGTACTGAATATTTTGGCCTTGCCAATATCTCGTAGTGTATGAGACAAGTCTATAGCTGGAGAAGCAATCGGGTAGGTGACTTCATTTAGCGATTTGTAATTGATGAAAAATCACAATTTCCCGTCTTTCTTAGGTGCGAGGACCACGTGTGAGTTATATGAGAAATTTTATGTCTCCACGATCCCCTGGTCCTTCATGTCTTTAACCTGTTCCACGATGAGGTCACCAAGTCTGACACTCGGTATGGATGGTTGTAGACTGGTACATCGGTTGTAGGCCACATTTCATGTTGTATGGAACGTGTTTGTCGTAGCAGTCCTCCTTATCCGTACACTCTGGCGTGCTCATATAGTACTGCTATTAATTGGTAGAATTCTGGTACTTCATGTTCGTGGTTAATGCTCATTGGGTCGATGGGCATTGATGGGATGTCGTCTGGATTTTGATCCCAGTGTACTGAGATCTGGTTAGTTTCTCCCAGATAGGCTCTACTTAGTCCATTATCTAGAATACGTTGATTGCGGATGATGAGCCATGTGCACCCTAGTATTACTGATTCAGACATGGTTGGTGAGACAATAACTTCTGTCAGTGTAGCAATACTTTGAATTTTTATGTTTAAGGAAATTCTGCCGGTTACGTCCAGGGTGGGGTCCAGTTGCGCCATTCTTACTGCTTTGGTTTGTGGTCTTATTTCAGTGAGCTGGTTTGGTGTTAACAAATTACTTCTGATAAAATTTCCGGTGGCTGCCGAGTCAAGTAAGGTAAGTACTCTGTCGTTATTTACCTCCACTTCTATGTGTGTGGTTACGAGAATTGGTACTTCCTCACTTAATCCCTGGAGGGGAGCCCTTGTAAACCAGGGATGGTGGCCCACTTCATACCCCGGCATCGGCATTTCCCAGCTTGGTCTCGGGAGTTGGTTTTCTAGCTGGTCGTGTTGGAATATTTGATGGCGTTTTGTCCATTCTGTTAGGTGAAACGACTGCCCCCTCTGGTTTCAGAGGGCAGTCCTTATTCCAGTGATGTCCAGACAAAACCAGCATTTGGGTATGTATGCCATGCGAGGAATTGCTCTTAGTGCTCCTTTAAGGGACACGATTGGTAATGCTCATACCTCAGGGGCCTTGGTTGATACTGGTTTTTCGAGACTCGCCTGTGCTGCAAAGTTTTGCTTGGCTTTTCAGGCTCGATGAACTAATTCATCCAAGGTGGTGGGTCTAGCCACCAGGAGTACATTCCTGAGATTAGGCAGTAAAATTCTACCAATGGAACGAACAACAGTAGCTTCGTCGACTCCAGGGAACACTCGTCAAAACATCTGTTCCTTCCTTCGTATAAAGATTTCCGATTCTTTGTTGAGTACCTGGGTTTGGCTATAAAACTGCGTTGTTAGTCTAGCCAACACCACCTCGCCAGTGAATTCCACCACAATCAGGTTACTCAATTGCTTCAAGTCCGTTAAGAATTCTCCATATCTTTCCCACCATGTGAGCGCGAGGCTCTTCATATGTAATTGGCTCTGTCGACCCATTGTTTCAGTTGCAGGTCCGTTTCTTTGAATTATTTTTTGTATTCCTGCATGAACGTACTGGATCTTCATGTGGTTGTCCTTGAAAGTCGGTAATCTGAATGTCATAGTCTCTACCAGTTGTCGGATGGCCAGGTGCCGTCCGGGGTTGTATATAAATCTGGGATGGTTTGGATCTGCGGCAGTGAGAGTTGTGCTTTCTTCAGCATCTCTCGCCCTGCTAGGCCATCCCGGGCATAGAGACGCATTCATCAGGCCACTCTATACATAAGTGATGATAGGGTTCACTGCATGTAGAACATCTGATGTGGTTTATGCCTCGGCTGGGACACGTGATTTCATTCCAGAAACTCGTGGGCTGTAGACGGCAAGCGGTACGCCGGTACTCTAATCCTTGTGTATCCCAGGTCTCTTCAGGCCAGCCTAGACAGGCATAATGAAATAGTTTAGTGCAGTAGGTGCATTCTATTCTTAGTGCGCCACTGCCTGGACAGTCAGCATGGCTACACTATGCATCAGGTAAGTCGTGCTTGTCGTGGTTTTCACCTGTGGCGCCATTAAACTCTGAGTCTGTCATTTTAGTGGTTAAGGGCGTTACGGGGTGTTTTGTGGACTCCCCGAAGTCCGCTTGATTGATCATTTCGACAGTTAGTTCTTGGGGTATGGTTTGTCTAGTTCATGCTGTTTACTGCGCACAGCTATTCGCCAGACGCCCCACGTTGAGCGCCAAAAAATCTCTTGACATGTGCCCGGTTAGACTGACTTGTCACACTGGTAGAGGATTTTGTCCACTAGACCAATAACGGGGCGGTTTAGTTTAGATAGATGATGGGAGGTGAGGGGCACTAACTTACTCCTGCTTCTTGGGCGCTGTGGCCATGGTGAATTTCACCCAGACGTAGTGTGCTTGGCCCACACCAAAGCGGCGATTCCACTGGTAGGCTTCGTTGGTCCAGCAGTTGATGTTGTCCCAGCAGAATCTCACTTCAGTACCGGTCAACAACCCTTTTACCACATGGTGAATACGTAGACAAGGAGGTACCTACAATATAGTGACCATAGCTGGCGATACTGACTCGTGCCTGAGTTGGGCAGCGCAGTCCCATTCCGCCTGCCTTTTCGGTGTAGGTTGAGGAAGTGCAATCAACTGTCTGGTGGCAAGGAACTTTGTGTTTCGTTCCTTCGTTCCCTACGCTTTTGGCTGTCCCTCTGGCCTTAAGGCATCGAGTCTCTGCTCACAACTTACTGGGTGCAGCCTGACACGAACAAACTAAACACAATTTACAGTGTTAGTCCAGTTTTGGCTTGCTGACCAGTCTCTGTAAAGTCTCCACTGATCCCCCACGCTAGACGGGCTGATCAGAGACTGGGAGCTGTGTGGGTCACCAATGCCTCTGCTGGATGTGATTTCATACACGAACGAGTGGCAGGACTCAAGTTACAGTTACCCCAGCACTAACAGTGCTCTGGTGTAAAGAAGTTTCCTGGGTTTGTCGCCCCTCCTTCAATGAAGGTGTTGCTAGTGGTTGTGGCTCATCTGTTCCTCTCCGCCAGCACTAGACAGTGCTCTTGACAGTTGGAAAGCAACAGATGGCCTTGTAATGGGTGTGTGAGAAAATATGACGGACCCCTGAAGAGCACCTGTAGTTGAAACTAATTCGGTTATTATAAAATACCTGGTTCTTGTCAATGGTGTACGTAGCAACCTGTATCTAACAGGTAAGCAGACAGATACTCTAAGAAATAAAAGCTGAAAGGTAGGAAACAAAAGTATGTTTATTGAAGTCTCAATAAACATGCGACACGTGCTACCTCCTGCCAGGCAATTGAGTGCTGAAGGTTACTACGCTGGCCAGGTGTAGGCGACCTGATTCTAGGTTGTGTATGCGGGAAAGATAAATCTATACAGTAAAATATATGTTACTTCTAAACTGTTCTAATAAAGGTGTCTTGAGGAGACAAAGTGAATTTAATACGTGTTGGTGAGCATGTTCGCTTGTTGTTGGAATGAGTGATCGTCGACGGTGAAGTAGCCGCAGGGGGCATACTCAAATCTTCGAAGTTCTCTGGAGGCCCCAGCACTAAGCAGTGCTCTGGGATGTCGCGAGAGATGAAACAAGAATGACTGCTCGATCCCAGCAGCGTCCGGACTTATATAGATGAAGCGTGTACGCTGCTGGCGCGGGCTGAGGGGAGGGCGAGCATCTTGTCCTGGTTGGCATGGGAGTCAAAAAAATCTGGTGAGCGTTTCTGCTTCGTGCTTTGTCTATAGTGCTCGGCCTTGCCCAAGGTCGGGGCAGCTTGTCAGCTCTCAGCACGGGAAGGGGGGGGGGGCATGCCTACCGGGTTGTGTAACCTTCAGGTGAAGAGAATTCACTTATAAGTCCCTGCTGCCTGGTATAGGTAACCGAGAATTCATGATTCATGTGGAGATTCCCTTTCCACATGTTTCACGTCTGTAGTAGTGGGAATAGGAAACTTGTGCGGCATGCGTCAACTTGAGTGTTCTCATTGTCTTGTTTTTATGATTCAATGCTTGTTTAGCTTGTAGGAGAGCTATCTAGAGAGTAGGATGTTAAATTAATTATTTTCGTTAACGCATGTTTAGAATACTGTGCGACCATGCTGGTTAAATAATACGTGTGGTTAACTTCACTCCAGCAGGGGCCACAGCATACCACTCCTGCATGTAAATTTGTATTCGTTAATTACTATTTTTATTTTTCGAGAACAGAAAATTAAAATTTAACGTAAAAATTAATTTTCAAACCACAATTATACATGCTTTGTATAAATTAGTTATTTTCTTTTCACGTATGATTCTGCTCTTGAACTAGGAAGGCCTAACTTCCAAATAAATGGCTTGTTCACCAAATCTCCTCTACAAACTCCCTTGGTAAGCAAGAAAAACGAATGAAGCATGGCGGGAAGACTGCACCTCGCTGAGAAGCAGATGACTCCACGCCAGGTACCCGACTCCTACCAAGAAGAGGGAGAGAGAGCGAAGAGGGGAAGAGAATGAAAAGCTATTCACCTGCAACAAAGATGGTAACCAGATAGCGCGCAATCCAGATACGGACGCTGCAACTCATTCAAGGCCAAGCAGAGCAGTAACTCGCCCAGAAGCCCAAACCACTCACGGCAGCGCACACCTAGAAAAGGCGCTCGTTCAGAAGCCCATCCGGAGTTTGATGACTGAGGCATCCAGATTCCAGACTTGCAGCACCGTAGTAGAAACTGGAGATGGGTCTAAGTCACTCAAGGGGGTGGCTGATTGATGCATGCCAACATGAGGCGCAGCGAGAATGCGCACTCTACGGACTACTTCACCCCATCTACGAGCCACATGCGCTCAGGGGAGAATATATGAATACCAAACCAAATTAAATGTATCGAGCAAGGAAAGCCCTCAAGCCTGGCTAGTCAATTACATTATTGTTAATAACGTATGTAATTACAATCCCCATTGCCCATCCAGATTTATGCATGCAAAAGGTACCCTCATGAAATAAATAAATATTATGAGAATTCTATTACTCTTCGCTTAGCTCTGGAAGAAGTTCCTACAATCGTGAGATATGGCAGCACTCCCATGGCCTTGTGATGTCATGGCCTGGTCGCCTCGGAGACAGGGATTTTAATTTGTTGTCTCCTCCACGTGGCGTGATAAGAAATGTGCGGCACAGCTGCTACCCCCAATAAACCTGCCCCCGTGTAGAAGGCTACGCTACACCCCCTGCACCCCTAAGAATTGCTGATAAGTAGAAATTCAGTGTAAATATAGGACCAGCACCAGTGCCAGGCTCGTCGACCGAAGAGGACACGAGTCGCCTAGAGTCTGCCAAAGATTCTCTGCTGCCTTGAGTCTGCCCAAGACACCCCCTTTACCCACCTTAAGTCTGCCCAAGACTAATTCTGTCTAATCTGACTAAGGACTCTCTGCTCCTACCTTAATCCATCCTACCCGAGCCTGTCCAAAGACTTCTCTTAAGGCTCTCATCAGTCTGCGAAGGGACTTTCCCCCCCCCCTCTCTCTCTCTCTCTCTTCTCTCTCTCTCTCTCTCTCTCTCTCTCTCTCTCTCTCTCTCTCTCTCTCTCTCTCTCTCTCTCTCTCTCTCTCCTCTCTCGCTCTCAGGCTGCAGCAGCCAAGCAGATACCTCCCCTCCAGCACCTGGATGCTCTGGTAGGGGATACAACCTAGGCTTGCTGTCTCTCCTTGGATATAAGTATTCCTAGTAGTTGTGGCTCCTCTGTTATTTCCATCCAGCACCCGGTGCTCGGGTGAGGAAACAATAGGTGGTTGTCTAATGGGTGTGTTACACGACTGGAGGACTCCAGAAGTGTGTCTTCAGTAAACTCTAGTTCAAATTTAAACGTGCCCGGTTTCTGTCGGTAATGCACAGTGCGAATTATTCCTATCCGTCGAAGTAGATAATACTCTAGAAATAAAAACATGTTGCTAGAGAATAAAGCTGTATTTATTGAGGATTCAATAAACACAGTGACCCCTGCCATCTCCTACCAAGCAGACGGAGTACTGAAAGTAACCTACGTTAGCAAAGTGCAGGCGACCGGGTCCTAGGCTAGAGTGGAAGTTGAACTACAAGACTGAATAAAAATTGTACTGAACTAAAACTGTCTAATTATAGGAGAGACAAAAAGAAGTCAAAAGTTCCTATGCTGTAGTAGCAAGGTGTGTTTGTGATAAACTGCTGTTGCAGGCAAAGTGTAGATTGTCGAAAACTGTAGTTGTCTCAGGGAGCAGCCGCGGGGGCTGCTTAAGACTTGTAGTTCACTGAAGGCCTCACCACTGGAGAGTGCTCGGGGTGAATTCGAGAGAATAGCAAGGCAAATGACTCCGGAGCCCGACTGCGCACGGACTAATATAGTCAGAACTGTAGGATGCAGCGGCGGGTTGCGGAAGGGTGAGTGATGTCCTTCTGCTGCGAGGCCGGCATGGGAGGTGAGAACCCTCTCGTCAGCACTCTGCTTCGTGGATTTTTGGTGGCGCTGAGCCACGCCCGAGGTGGCTGACAGCTTGTAGTCATCAGGGAGGGGGGGAAGCGGCATGCTTGCTGGTTACGCAACCTTGAAAGCTACGTGTTCGGCCACCTGGTAGGATTTAGGTGGCGCACAACTTCCATATATAGGTTTGCGGGATCAACTCTCACAACTCTCGCGTGGGTTAAAGTAGAAATACTTGACGTGATGAGCGATGAGTCATAATGGTTTTTAATAGTGGTATAAGTGGCACACATCATAATATTTAATTAAGCCTATGTTCATGTTACAATTACTAATTGAACACAGTACATACACTAATTTCTCATTGAGGTTTTGAGTACAAGAAGAAGATAATATTTAAAAGTTCAACTGTATTGAGTTGGTATTTAAAAATAGTGGAGTTATTAAACTGCCCAGAGAGCAGTTTGTTAAAGACTTAGTTTTCTAAGCAGGATTTGGGAACTGTTTTGTATACGTAAGACAGTCAAATTTCAAAATTATGACCTTTTGCAGTTCCTAGGAAAATGGTCACTACTTTGGAGTTGTTCGATTTTGGACCAGTTCTGACCCATCACTACACCTTATATGCAAAAATTGCATTAAAATTTTACTTAGACCTTTTTGTGTGGTTTTAGCAGTAAAATACCACATATTTGTTAAATACTGTTAAATGATTCCTGTAAATTGACTTGCAAGATCAAATTGGATTGATCGTCTTCGACTTACGAAACATTATACAATTGAACTCTGTCAATTTTAAGAATAAAAATGTGTTTCAATGAAATATAATTTTTTTAAATATTACGAGTCTCCCAAGAAAAATAACACACTACATGGACATAGAGGTCCTCCTCGTGTTGCCAAAAGGTGCCTAATGACAGTGTTGCCAAGCAGCTTTTAGCGACCATGAACTATGTTTTCGCTGGCTTCTTGCAGGAAAATAAGTTGATTTATTATTTAAATATTAACTTATTATCGCTGGTCCATTAGCTGGTTCTTTGCTGGCTTTATACACACTTGACATAAGTGTGGTAAAAGGTTGATCTTTGAAGCGTGCCGCTTACACAACTAATCTAATACGATTACGAATCATCACCTAGAGTACCTATTCCACCACAACAGATGTGAGTGACACGCTGCCTACCCTACAGACGGCAGGAACTATGAACAATTGATGCCTTCTCACCTGGAGGATACGCAACCTGGCATGCACCCCCCCCCCATACCTCGTGATGATAGCCTACAGGCTGCCCAGACCTCGGCCAAGGTTGAGTGCCTCCGAAAGGCACAAAGCAGAATCGCTGACCAGAGTATTCCCGCGCCAACCAGGGCCGGAGGACGTCACGTCTCCCCCGCACCCCACGGCGGCAGTCTCCAAGCTTCTACTATATAAGTCCGGACGCTGCCAAGCTCGGGAGTGATTCTTTCTCATCTCTAGCAACCTCCCACAGCACTATACCAGTGCTCAGAATCTTCAGAGAAGTTTGTTACTTTCAAGTATGCCCCCACTGCTACTTACTGCATATGTTGATGTCCAGTCAACCCGACGACAAGTGAACACAATCTCACATATTTTAACTTCACTTTGTCTCCTCAAGACATCTTTTTCTTGGTGGTTTAACTTTAATTAATTTGCATTCGTCTTCAACCAGCTTTTCCCTTTTTACTTAGAACCAGGTTGCCTACACGTGGAACCGCAGTTACCTTCAGCTATCCACGACTTGGTAGGCGGTAGCACAGGTCACGTGTTTATTGAACCTTCAATAAACACTCATTGTTCTCCAACTCTCTGTCTTTCATTTCCGGGGTATTTATTTGCATCAACAGTTGAGGATAGGATACGCTGTGCATGGCCAACAGGAACCGGGAGTTTTGTTAAACTGAGTTAGCCTGACTATGGAGTGTCCTTTCCAGGTGTCTACACATCAGTAGACATATATATTAGACTGCTACCAGTTTCTTCCCTGTTACGCACCAGTATTAAGTCAGGGTTCGTGGACGAGAAACAGTGATGCCACAACCACTGAAAACACCTTCACACCAGGAGGCGCAACAGCCTCAGGTTGCTTCTCACCATCCTCATTAAGTCAGTGCGCGGTGACCATAGCCTGAAGTTTAGCAGTGCGTCCTAGTGCGAACACACAACCAGTAGAGGTTTGGCGGTCCACACGGCTCCACGTCCCTAATCAGCCCACAACTGTGGGGGATCAGTAGGGACTGGTATCAAACTTGTGCCGGCAAGTCACTATTGGGTTACAATATTAACCTTCCTGTCAAAGTGCATCGCGTAGACTATAGAACGGTTTGCCCTATGCCTCACGAGAGGAGGGGTGGTGGAAAATGCAGGGAACGATATCTGGCGCACTCTGCTCTCAGGCCGTGGATAGTATTACCCCATCCTATGCAGGAGAGGTAGGTGGAACGGGACCACGCAGCCAAACTTAGACGACAAGCAGTCATGCTTGCTCTGGTGCTGGTAATTGACTTCCCACCGTGTATCCGCATACATCCTACGTATCACCCAGTTGTCAAAGGACTCTTGACCGGTACTGAATTGCGCTTTGACTGGGATAACCTCATCTTATTGTCTAATAAAGCATAGCTGTGGAAACTCAGCTCCGGCATAGACAGAATTTGTCACACTTAAGCCAAACCTACTCTAATTACAACATCAAGGAGGAGGAGTAAGTACCAGCCAACACCCATCGCTTCACGCCAACTATATAAATCAGACTACCCCCTTAAGGTCTAGCGGACAAAATCCTCGACTAATGTGCCAAGTCAGTCTAATAAGGCATGGGTCATCTTAATGCAGTTACAATTAGTGTGACTCCATTCACTGTCGCTAAGCAAGCCATTTATACACAAACACAGCAGAAATACAAGCAAATCAACTTTGCAGTGATGAAGTGTACTGACTTTGCTATGACGAGTGGTAAGGAGAGGTCAGATGGCTGGTCCTCGCTCCTGCGCAGTCTATAATCTATATTGTTTTTCTGCCACACTGCAGTGCTTACATTCCATTGTCTACTCTGCATACACACAAAGGAACTGTGCCTAGCTACCGCAGAGCATAACACTGACTGCATGCCTTGTAAATGTGCTTGTTTATGTTGTTGGAATATTGGCAGTTATTAATTATTTTTATATCAGATTTCATAAAATAGTCAAATGAGTAAAACCGATCTATGATTTCCAGTCGCCAACTCTTGACTTCTGTGACATAAGCTGTGGCAGAAAGATGTTGCCACGCTACTTACATTTTGCAGTGAAGATATTTGTTTTTTGACGGTAATCTATCTGCAGTTCTGAGGAATAATTTTAATTTGGATTTGCCTACCTATATTTTTTTATTGTTTTGTGAGTGAACAATATGACTAATGTTGCTTTCCTGCACATTGGGCATGCGCACACCACTTGTTGTTGACTTTGCCCCATCATCGAATCAATAAACTCATAGGGGCAAGTCACACACCAGCAGACAATAAATCCAGTGCGTACATAATTGCTCCCTATCTAGTGAGCAAAAACAGACAAATGATGATTAAATGAAATTGATTTTCCCATTCAAAAGCAGCCATGCTGTCAGCCCATTCCCTCCCGAGAATTTGTATTGTCCAATGAGTCACCGACACATCAAACTCAAAGAAGCTAGTTCGAAGGGATGCTGCAGGAGGGCAGCACCCAACACACCAGGTATCACTGCCGCCAACGTAGCTTCCACAGAAGTCAATTCAAATTAGTACAGTTCTAATATGATAAACCTTAACTGGAACTGCAACAGTTTTTATTTAGGAAAACTTTAATTTCCTTTTTGCAATTGCGACAGTTTCTCTCTCATTATGAGTAGTGCGGATTGCTCACGGGTGTCTTGAGGTACACCGAGGTGATGTGTTGTGGTTTTTGTGTGCAGGACCGCAGCAGACGGTGTGGTCAGCGGGCAGGGGCAGTTTGCGCGGCTGGTAGTGGCATCTCAGGAGATAGCAGCCAGCACTGCTCAGCTGGTTGTGGCTAGCCGCGTCAAGGCAGAACGGCACAGTTCCAATTTGGCGGCAGTCTCCCAGGCATCCCGCACAGTGTCCCAGGCCACCGGCACTGTTGTAGCCACTGCCCAGGCCTGTTCCCAGCTCGTCCAGGACACTGGTCAGTCCCACTGCTTTTCGATGTGCTGCCACTCCCTAGGTGTACCCATTGTCCTGTATGTGTGTAGTCAGCAGTTTACTACTGCTGCATCCCAGTCCTGGTGGTAATGCTAATGAGTATGGATTTTCCACAGTGGAAAGTTTGTGAAAAGTTGAGATAGGTAGGAGAAACACAGTTAATTTGTCCTAGTTATTGCTTCTATTTGTGACCATGGAACCTCGTTCACAAAATATATTAATGTGTAATGAGGTTGTTTGTGGTGTATGCTACAGAGGATGTGGATGTGTCTGGACTGTCACTGCACCAGGCTAAGCGGTTGGAGTACGAATCGCAGGTACAGGTGATAGAGCTGGAAGCAGCCCTGCAGAGAGAGCGAGAGAGGTTGGCAGTTTTGCGCAGGCACCACTATCAGCTGGCTGCCGACGACAACACCACAGCCACCACCACAGCCCAGGTGACTGCACTTTTATCCCTTGCACAGAACCCACTATCATAGCCTAGCAACACTAGCCAGCCCAATTCACTAGTTTGCTCGTGCAAAAAGAGTTGAGCTATAGAAATTAAGGATTCTTTTATCATTAATTTCTTTTGTTCATTTGCCCTGATTGGTTGAGGATCACTGGAGTGTTTGAATCTTTGTTTTTGTGTTTTGATGATGATTGCATTATTTCAGCAAACTCAGAAAATTTTTCACGCCAATATATTAAAAGTATTTATTTTTCATAGTAATTCTCCATGTGTAAAGAAGTTGCTTTCTGTTGGTGCAAAAAGTCTGTGTGTGTTGAAGGCATTGGCGTTACTAGTGCAGCAATGGTATCCATTACTGGTTCTCATTTTAGTAAGGAAACAATCTGAAAGTCATAAGCAAGCAGTAGAAAATTCTTGGTGTTCTTCTTATAAATTACTTGTTCTCAGTAACCTGTAATGATTTTTGGAGAGCCACACCCAATTTGCAGAACTTTATGTCCTGTCTAAGCCGCCAGTATTGATTTTTAGCTAGCAATCCGGTTGAACAGCAGTTGAAGAGAGCCACCCAACATCATTTGTTGGGAAAGTACAGTAGACTCTAAATGTACCGATAAACCTTATCCACGGTTAATTTTCAGTGTTCTCTGAAAAATACCTATATAAATTGACACATGATGTCGTTCTGCATACTATTGAATCAACTTCTACTCATCACTACAAATGAATTTGGAGCACTATTAACGGAGTTTGAGTTACTGCCACCAACCATGAGACGTCAGGAATTGTATTACCTACCCAAGGCAATTATTATTCACTGGCCTAGCCAACAAAGCCATGCATCAAGGTTAATCGAGTACAGCAGAGCACTGCCAGATACCACTACTAGTACGATCGCTGAGACATGAGCCTGGATCCAGCACTGACCACTGACATCACACACAGAGGATCTATGCAAGCCAACCAAGGGGCACTCTGTCGCCACCAGAGTATAAATAACAGTCCGCACCAAGGCTCGTGACTAGTCTTCAAGCAATTGACATCTATCCTGTTCCTTCACCGCACACCTGGTGCCTAAAGAACCATCAGCTATCCTACCTTGGTCTTCACTGTGCCCTAGTGGTGCAGAAGATTCCTTTGGCTTGCACAATTATCACCATTCTTTCCACCAAAAAATCTATGCTTTAAGACTTACACCTTATGACATACAACGTAACTCAGACCCTTTTCTTTCCAGTCACCAGTGTCAGCCTTGTGGGCTGTCTACTGGGTACGAAGACGTGTACAGTTGGCAGAGCACTATACCTCAGTGATTTGGCCCTCTGGGGCAATGTGGGCCTACCAGAGCTCTGTAGACTTTTCTTGCAGGGTGCAGAAGTAGCGCTGCAGGTGGGGCGTGTGGAGTCCTGGTTTCCCTTGGTTTGGCGGAGGCGTAGTTGCTATAATTCTCAGCCAGATGGTGGCAGTTTCACTCAGTTCCAGCCCAGCTGCAGATATGTGGGTTGGCATGCCCGAGCCTGGTGTCGCTCCTGGTGGCCAGGGCCCGGACTACCGGATGAACTTCATAGCTGGTCCTAACTGGAGTGGAGTGAAATATGTAACTCCCAACGGGAGATGCCGGTCTCCCAGCACGACGAGCTGCTGGGCCTCCCCCTGAGGAGTGTCGACTCCTGGCTCAACGAGGTTTACCGCACAGACCTGCTTGCCAGCACTGAACTCTGGCTTCTTTTCCGCTCTCCATGCTCCATGCCAGCTGTTGAATGGCATAGGCGTATAATACACTTGATTACCTGGAAGTGGCAAGCAAGCGACGTTTCCCTAACTTAGGCATGTAAAGCTGACAAAGGCTGGCTGTGCGCTCCCTGGCTCCACACAGTGCAAGCAGCGGGAGGTGTGGGTCGTAAACTGCCTTCCTGCCACTGCCGGGTGTGGTCCACAAACGTATGGCCTCCAATCCCAAGCAAATACCCCTGCCAACACCTTAGCTAGGCACTCCGTTCAGAGATACAACTTGAGGTGGTTGTCCCACCTCTATAGGGTGTATCCTAGTGGTGGAGGCTCTACCATTCTGTCCACTGAAGTGTAGAGAATGGGTAGCCATTGAAAAATGAGGTGTGTGTGTGTCGATACTGGCCCCTGAATGGGGTCTAGGTCTGTAATAACACTGAAGTCTCTTACTTGCCCTTTGAGGTCGAATACTGGTGATAGATAGGTTATACGCCTAGAACAAAGAACTCTCAGATACGTTAAGACTTAGAATTTATTGTAGCTATAAATAATTAGGTGACAGGTATGTGCTATCAATAGGTCTGTTCTGTGTAATTAACTAAGCTACGCAGAGTACAGGCGAAGGTGACCCGCTCCTAGGTCTACTTAAGATGTTAGGGCAGGGCTGCCACCAGTCATGAAGCTGAAATCCTGGTTTGTGTATATAAATATCCTGTAAAATCCTCGGAATTAAATAATTGCAAATTACAGGGAAAAAAGTGGATATGAAAGACGTTTACATACTAAATGTAGTTGTTTTGGTTTGGAATGTACAAATCATAGTAATTCTTTTCTCCACTCACACTTATACTTATACTTTCCATTATACGACGACTGTATTGGCGATAATTTTCCTTTTCCTCACCATTGTGATCAATGCCAAATGCAAAACACGGTCACCGAATTCGGATTGCATAAGTAAAAATGGCAATTTGCGGCATAGGTTCTTTTCAATAATGGCCTTGGCCTTTGCATGTGATCATACAGCTAGGAACAGAAATATGTAGATACCCAAAATATTTCGCTTAATTATTCACCTCCATTGTAAGAATCTTTCAAACAAATGCATCAGTGAAACTGATACACATAGTTGTGAGTGTGTGTGTCACATACGCAGCAGCCACTTTGAGTTTGAGGAAAGTGAGAAAAAAAAGTTTGGGTTTGGTTTTGTCTAGTGTTAAAAATCTGAAAAAAACATATAAAATCCATTAAAATGGCAGGCCTGTCGTCTAGGGTAAATATAAACTAACTGACATAGCTAAAACTATCGGGGTTGCCTAGAAGAGGCCCTAACTTTAATCAGGGAGCCAATACCAGCAAGTAGTGGTGGTTGAATACCCAGGAGGATCGACATCTCAAGTGTTAAGTCGATGGTAGATGTTTTCTTGCATATGAAGGCTTCTGGTGTTGGTGATTACCAGGAGGTGTTGAAACCTCTGGTAGGTGGTGGCAGCAGCCACTGGAGAACTGGAAGTTCTTGGAGAGGACCGTGAAGGCCTATAACAGTAGAGAGCCCCAGCACAAGAAGTGTTGAGGCGAGTTACTGGAAATGATAACTCCAGCGCACTGTCTTATATGTGACTCACTCTGGAGTGCACGGTGGGCCAGGGTGGGAGGCATGACGTCTGCCTGGAGTGAGCGGGATATGGGAGAACTACCCTAGTGCATTCGGCATATGGCCTCAGGCACTCTGCCATCTTCGACGGTGTGGCGACACTGTCTGCCGTGTGCGTCAGGGAGGCTGACATGTCACGCAGCAGCTTCAAATATCTTTTGTTTTACGTGATACCAGGTGCCTTTGAGTTGAAACATCTCTCTGCGCATTTGTAAAACGTAGTGCTTGGTTTGCTCCTTCCTCTGATTTATATACTCTTAGTAGAGGGAGAAGGGCAGTTCAGGAACAGTCCGTGAAACCAAGTATCTTCCATGCCCCTGGAAACAAAAGTCTCTTGCATGACCGGGGTTTAGTGACACACCTCAAATTAAATAAGCCTGTTTGATTACTGGGGGAGTGTTCTGAAGGAACGTAGGCTTGGTAGGCAATTACCAGAAGGACAATTGAAAGTTGTTTCCCTAGAAGGTGAGCCAAGAAGGTTGTCATCCATAGGGTACATAATCGTCATGACCTGTTACCTCAAGGTGTTGAACCAAGGAAGGAAGAGAGGTTGGCGAGAGTGACGTCGGTAGAACCCTTTGGGGGGTGTTGTCATCTAAGAACTGCTGGATTTTCTGTGCTGGTGGCTGCCAAAGAGGTTGTGGACCTCTGGTGGTTGTTGACTACCAGTGCAAAGAGATTCTGGCCATTACAGCGGTGGGTCTTTGGGGTCTAGTGGCTGATGCACCCTGAAGACAATCTTCGACCTTAGCAAGCGATGGAGAAGGGTTTGCAAGCACTTGCCCTCTGCCGACACCTCTGGCCATTACAGCGGTGGAAGTGCAGAAACTGCCATGAGCTTGGTTCTGCTGGTCCCTTTATATTAAATTTTGGAGCTTGTTGGAACTCTGAGGGATGAGGGGGAAGCTAACCTTGCTTCTCAGAGGTTGAAAATTCTTGTACTGCCCTCCAGTGGCACGCTGTGGAACTGGCGCGACCTTTTGCTGGAGGGTGCCAGCGGCTCTGTAAACAGTAGCATCTTTGGAGAGGGGTATTGATGTGACAGCTTCTGGGTGAATCTGGGTGAGCAATACAATTTAGGTGCACATGTCTGTAGTAGCTTTGACCATGCCAATGTACCCTGTGGGCATGTGTCCCACTTGAAATACTTTTGTTAATGCGTGACCTGCTCCATGAGGAATGGTATTGCATTCCAAGATGGGATGTAGTCATTTGGTAGAGTACACTTTATAAAATAGCAGGAATGCATCATTCATTCCGACCTTCATACATTTACGGCTGCCGAACTGACTAGCACAGGAGTTACATTTTTTCAACTTAGGGCTCACAAACATTCATTAATGTCGATTTGCAACATGCATCTTCATTGGAATTTTAAAAAATGTTTATCGACATCGATATAAAATATGTTCCAACAGTACTAGATATCCAGGCAGTAAATGTCTGTAACCGAGTAGTTTTCTTGAAAAGCTGTGCCTGACTTCTCCCCTTCCACCACCTGGGGCCATCAACTCTGTCCTTGGCCTCCATGCTTACTGCATCGCCCTAACCAAGCTGCATTCTTTAGCACCCCAAATATAACCTGAGACTGCACCTGACAGAATCAGTAGCTAAAATCTATGCAAATCCAGGGAAGAGGAGTTGTTAAGGGAAATTGTAAATTGTGGATTGTCCTGATTATAGTGATCTTCAATCGCAGCCAGTCCCAAAATATGCAGACTGTCCCTGTTTTGCATCACGTTATCTATGCAGGATTAGCATACTTCATACCAAGAAGCCATCATCAGGTTGCACCATAAGCGTTCTCTGGTTGATCCGCAGTGTACTACCTTCCAGAGACAAAGGAAGGCAAAAATTGTAAATAATACTCGTAGCCCAGATGAAACAAGGGGGAGACCAATCCTACTAACCAACCTCTGTTTGGTTCACAGCATACTACCTGCCTCTCCTAACACCAAGAGTTAAAGGAGCTGACTGCTATACATTTACAAGGGACCTTCTTAAATGCCTACTTAATAAATTACCTCGCTTTCCAGCATTTATGCGATTCCTTTTCGTAACACCCCCTTCCGCCATGTTATCTGCAGAGTTTATTTACACCTTCCACCAAAATATGTGCCTGTCAGTCAGAACCCTGGATAGGGCCCAAGGGGACAGAAATAGAACCTTCTCTAAGAGAGACCACTGGACAACCCCACATGCATGTTGAGAGACAAGTGACAGAATACAGCAGAAAGCTAAGGCTCAGAGAGAGAAAAGCAGGTGGCAGAATAACTACTCCAAGTAGCTCTGTTTGAACTGCCCATTAAGATGAAGAGTAAGTAAAACCTATGGATTTGGTGTGAAGTACCAGTGTCTGCACTGTACCCCTAGACTTGACACTAACTTTTCTCAGCAACATAAGAAAAAAAAACTTCTAACTGGAAGTTTGGCACTGCTCAGTAATATGTATCAAAAACGATTACTTAAGATGCCCGTAAACTGATCTGTGCAGTCAATGAATATTTGGCAACAACCAGTGTAAAAAGTTTCCACATTACTCATCACTGTATTTTTGGAGTGTAGGTGTCAGTGCTATTTTTTTTTCGTTTAAGCTTATGGTGTTCCATTGTTTGTTTCAGGATACTCCCATTCCTGTGTGATCTAACCTATGAGAGGACGCCATGTGAACAAGTTGACTTATCATGTACAACGCAGCAGTGGGGGGAGTGCTTCGGTTAGCAGCAACACAGGAGAGAAGCTCTGTAGATACCCACATTGTTCCTCTGCTCACTTATTCTCAACATCTGTAGGGGCACAGGTCTTCAAGTACCATCTCACTGAGAGGAACAATCTGGTGGGCACTTGTGCAGTGTGCGCAGTTCACTCTTGCAGTGCAAGTCCAAAGTAAACAGTTTGTTTAAATGTAGCCAAAAGCATGTTATGTATCAAACTGTAAAGGACACATAACTAATTTATTTGATTTGTACTTAGAACTTCTTTCTATTTATTTTCTTGTGTACAGTACGTGTTTATTACATGTTGAGAATTTAACGGGAAAAAACTATTTTCTGTATGTTACGCACTAATCAGGTGTGAAGCTGCTGTAACCATAGAATGGAACAGTTAATTTTACATGTGTTTGATAATGTGTAGAATTTCATTGTGAACAGGTGTTGGAGATGAAATACTGTGCAAAGTGCAATGATAGAATCTCCTGTGTTTACATCACAGACACACAGGTATTGAAAGAGACCTCTAGTGGTATTCGATTCCTTGTGCCCTCAAATTAAACTTCACGGAAGAGCTTTACTGGCTTGAACATCACTTGGTTGTAATCTCCATATAGTATATACTGGTTGTAGTAAAACTTAGTGATACTATTGGTCTTTCCGACACCTCAAAAAATTGTGATTTGCAAACCTTCCAGCGAGAGTTACCAAGGAGCTAAGTAGTGTGCCTGGTCATTTTAATATAGTCTATAGATTGCTGTTGTCGGCCAGTGTATTAACTGTTATGTTCCAGCATTTCTGCAGTGCTGGAGTGAGAAATGGAGCACATCTGTGTACATACCTGTTACCAAAGAACTGTTGAGAAATAGTCCTACTGCTACTGTAGATGCATGTATACTGGGAGGGACTATTGGGCATTTAAAATTTGCACAGACAAATTTTGTCTGAACTTGAATAAAAGTAGCCCCAGAAATATCCCCCAATTACTCTGCACTAGGGGCGTGTGGGAATGGATATTTTGTGTTCCAAAAATTTTTCGTAGGGAAAGATTTTTTCAATTTTTGTCCCCCATATCACGTGTGCAAAAATAACTATATAGACAATTCAATAAAAAAATAAAGTAATATCAAATTAAGTTTTATTAATGTACTAGTATACAACCATTGGTACTATTTATTTTGTAAATAGCACTTATATTTCTTCCCTGTTTTAATGAAGAAAAGTAGTTCGTCAACATGGTCTGTTGTAAGTCTTTCTCTGTGTTCTTCGACAATGTTACCTACAGACGAGAACACACTCTCGCTAGAAGCTTCAGTAGCAGGGATTCCCAAATACTGTAGAGCCATCTTGGCCAAAAGCAGGAAGTTTATAAAAATATATCAATCAAAAGAAAGGAAAAAAATAGCGTATGTTAATGGTGTTTACAGAAATGTGTAAAAAATTTACAATGAAGATTTTTCAGAACATACGTAAATCTGCAATTAGGTAAATGAAATTATAAGATATTAATGCAATGGGAACCTTAATTAAAGTGCCTAAGAACACACACAAGAATTTGTTTAAGCTTGACAGGAAGAGAATTATTGTCTTTTCTTCTCATTGGAAATTAGTTCTGAGCCGATACAGATTTTCACAGATACCAGTACGAACTGATACAACCAATATATGAGTAATGGACTGAAAGACTTCTATTAGCACTATAAGTACTTTGGGAAGCTGAAAATGTGTGTCAAGTCAGTCTCACAAAATGTACTGTTAGATACTTAGAATTTCCTAATGTTCTGCATATTTATTTGATTCCAAATTAATTCTTCAAAACCAGAGGTTAAAAGCAGCACTCAAAATATACTTCAGTAATTTATTTTTAAATTGAGGTCATGGCAATTTAATCAATTTATGCTTTAAACTTATCAAATAAAAGACCTTTAATCTTCAAGGTCATGTATCACTTTTCTCAGCATAATTCAATTTTGTTCATATTCAGTACTTCCTTATTTTGCTGAGAGTCAAATTGAAGCACTGCCAATTCTCAGGTTATGAAAGTCAGAATCATTGCTTTTAAAAGATTTTAAATACTGAAATGACAAGGTGGAGCTGAAGTGTGATCCCTGCAAAACTGGTAATTCAAAGACCCCCAATACAAGTGTTGTAGATGATTATCTCTTAAATAGTGCCTGCCACAGAGGGGTGGAAGCTGCCTTTCTCTCTCCTTCACGCTTTCCTTTTCCTGTAGATGATTATCTCACAGCAGGGAGGCATCTCCCTCCCTCCCTTTTTATGCTTGCAGTGACAATCTGTCAGTTTAGTACTAGAATAAGAAAGGCAACTGCCTATTAAAAACTGCAGCATTTGATCCTATCATACTCTAGTTTAACCGTTGTGCATAAATTAAAATATAGGGTCTCAGTATCGACTCAGCACTATAGGAAACATCATCATTAGGAATGTGCATTTAACAACATATTCCCGAAAACTTTGGGTGCCAGCTAATACTCCCCGAAGTTTCGGAATCCCGCACATCCCTACTCTGCATTTATTTTGATTAATTAAACATATAATGTATTGCTAGTGGCTGTCTCAAGTAATGTGATAACTTGGTTGGTAACAAATGCTCTGTTTTGTGGTGAGCTTCATGGGATCATTACTTTTCAAGTTGGCTTATAGTTTCTAGCAGAAACAGCTCTTTTGAGTGTACCGTTCCACACTGCTTGTAGGCCAACACAACCTGTGCCTATATCAAATTCCCAAGGACAAAAAATTATCTCTCTCTCTCCCCCCCCCCCCCCCCCCCCCCACACACCACACACAAAAAGGTTACATTTATTGTGACGAGAAATTTTCTTAAAACTACTACTTGAATAATAATGTAAAATGAAAGCTAAGCTACATTGTTAGTCCACCAATGTGAAGACTTCCATATTTTCAGCTTGGCAATCTTCCCCACTAATTTTTTTGCTAATCTCAGTAAGTTTTTTTTTTTTTTTAATTCGCCTTAATTTACTAACAGGTTTTTCGGACTAACTATTCTTCCTGCTGTACTTACTATTGAATTTCTGTCATTCGAGACAGATTGAAGGTTCCCAGTTGTAAATGCAAGGGCAAGTCTGCTTACTAACATCTCCATTGCTTGTTGCACTGCATAGTTTACAAGCCTGTCCCAGTAATTACAGTACTGCACGAGACTGCATGGAAATAAATACCAGTATCTGTGAATATTGTAAACTATTACCAACTACCACTCTTGTAATTGTGTATTCTGCTAGTAAAAGATCTACAAGAAACTTGTAAACTAGGGATGGGCCGATACCACATTTTGGAGATACTGATACTGATTTTCAGCTGCAGATGCCACCGATTACAGCGGTGTCAATACCAGTTTTGATGAGCGTAATCATAATTCCCAATTTCCTATACATATTGAGAAATACTTTTATTACTTAAATTTAAGTCTTCTGTTTTATGAATACTAAGCACTTTGTATCAGGTGTCTACAGCATAGAAATGAATTAAAACAGTAATTTTAATAGTAAATGATAAGATAGATAATTTAACTGGGAAAATAAGTAACCTAATAGTCAAGCAAAAACTGTTACCATACAATACAGCAATTATTACAGAGTTCATTGAAGATGACCCTCAAAATTTCAGGCAATCTGATGCAGACTTGGATTTTAGACCTGAGAAATATCATATATCACTTCAAAATGCATATTTATTTGAACCAAGAGCCTAAAGTTGTCATTAAAAATAATTTATTGAAATCAATTTTATATTAAATATTTACTTGAAATTGAGCGAAATGTAATTTTTATTTATATTAATATTTTCTCCTAGTATTCCTTTGTCTGTCGATATGTATTCAATCCCTTGGTTAAAAGATCACAACTGATTTATTTGCGACAATTAGGAAGGGGAAATTTGATTCTTCGATACCCATGATACCCATCGATTCTAAAATTTGAATCGAGAATTGAAAAATAAAGTCGATTCTTTGCAATCCCAATTAGTAACAGTGTCAATGAAACTTATTTTACAATGACACTTGGAAACTACGCACTCCTGTAAACAATTGCAGGCATCGTTTGTCAACAGCACAATTGGAGATTCCCGTGACTAATGTGACCCTGAGTGTGTCCTTGCCAGATGGTTTACAGCTGTGCCGGTATCTATCGCTTCAGTTCATTCTCCCTCCCTCCCCCTCTCATGCAGTGCTCTCGTGCGCGCTTTCCGCTTCCCAGATAAACAAACTCGAGACCCTGTTCCAATTTGTTTCTAATTTCAGTTTTCTTCATTTGTGTCTAGCATTTTGTATGGGTTAGTCGAATCAATACGACATTTCACTGCCAGCATGCAATGCTGTATTATTTTGGTGTTATCACTGTTTCAAAAATTAAAACATATGGTGGCGATTTAGTAATTTGTTTGTCAACTTCAAAGTTGACAGAACGCAAATTACAAAAATACGTCGTAGATTTTGTAGACGAACAAGTCAGATGACCAAGTGCCAATTGGAACACAGCCTTGTGATAATGGGAAAAGGAACGAGCGAGTTATTATGCAAAATTTAAAATGATTGTTGTGGAATATGCATGTGAACATGGAAAAAATGCAGCTGGTTGACAATTTGGCATCGACGATATAAATGTACGGTGTTGGTGCAGGGAAAAATATGCTGTAAAAATTACTCAAAAAAAGTGCTTTGCGAGGCAAAATGTGTAAATACCACGAACTGGAATAATAGCAGTTTCATCACGTGTGCACCACTAGGAATAATGGATTTTCTGTCACCACAGAAATGCTAGTGTTTTAAGTCAGAAAAATTGCTGCTTGCAAAAAAATTCCCGTAACAGAATTTAAGGCGGACATTTAATCGAGAAACTAGATTGTGTAATATGCCGGTGATCAGATTACCCAATTCTTAGCAGCTGTACAGTAGCACATATAAATAACTTACTTGTACTTGCAGGTAGATTCCGTGAGAATGTGGGATGTTAGATGTCATTTTATCATGGTCAGAAATATTTTTACACTTTACACATTTTTTTCCCCCCAAAAAAGTTTCATGTGCAGGCAGCACCCCATATTTGCACATGAAACAAACTTCTTTGAATCAGTCATTGGAAATTGTATTAAGTGAAAACACTGATCCGTAGATAAGTTTATATTCGTGTTTACTTTAGGGACAGTTATTCACGTTGCATTTCACTATTAGCTTTGGCCGATATTTAAACTTTCGGCTTTGCATCTACACAAATGCATAGTGGCGAGCCCACAACAGCAAGCACGCACCTAGTACAGTTGAGTGCCGGTGCCACGCAGCCACAGCAGGCGAACTGTGCGGCGTTGCTAAGGGCCAGTTACACCAACATCGTCCCCGATCTGAGATCAAATGATCCTAGTTACGAACCACGATCCAGTTTGATCTTGGTTCCAATGTAAAAATGTTGCAGCAACGAAATTTCATGATTTTGGATCTCCGATTTGTCGCTTGGTTCCAAAGTGAGAAATAAGTATTAAGTATGAGACAAATTTTGCTATTGGTTCGTAATATATTATGTCCTGGAAGTAGGTGTATATTTCATAACAGATAAAAGATTGCACCATCTAATTCTATCTGTTTTAATTGAATTATTGTTAGACGAATCTCGCTGCATAATATTCAAGTACGTATAATGTTTTAATTTTCCAAGAAAACAATTGAACGCAATTCTGTCTGTCGGTGTATTTTAAAACTGTATTTGTCGATGATGGCTGCTGATTTCGGACATTGATTTCGAACCGCCAATTTCGGCAGTTTTAAATGAACTTAATCTCAATTTCCAGTCCAGCTCTGAACTCGAATGGCGCAACAGTTTTGTGTGTCTATCTTAGATACAATCTCAGATCAAGTTTCGAACCACAATGGTGCAACCGGCTCTAAGTCTGTGCGCAGTCAATTGGCGGCAGCGATGTTGCAATGTTTCCGCACTAGGCGTAACCACGAAGTTTACACACAGAAATCAAAACCTTTTCTTACATTTTTTTTACGCAATTTTTTCTTGCATTGTTTTTAATGGAAACTGTGAGTAATGCTATTTAAGCTATCATTATAACGAAAATAAGCTCACACTTTATTAGTTATTACAGACTTCTTTTCTTTTATGGGCAATTGACGGTGCCAATAAAAGTTATCGTTTTAGCTGACTTTTTGTTATAAAGCATATTCGTTACATCGGACTTTCACTGTAGAATATGTAGTTTTGACTGTGAATGGCAATTGCGATGTTGTGTGTTAAAAGTCCTATCAGTTGTAAATCATAGGAATCAAGAATCTCAAAAAGAATTGAGAATCTATAATCGGGTATCGGCATCGAAACGTTGAAATTGTCCCATCTCTAGCGACAATATTTGCCAATTATTACTTGCCGAGTCTTATTCAAGCCTCTAAAATTCTAACTAAAAATGCAGCCGACAGTTTCCAATAATAACTACACCTGAAAAAATAGTGCCACGGTTATAACCTTTCAATTTCCTTTTACAGTAAAAACGCTGTCACAGATTGTTGACTAGTGTAATAGAATGTGTGTGTGATTCGTTTTCATTGTCGCCAACCTAAGAATGCACCTGCATAAGAAGAATACATGTATCCAACCTACAAATGTAGTAAAATGTAAGAAAATAGAACTCTTGCGGGCTGTAATAAATTCTATCGATAGCACCAATTGTTAATCATCTAGTTTATTTAACATTGTTTTATATAGGATATTTGTCAGTACCATCCAAAAATAAAGACTCGTACGGGAAAACTGAATAAATGGGATCGCAACAATGAGGTGCTACTAATCTGTGAATAATAATCTGCATCGGCCCATCCCTATTAAAAACATATCACATCTTTGCTACATGATGACCCCAAACCAAGGAAATTGTTTGAATTGGTCATAGAAAAGCAAAGAAAGTTTTATGTTGTTGCATTTGTATGGAATTTTTGAGGCAGCTACTACTCACATGTGTGTGTCTGTCACATACCTTTATTAATAGTTATATTACCATTACTTGTGTGTTTTAGAACACTTTTAAAACTTCAATTTAATGAGAGAAAAGACTACAATTTGTACAGTTTTATCGTATGTTGATGTGAATGTTTTTGCTATGTACATATATCACTTTCGGTTTAACATGTCAGAAGCCAGTCATTGTACTGTTAGATAGTTTTGTGTTACTGAAATAATGTCCTTACAGTTTAAATGAACCAGTGTTAGTGATTGTAACTCTGTAGGTTTCTGTTATTTTAATGTTATTGTGTACAACTTCATAAAATTAATTTTATCATAGTATTTAGAAATTTTATTGTAACTTAGTGATTGGTAAATACATATATATATATATTGCATAAATACAGGTTATCTTTTGATTTTACAATTTAGTAATGTATTTAAACATTTTTTCAGCCATGTTACCCTATCTCAGTTGTTAAAAATAGTTGTATTCTTTTTTTACTCAAACATGATTTCAGAGGTAATTGTGATACGCAAATTTATAAACGTGTGAATTTGTTCATGTTAATATTGACGCATGACGTCTTTTCAACAATAATTAAATGACTTTGCCTCATCCGTTAGCAAGTCTGGCCGCTCAATTCCTATGGATTTTTCATCGTTATCATGCATCACAAGATGCCGGATTGTACTGTCTACTACGACTCGTGGACAGGTGCTCCAGCCTAAAGATTGTACTGTTCACCGGCCGAGCCACCAAGGCTATGTATCAAAGGTATTGAACACCACAGTATGCCGCCAGATGGCTCTACCAGTAAGTTTTGCCACATTTCTATCTCCAAGCCGGCCTGTGATGTCATATACCTAGAGGAAGTTATGCTATAGCTACCCCCTTTCCATTGACCACCCCTCTCCAGCTGACTGAAGGGGTAACACCAGCCAGAGTAAAAATACAGTATTTTGACATGTATAGGCCTCACCAGAAGGTTTTGATGAAAAATTATGGATAATTAATATTTTCCGGTAAAAATTAAATTACAATTCTGTACAAAGATTATAAATTCTGACTTATTCTCCCCTACAAAACATTTGTCATATATTGCATTAGTATTTACAAATTTACGTTGCACGATTACTATTCCATAAATGGTAACGTATCTTGGAAAAGCAAAACTACTCCGTGTTACACAAAATAGCGTCTTATCAATGCTCACTTGTGATGCCATGACGGGCGTGCGAACGACTTAAGATACCTTTCTCTTGAACAACAGCAAAATTATTTTCTCATGTATGTCTTGAATATTGTGATTGATAAAGTGCAGGGAATAGGGTTTCCTTAATTTTGCATTGCCTTTTTTTCCTAACTTTCTGGGCATATTCATTAGAGTTACGTTTTATGCATGTCCAATTTAACTAGGCTGGATCATGGTCATGTGGCTTTGGTTGCACTCAGGTCAGCTGTGCGGTTTAGGGTTTGATTACTGACATCTTGATGACGAGTGGTGGTTGGCTGCAGACTGTTGTTGCTGGTGTAGTCTCATTCTACCTGTCGGCCTACTGTAGGGGAAGCTAAACCACCCTGCTGCTCTGCAGCAAGGTGAGCAGTCCTTTGCTCCTCCCTTCTTGTGCTATGTCTCACCTTAAATGGCATAGAGCAGGTTTGGCTGTTGAGAACTAACTGTGGGTCTAGCACCATGGATATGAGTAACCCTAGAATATTATTGCCCAGTAGCGGCCGGTAGCACGAGCCCGGTGCCTCAGAACACCACCCCCCCCCCCCCCCCCCCACCATAGCGGGCGAACCAGAAGCGTTGAAGCCATGTGCACCATCACTGCTACTACTGGTGGGCGAGTTCCCAACCAAGGCCAGGTCGTAGCACCTAAGCAAATACCCCCGCCAGCACCTCGGTGCTCCGGTAGGGTTACAACTCAGGCGTACACTCTCTCCCTAGGTGGAAGTGTTTCTAGTAGTTGGGGCTCCTCTATTGTACTCCTCCAGCACCTGGATACTCGGTAGGAAAATAATAAATGGCCATCTAATATGTGTGTATTAGAACTGGAGCCTCCTGAGGGGGTGTCTCCAGTTATAGCTAGTTCGTAATAAAAATCTCCCATCGGCGGTACTTGACTCGAGGTTCTCCCAGCAGCCGGCTGAAAAGTACTTTATGAATGAGACTCGTAGTTAGAATAAACAAAGCTGTGTTTATTATCACTTAGTAAACACAGTGACTAACGCTGTCCTGCCAAGCAGACGGGTGGCTGGAAGTAAACCTGCGTTAGCCAGGTGTAGGTGACCTGGTCCTAGGCTAGTTGGGGAAAGTGAATTAAAAATTGTTGAAAATTGCTTAAGATAAAACTAACTATAACCGGGGTGTCTGTAGAAGACAAAGAAGTTAAGCCACTGCTCTAGTAGCGTGGTAGTGTGGAATGTCTGGTTGCTATAGAAAGCTTCTGGTAGCTATTGACTATTGGCATCACTGGAGCGTCTGGTTGTGGGTGCTGCAGAGCTCTAACAGTGACGTCAAGGGTGGCAGCCTTTGCTGGCTGCTGAAGACTCTTGAGCAGTTGGTTGCAGCCTTTTGCGTCGAACATCTTGAAGGACTGTATTGCACGAAAGTTTGTTGATATAAGAACTGGCGGGCACTACCAAACACCATTTCTCCCAAACGAATTGCGAACAACTGACTGTCTAAATATACTAGTTCCTAGAAGCACTATGAGCATGCCACTGATGGCAATGGTGGGAAGTTCAAATCTGTACACAGTACCAAACTTCACCACCCACCTTGAAATATTCATTTCAACATTTAAAGGGCAGTGGGCACAGTTTAACGGCGGGACTTTTAACGGTTCCGTCCTAGAGCAGTGGCTACTCTAGACACTTTATCATGACCAGGGTGTAGCTCAGTGATGCCTCCTAAGCACCACTGCAGTGGAGGAAGCCTGTCCTCTTTTACTAACACAAGTTGCTGATGGTGAAGAGGTTGATTTTCTTCCTGCCACTTTGGACGCTGCTGTAAAGTGTGAAGATGGTCCTGATGCCAGCATTTCCAGAAATCTCGCTGAAGCTTCTCCACGAGCTGCCAGCACTGTAAACGATTCAGCGGGATGTCTTCCAGGTTTGGCTCTGGAACTGTGACAAGTGGCTCAAGAGTCAAAAAATGACATGGAGTAAGCACAGACAAGTCATTGGGGTGAGCTCAGTGGACAAAGAGGCCTGGGTTTGAGGATTGTTTCAATCTGCACTAGAACAGTATTCAGTTCCTCATGAAAATTTGCTCTCCAATAACACGCCTCACATGGGACTTGACCAACTTAACTCCGGCTTCCCATAATCCACCGAAGTGAGGTGCTGCGGGGGGATTTAAATGCCAAGTTACCCCAAGGGTGGTCAAGAAGCTTGCCATGGTCTGTTGGTGGTTGGGAGAAGCAAGCAGCTGTTGCAGTTCATTCAGATAGTAATTTGCACCCACAAAGTTGGTTCCACAGTCATTATATAGGTCAGATGACCTGCCATGACGGGCAAGAAAGCATTTGTATACACTTAGAAATACATAGGTAGAAAGGTCAGATGCCAACTCAAGGTGCACTGCTTTTGTTACACAACAAATAAATATGCAAAGATAAGCTTTTAATAACACTTGGCAACGAACTCTGGCTAGCTTAATTGTAAACGGACCAGCATAGTCGACCCCGGCCTTTGCAAAGGGTTTCACGTGCTGAATCCTCATGGCAGGAAGGTCTCCCATCAATGGTATCGAAGAGGCAGGTCTTGTCTTAAAGCACTTGAGGCAGTAACAAAGACAGTGACGAATGGCACACCTGTGTGCACAAGTATCCAAAATTGTGTCCTGAGGATACTCTGAAGAGTTTGAACACCTGGATGCTGATTGACATCATGATAATGTCCGATTACTTCCCAAATTGAACTGTTTTACAGACTTAGTAAAGCCAGGTGCTTTTGCTCAAATTGTAAGTTTGACTGAGGCAGCCTACCGCCTACCCTGACCACTCCACAGGGATCAATAAATGGAACCAATTTCCGCTGCAGCTTCTTTAGAGCATTAATATCTGCTTCAAAGCAAGAAGCTTGGACATACCTCAGCAAAATGTGCAAGTCTTAGTAAGGCATCAGTAGCCTTGTTTTGTAGCACTCGACAATTGTGAATAAAACGTGCAACATATGCTGTTATGCGGATAAGCTTATTCAACTTGTTGCACCTTTCAAGCAATAACTCAAAGGGGCTGGTGTCTACAAAGTTGTAGAATGAGAGAGTTTTCTGTTCAAGAATAATGGAGGCCGATGCCGAGGTCTCTTCTGTGGACGTATAGCAGGGCCAATGATCACTGGTTTTCTTCAACCACTATGGTCCAGTCGACCACAAATGATGTTGCTGAAGCTGTGCAGGCATCAAACCCCGTGAGGCGGAGTCAGTAGGATTTTCCTCTGATTGAACATGATGCCACCATTCAGTTGATGAGTAATCTTGCATTTCTCTGATTCGGTTGGCAACAAAGGTCTTCCAGCGGTGAGGTGATGATGTAATCCAAGATAAAACTACCCTAGAATCTGTCCAGGTGTAAGTGGCCTCAGTGTGCAGCCTCAAATCATAGTTATTGATGACGAGACGGGGAAGACGAGCTAGCAAAAGAGCAGCACAGAGTTCTAGGCGGGGTAGTGACACCGCCTTCTCAGACTCAACCTTAGATTTAGCAACAAACAGGTGAACTATTGCTGGACCCTGCCGAGATTTCAAACAAAGGCGGATTGGAGGTGGGATGGATTACATGTGAAAATGAGTCAGTGGAAGGGTTCCATTGCAGGCCTAGGACTTTAATAACCAAGTCATGGTCAAGATCAAACGAGTGAGATGATGGTGCATGAATGTCCTCCGGTGGGAGCCAATCCAACGAGGCTGCATGGTTGCTCATAAACTTTCTCAATTGAAATCCACCCACCTTCAGTAATGCTATGAGCTCCTGCTATAGACTGAGTGCAGCCTCAACACGGCAAGCTTCAGCGGCTACATCATCTTAGTCCATTCCCGAATGGAAGCGACTTATGAAAATCAACCTTTGAAAAAACACTCTAGGCATAAATGTCAACTTGTTTTTTTAAAATAACCTGTATTCCACAAATATATAACACTGTAGTTGACTTTAGAGTACTGTATTATTGAATAAATGAAACTTTACCTTAATATATTGTATAACTTGTTAACTCATATTTAATAAGAAATAAATATTACAACAGCGAGAGCTGTGATGTCTTGGCAATGGCCTGTAATAAATAGTTCACAGTTAAAATATTATTTTAACCTAGCTTTTAGTATACTATTTGTAAAGTAAACAGTACCTATTTAAATATTTAGGTAGTCCCGATGGCAACATACCTTATTTTTAGAGTTTGAAACAACAGTGGAAAATAACGTGAATAGGCCATAATGGTACGGTGTTGTTTTATCGAGTGAGAGCAACTTTGAAGCGACGGTCAGCTGAGACAGTGTATTTCTTTGTCTCTTTCACACGCAAGAAGTTTCACTTCGTCAGTATGCGGCAAAATTGTACCAGTTTTCAATTGTATATTTCATACATATTACAGCAAAATAATGATTTTTGAATTTGTAATTTACAACTGAAGAGAGATTTTAATGTTTGAATACTTATTTTTATATATGATGGTGGGGCAGAAACAAAGTGAAGTTGGCAGTCATGGCAAGCCATGACTTGGCGTATTGCTGTTTTACCAAATGAAGCGTAAATTATACTTACTCCGAAAAATACTTCAAATTACCACATCACGTTTGTAGACGTTGTGTTTTTTAAACCTACCTATGCAAGTTACGATAATGTGATAAATCTGCGTTTCCGCAGCAGTAATAAATATACTGCTACGGTGTTTCGTTAACAGCTGCATGTGAAATAGCGTGGTTATTTACATCCATGTCTGTTCATTTATCACAACATTGTACCTTTGCCCTGGGTGTTTGAAACACAGTCGCGTAACATGATTTACCACCAATCCCAACAAAATAACCAAGCCCAGCCCCAATAAATTTCAATAAACCTAATGCACAGTAAGCAGCAATACATATAAATATGAGCGGAGTAAAAGTTACGGTAGTCTCATTTGTGTGCACGTTCACCACTATATTTTAAGTTTCTATAACAAAAAATGAGCGACACGAGTTGCGTGCTTGATTTTAATGTCACTTTTTTTGTTGGGCTGGCTATTCCTGCGTTATTTGAACTGAGGCCGTCCTAAAGAAATAACCCAAAGTTAAATACTACAGTTCATTACCCCACAGTTGTAACGGTGTTTAACACAGTCGCTGCAAAATATCAATGTTCATTACGTGTAATGTGCTATGTTGTGGAAAACAAATATGTTAAGAACTATCGTTAATTCAGGCATTTTTAGAATGTTGTAAAGCTGACCTAAACTGTGAATATTGGTACAAAATGGTTTTTGAAATAGACCTAAGACAAACTTCTTTGAAAAGCTGTAAACAGAAAACAACACATTTTACAGGTATAAAAGTAGAAGTCGCATTACAATGTTTATTTTTAGGTGTAGCGAATGTATACGAACGTATGTACACACAAAATGGTATGTAAACATTGATTTTGACAGATGCTACATGGCAGTTACATGGCAATGTTTGTTTATATTTGGCAGAAAGATACAAAACGGCCCTGCAAGTAGATATTTAGCTGGGCCCTGAGAAAGTTGCTTCCAATGGGGAATGAACTATACATACATGTCTGACTATAAAATCTTTGCTGCAACAGGAAATCTGCTCTTCTCATCCTCTGCGAGTTGATGGAGAGTGTGTATGGCGAGATACAGCGCAGATGAGACCCCATAAGTAACTGTGTCTGTATTCCGCGATGGGTTCATCATGTGAGGACCTCCACAAAATCCATTGATAATCTCTGTGGCTGGGATGAATGGATATCTACTGATACATTTGTTTGATACCTGCAGTGAACACAATAGGGTACATACGAAACTGAAGCAACACCTCAACAATGCTGCTTTGTAGTTTTGGTCCTATAAGAAGTATGTCATTGAGCGATTGGCCATTTGTGGTTCTTGCCGATGCATTGAACACCACTTGCAACTTTGTAGTAAAGCCTGATAGCACCACCACTAAGTGATGAGGAATGTAGAAGGCCTCACTTACAGAGATTTATACCTCTGGAATCCTCTCCATGTGTCCAGATGACAGGTAGTCTTCCATAAAGTCTGTATACTGGGCTCTTACTGAGGGTTTGTTTCAGTTGCCTCTCGAGACGATGAAGCTTATGTACTGCTTGGTTCTTAGATTCCCCTAACTGTTGTCTTGGTTGACAAAAGGGCAAAGCAACACTGTAGCACCCTGTTTGGTCTCTTGTATGAGCTGTTACGGACATCTATTCACAGAGTACTTCCTGAGGAGAGTGATGTGTTTTCTGAGGAATTCAAGTCCCAGAACCTTTTGACAACATATTCAAGCGATGGGTACAATGTAAACAATGAAATACAACATGATGTTATTGTTTGCGATGGAACAGCAGTTTTAACCCTTCCCATGAGGATCCATCCAAATACAGTCTCCAATGCGGTGGGCATTTCCTTGCTTCCATTCTTTTTGCTGCCAGTCAAGTGCGAAAACAACTCGGCACCTATCAGTAAGTGGACTAGGCCTGGACAGGCAAAGGTAAGATAAGCTAGTATTAAGTGCATTACAGCATCACAAATGCTAGAGGGTAGCTAAGCGTTACAGAGATCACTTGAAATGCACGATATTACAAAGGCATCCAGGCTCAACGATGGTGAGGTTTGTCCTAAAGGACTGATTAGGCAAGTCGTGGTTGACTTGGAAACACTGACTGGCACATTGGATAATCCATGGATTGGGAGCTCAATCTTCTGTCATGGCAGTCCCAATTGCTGCAGGCAGGCCTCGGTTATGAAACTAGCCTGGCTAGCCAAGTCTATAACGGCACGTACTTGGGGAGCTCCAAATGCATCCTGGATTTCTACTAGAGCAGTAGACAGCAAAACAGTGGTGGTAGCTGTCATGGTGGTATGAGCTGCAAGTATGGATACAATTTTAGTTTGGCCATCTCCTGTATGTTCTTCTATTGCGATATCCGAGGGGTCATCTATTTCAGAGGCCGATGCATCCTGTGATTCAGCGAAGTGTAGCAATGTGTGATGCCTAGCACCACAGTGTCGACACGTGAATTTGGAGTTACAGTTTCTAGCTCAATGTGATAATCTGAGGCAGTTCAAACACAAATTAAACCTTTTGGTAAGAGCGTAACATTCCTTTGGGCCTATACTCAGCAACTGGGAGCACTGAGAAGGAATGTGGTCTGCATTACATGCGCTAGATCAGTCGTGCACTATACTAAGTGACTTAGTTCAGCCTTTTACTGGACACTAGGGTTGGCCATGTTGGCTGTCGGCTGGGTACAAAGTCCGGTTCCGCCAGTCTGGCGATATGGCAGACTGGAACACTGGCCCTCTTGGGCAACGTCAACTTACTAGGGTTCTGCATGTTTGGTTTCTGCAGAGTAGCAGAGGCACTGTAGGATGGCTGATTGGTCTCCGTTGTCTTCTGGTGCTGTGGAGCAGCGGTAGTGATCGGTCAGGTGCTGGCGATCCCACCTGTTGCTTTCCCAGCTGCCGAAGTTGGAGTTGGCGATCCCAAGTTTTGTGTCACGTCCTGTGATTAGAGCCCGAACCACCAGATTGTATCCACTGCCTGTCCTAGTGGGGTTGGGAAAATACACAAAGTGCCCGACGGGAGAAGTCGGTCTCCCCACCTGTCTAGTGGCTTGAGCTTGACCCCTCGATACTCTGAGCAACAAGGTTGGCTGCACACACCTGCTTGGCGCTACTGATCTCAGCCTTCTTTACTGCTCTCTAAGCCCCGTGCCTGGTGTTGAATGGCATAGAAGCAGAACACATTCAATACTCCTCAGTAGCGACAAGCAATTGACGAAAGTCCTAGCTAGTGTGTAAGCCAACAGTGGTTGACGGTGCGCTCCCTAACTCCAATAAGTGCAGGCAACTAGTATGCACACCTGGAGCTGCGGGTCGTAGGCAGCCTCCCTACCACTGCCGGGTGTAGCCCACAAAGGTAGGGCCTCCAGTCCCAAGCAAATACCCCTGCCAGCAACTTAGGTTGTATCGCTGACTGGAGCACCTAGCTGAGGTGACTGTCTTGCCTCGGTGGGGTGTGTATCTAGTGGCTGAGTCTCTACCATTCTATATAACGGCGTATATAGAATAAAGTACTCTTGGATACAGTAATGAACTAGTATTAATTGCTATAATAAATACTGGGTGACTCATACGTAAACCAAGCAGAGCATATACGGATTTAAGCTATGCAAGTTTAACGGGTGGGGTGGTGACCCACTCCTAAGACGACTTAAGATGCAAGGGATAAAAAATACTATAACTTACGCAACTAAACCTATCGTGTTGTCTAGAAGAGACACTGGCTTATGGGGGCCACTACCAGTAAGTAGCGGTGGTTGTCGACCCAGGAGGATCGGCAAGAAAGTGTTAAATAACTGGTCAATGACTTCTGCAGACAAAGGCTTCTGGTGGTTGACGAATACCAGAAGGTGGTGGCCATAGCCAATGGTGGTTGTCGAAAAATTAGAAGCTCTTGGAGAGGACCGCGAGGGCCTAAGTCAGTAGAGCCCCAGCACATAGTGTTGAGGCGAGCTACTGGAGACGATAACTCCCGACCTCGGCCGGGCTAGGGTGGAAGGTGTGTCATGCCCCTGCGACGTTTGCCTGAAGCAAGCGGCATGGGTGAACTACCCTTGTGTGCTCGGTATAGGGCCTCGGGCGCTCGGCCATCTTCGGCGGTGTGGCAACACACTGTCTGCTGGGTGCTTCGTGGAGGCTGACTTGTCACGCGGCCGCTTTGAATAAGTTTTATGTGTGGTGAACAGAGGAAGTTAAGAACGGCAGCTTACGCCTCAGAAACCAGTTTGCCTTGCAATCACAATCCCCTAATTGCACTTTGCAATTCACATAAGCAGGCAGAGTTCTCACTGCCCACACCACTGAGAGGCCTTAACCCTCAGCCCTCCCTCAACCACTTTTTCCTCCATTGGTCAAGAATTCTGACAAGCCTTACCCATTGGTGGAGGCGATACTCTGAGGACAGGGTTGCTACAGGTATAGAAAATCAGGGAATTAAAAATAATCAGAGATTTTTTGAGAAATGCCAGGGAAAAAAAGGAATGCTTTCTGAAAATTTAATTCCCTTATTGTTTGCTTCACGTCTTGCCGAAGTTGCATTTTAAGAGGCTTATAAAATAAAAATAAAGCTATATAGGTTAATAAAACCTAATACACTTTGACGCCGTCGGGTGAGACACGAGACGAACAATGACACAAATACTTACCTGTAATTTGGGTGCCAGCAGTGCTTCCCAATCACCACACTATTGAGACTCAGGGTTCTCACGGATGCTGTGGGTTCTGTGTGTCTGTCTTACCCGTGCGTACTTACAAACATGTAGGCAATACTAAACTTTTTACTAAACATCATTGGAATAAACACCTAATAAAACACATGTGGCTAGGACACTGTCACTATTGAATAAAAGAATTAAGTTCACTGTAGCCTTGTTTTTATTGTTATTATGCATACACATCAACGTGCCAATGAAATGATTCTCTTGGTCATGACTAGCTAATTCCGCTTGAGTGCTCCCCTGCCCACAGTTATTCTAGCGCACACCTAAATGGATGATCTCACTGAGGTGCATGAAAGCACAACCTTCACAAGGGAAGAGGACCAACAACCGCTAGGGTGGACTGACCGTTTTTCCCTGAAGACAGGACATAGTGAATTACAAATGAAACCCTTAGTACATATTAACACGTGTGATTACTTGGCATCACTAATGCAAACTCGTCGGGGCTCACCCTCCAACACATGGGTAGTGTTGTGACGACCTATACATAGAGCCAGCTGGGACGTGTATAATTGCACCGTACACTAATTACAAAATTACATAAACCCTTGAATGATACATGAAACAAAATGGGACACGAGATGAATATTCACAATAAACATACACGTGTGAAAACAAGTTTGGATGTAGCGGATGCCGCTTGATGAAGTTCGTAGCGGACCACATGGTGCTGGTAAAATTGCAATATTTCTGCGTGGAAACAGCAAACAAAACTCAGGCAAAAGGTTATTCTTACTAAGAAAATTATTCTCTTTGTGATTGCAGAGGTTAAAGGCGAGTAACATGCCTGATGGCGGTAAAATCAAACAATGTGACTGCGTGGTCAAGTACAAGAAGCACAATTCACGTGAAAAACACATTGAACCCTGAATAAAATTGACATAGAACCCTGAAATAAATTATTGCACACACAATGTTGCATTGTGTGTGCAATGCCGTAAAGTATTCAAACACAAAAAATACCCTCAAATACATACATAAAAAAAAAAACTCTTAAAATTGTGTGTAGTAATAATGCAGAAGTTACAATGAAACACCATAAACATAGGTGGATGGTGCCTGATTCAAGTTGCGCGGGTCGCATGACCTCTCGGACATATTTCTACTCCTTTTCCTCGATTAAGTTAAAAATGCTACAAGGACACAATAAATTAATAAAGCGGAATCATAATGCTGGGGAAAATATCTGGCAGAAACGACTGCAAGCAAAAGTAAACTGGTAAACTATATTAACTAGGGAAACCTAAATCATTCAACAAAAGTTGTAGTGCATACGTGACAGTGTCTTACCTCGCCAGGTTTCCTCGACAGACTATCCAGATACAAGTGTCGCACGGGCATACCATGGCCGTCTACAGGGTTCACATAAGCGGAAGTGCTATGAACGCCAATTAAATTAATTATTGTTTTACATTTCTATAATTTCCTTATGAACTTCAATATTATTTCAGTGTCTTTATGACGGCGTTCACACTGTAATATTAAGTGTTCATAATCCCGGTGCCGCTGGCACTTTGTACTAATTTAAAACATTTGAAGTCATGTAAAACACTGCAAAGACAATAGAACACATTTGACACTGAAAATAACATTTATACGAAAGTTCAAAATTATTGGCCTTTTTTGTGAACGTGACACATAAGTGGTGAGCGCCGTCATGGGCTCTAGCGCTGCTGGCTGTTAGCCGGCATCAAACGACCCCTCTCTCGAAAGCCAAGATGGTGCGAATAATGCAACATTGCTCTGACGGGCTCTGCCCGGCTGGTTGCCGATTGAGGGTAAAGAAAACATGGCCTCGGAGGTCGTCGGTTTCTTCGGCGTTTGCAGGGTGTCGGGGTGTAGGCAGGAACAACATTGTGGGTAAGTGGTGGTAACATGACTCGCCTCTTACAAGTGCTTTGTTGCGATTTGTTGACACTTGGCGTCACACTCCCTGCCCTACTAGTTTCCCCAAACACTTTCAAACTCTCTTGCCCTCCTAGGCTCTTCCTTGTGAGAACTGGAAAGCCTCTAAAAAGAGTCTCGCCTTCACAGTGGTATCAAGATTTACATTTACACTTTGGTTACAACCAAATTCAGCTGTGCCCTGGGGAAACCCCTTAAAACTCAACTCGCTGGCACTGGTAGTGTTGACATTTGAGGGTGCACTTATGTTACCACTTTCGCGTACACTTGGAAATCACTCAAATTCACCCTGGTTCGTTGTGTTGTTACAGGCATTAACAGAAACCCCCAGAAATGGTGTTGCGGTACTACTTGTTTCCATCCCCTCACTACTAGGTGTTGAGTGTTCAGTCGGTGCAAAACCCTTAAATGAAAGTTCATTACTTTGGCTGGGTGTTCCGTGTTAGTGTTGTTCTTCTCTTCAGTGTCTGTGTTGACATTTCCCTGTGTACTCTCTGGTGACATTCTCCAAACTCGCTGCAGTACTGGGCGTAACGTCGTCTCCTTGCCTCTTCCCTACAGGTGGTCGGGCTATCCGCAGGTCGTCGCCGTGCCGTTTCGTGAAACGTCTGGGCCCCAACTTCACTAGATACGTGGAATTTCGCATCTTTTCCGCCACTATCACTGGCCCTGTCCATCTAGGTGCCAGTCCAGCACAGTACTTCTTCGCTCCGGCCGATAACGGGTTCTCTTACATACACGAACATCCCGGGTACAAGTTCGGGTAGCGGCCTCTTGCTATCCGGTACCCACACATTACAATAACTGAGATGGTTCGCCCTAGCTTCTTCATGTATTTGCGCCTGGTGTTCGATTTGTTTAGGTGACCTGGGCGGGTTTTCACGGGGTGCTCTGGGGGTATGGAATTCGCGACCTTGTACCATGTCAGCAGGTGTTTTCCTAGTTACCGCATTCACTGTATTCCGTAGGCAAAACATCACCTCCGGGATCAGTTCGGCCCACCTAGTATGGTCCTCGCCTAACAGGACACGTAATTGGATTTTGACGCCTTGATTACGTCTCTTGGTTGAGTTAGCCCTGGGATGGTACGGTGTTTTGTTCCCCACCTGGTACAGTACACCCTCCATTTTCGCCCTACAAACTGTGTTTCATTGTCTGTCATCAAATACTCAGGGTGTCCCCACCTCGGGAAACACTCGTTCTGCATTACTTGTGCAACTGTGTGTGCACGAACATTGCTGACGGGAAATGCCACGGTTCAACGGGTACACAAATCGGTGGCAACAACAAGAAATTTTGTCCCAGTTTTCGTACACGGGTACAGGCCCATGATGCCGATAGCTACTGTTTTGAATGGCTCGGTTGACAGCCCTGGCTGTTGTGGAGCATTGCCGTCTGCTCTCCGCGGTTAATGGATGTTACATGTGATTCAGCTCTGTACATATTTTCTGACATCTCCCTGAATCCCTGGTCAGTAAAAAAATTTCTGGATATTCCTACGTGTTTGCTCGGATCCCGGGTGTCCATGCTCCAAACTGTCGTGTGCATACCTTAACACAAGTTCCCGTTTCTCTTTCGGTACATACATCTGCCATCGCCCACAATTACCAGGTGGTTTGGTTTGTATTTCTCTGTCCACTACCCTCCAGTGTTCCGTGTAACGTGTGGCACAGTGTTGTCGATCAGTGGCGTAGCGTGGGTGTCAGCCGCCCGGGGCGGAAGAAAATTTTGCCGCCCTCTTATTTAGGTATTTCAATTTAAAAGACTATAATATACAGTAATTCTAAAGAACTTTTCGGCAAGAACAGTCCTCATTATTGTGTATTGTACAGGTTACAAATAAAAAAAGTCATATATATATGTGTGTGTTTTACAATATAATAATCACATATATTACAAAAATTCTTACACGTATGCCACTTACATTGATATAACAGGTATAGAACACTTATGATTATACCTTGACGATCGACAAGATTAAGTTATTAGCGATTTGAATATAAAACGCAAATTGACTTCCAATTAGAACGATACTGTTAATATTTATATTTTTATTGAAAAAATATATACTTGTTAGAATTAAAAACAGAACTTCTGTCTTTAACTAAAACTTTATTCGTCTACTTTTTTTAAGAGCAAAGTCTTTTATTGCACTATCAATGTCTATAGCATCACACACCTCTTGCTCAATAGACAAGATAGCCATATTGGTTAGCCTTAAAGTACTCATTGTTGATCTTAAATAATTTTTGGTCAATTTCAATTTTGAAAAACTTCTCTCACAGCTGGCATTGCTTATGGCAATTGTGAAGAATATTCGGAGCATTATTATAATATTGGGCAGATTATCTTCCAGCCTGGATTTCATAATAAATTTTAATAATTCAAGTGAGTCCGCATTTATTTATTTATTTATTTTCGTTGCCTGTAGCAGCAATGAAAGTCCACAGTCGAAGACGTTCCAGCTTGAAGTCCTGCTCGTCAATTTCGGCAGATGCGTAGTCTAGATTACATTTAGTGTCGTCCGAATCTAGTAATATAGCCGGCGTTAGATAAGCAAACTTATCCGCCAAATTCTGTAACTGCTGAAAACGCTCACGAATTTCTACAATGATTCTATCTAACGAAGAAAACAGCTTCCGTCTCAACTCATTTTCAAGATATTATTATTATTTATTGTGAAATTTTGCCGCCCCCTAAAAGTGCCGCCCCTGCCACCCCACCCCACTACGCTACGCCACTGTTGTCGATGTTGCGCGGCATCTGTGGAATTTTCTTGTCCAGTGTGTACCTCTTTTAACACATCATGTACATTCAAGGAAACGAGTTCGGCAGGTGGCGTGGCAACAATGTTTTGTACAACGAGAGTTTGTGGTTCTGCAGTTGGTATTGCACGGCAATGTGGTGGCGTCTCTTCCCACTCCGCATCGTCAGTAACCATTAGATTCGGGCAAGAATTCCTAGACAAGGCGTTAGCGAGCTCGTTGGTTTTCCCCGCCACGTGTTCTACCTTGAAATCGTATTCTGGTAGTAGCAGCACCCAACAGGCAAGTTTGCTTTTTCCGTTATGCATTCTCCCTAACCATACAAGGCATCAATCGTCAGTTTTGAGTGTAAACTGGCTTCCTAGCACGTACGGCAGGTACTTCCGCAATGAATGTACAATGGCCAAACATTCTTTTTCATTAACTTGATATTTATGTTCTGCGTCCCCAAACTTTGCACTGTGGTAACTGATTATGTGTTTTTCCCCGTGTGTTCCCTCCTGATACAACATGGCCCCAATGCTTGCCTTCTTGACTGGCATTTGTTTGTACAACTATGGGTAACTCTGGGTTAAATCTAGACAGCGAATTACAGTTCTGAAAGGCAATTTTAATGTCTCTAAATGCTTGATCGGCTTGCGGTGTTCAGAAAAATTTGAGTTTTTCACACAGCAAAGCAGTTAACGGTGCAGTGATTATGGAAAAGTTTGGGACAAATTCCTGTAACCAAATAATTAAGCCAAAGAACTTCCTGACTTGTTTACGTGATCTGGGTGTGGGTTTGTTTTGAATGTCCTGTATGTGTTGTTCCGGTTCGTGTCCGTTTGCTGTTACATAATGTCCTACCATTCTACCCATACCCAACTTACACTTTTCCACTTTGCACATTTGTTTATTATGTTCGAGCCTTTCAAACACAAGGCTCAAATGGTGCAAGTGCTCTTCCCAGCTGTTAGACCAAACAAGTACATCATCCAAATATGTTATCGCAAAGTCTCCAATAAATCCATCCAATACATTAACCATTAAGTTCTGAAACGTTTTGGGGGCACACTTTAAACCAAATAGCATGGCTACAAACTGAAATCTACATCCATCTGGGGTAATAAAGGCTGTTTTCTTTCTGTCCTGTGGGCGGATAGGCACTTGCCAATATGCAGACTTTAAATCAAGTGATGTGAATACTGAAGCTGGTCTTAAATGTTGACAAAGTGTCTTTCATGTTTATGATTGGTGGTAGCATGTTTACAGTGATTTTGTTAAGCGGGCGGAAGTCGACACAGAATGGCCATTCGCCATCTTTCTTTGGAGCAAGGGTAATACCTGAATTATAGAGACTTTGTGTAAGTTCAATAACGTTATCATCGAGTATCTCGCATACCTCCTTGTTGATGACACTGCAAAAGAAAATACCTGGGTCTTGTGACTTGGAGTACACCGGGTCCTCGTGCGTGGTGACGATCGCATGATCCGTTAAGTCAGTGCGCTGCAGCTTCCCCTCAGTGTGGAACACACTGGCATACTGGTCCAGCAGATGTTGCTGATAATTGGTGGGCACCTCGTGCTCGAAGTCAGCAAGCGGCACAGCAGTTGTTGTTGGTAGTGTTGCTCCCACGTGGTAAACGGTACATCGGTCACGTGTCCCTACGTGCAGTTCTATCACGGTTTGGTTGTCAATAAGCCATGGCAGTCCCAGAATCACTTCCTCGCACAAGTCCGGCACAATGTAGACATCACACTTGGTATGCAGCTCTCTGATTCCTACTGTTACGTGCATAACACTTTTCGCTACTCTCTGTTGGTGTGTGGTAGCAAATTGCAAGTGTCTCGGTGGCACCCTAGTTGTTATCGCTTGTATCAAACCCTCATGCACAAAATTGTGACTAGCAGCAGTGTCAATAACAGCTGTGACATTATTCCCTTCAAGTTTAACACAGGTCCTTAATGCTTTCACGGTGTTGTCAGTCACTTGCAACACTCTTGCGTGCATAGCAGGCGGGTTATCTGGCTGTGGTGGTGACTGTGTGATCTGCCTGACAGGGGGCTGTGGTCGTGTGACCTCGACAACCAGCGCAGGTGGTACAGGAGGCGCGGGTTCACTTTGTCGGTCTGGCACTTGTTCTCTGTGTTGCGCCTGCTTATCTTGTTCGTAGGCACGTGCCTCCCTTGTAAATAGTGCCATGCTCTCCCGACTGGCTCCGCGCAACGACAGCCTAATGTCAGGTGTTGATAATGCCACAATTATCTCTAATACCCCGCGGGTTGCCTGTCCCAGGTGTAAACGCTTATACAAGCCTGAGTTGCATTGTATGAATTAAATTCCCTCATGCTCTCTCTGTTCGTGATACAGTCGCACTTGTGCTTGTATAGCATCTCTGTCAGTATCAAACTGACCTAGCAACCGCTCACAAAACTCTTCCCACTTGACTCGATAGTCCCTGACCAAGTTCCACCATGTGGCAGCGGTTACCATTAACCTGTTGACCTCAGTCCAATTGTCTCTATGCACATGATGCCTATGCAATTTTTCTTCGCTCACTGCAAGGAACGTACCCAGGTCTTCTGAGTCATGTCCGCGAAAGTTGGCAAGAGAATGTTTCAGTCAGATTCCGTCAAACCCCGTGGTGTGTAAGTAACGACTACTGGCAGCATAGGCTTTACCTATGGTGTTGTTGGTGGTGCTATCTCAGCACAGTTCTTCTTACAGCACTTAACATGGTTTATAACACTATCGCGGAAGGTTTCATATTCGTCAGGCCCTATCCATCGCCAATATAAGTCCTGTTTGCACAGCTCAGCTGGCACAGCACTCACTTCGTTCCCGCCCTGTCACATATGGTGCGCGTGCACAGGCGTGGTTCTGACGGTGTGGATACGGTGTCGGATGTGCATTGACATAGCAGCTGACCCATACATATTCACTAAACAGGTTGACTTCACTCACCCTTCCACAATGCACACATCGATCGATCGGCATGTCCAAATAGTTCATGCTCGCGTTCGTGGGTGTCGCGGTTGCCAGCGCTGATGTCTTGAAGGCTTCTCGAGGTTGATCAGGCATGGTGTCCGCCATCATATCGCAGTTGACGCAACATGGATGAACTCACTTGGCCCCACTTGGAAACACCAATTGATGCCATCGGGTGAGACATGATATGAATGATGACACAAATACTTACCGGTAATTTGGGCGCCAGCTGTACTTCCCAATCACCAGACTATTGAGACTCAGGGTTCTCAGGGATGCTGGGGGTTCTGTATGTGTGTCACCCGTGCATACTTACAAACACGCAGGCAATAATAAACTTTTTACTAAACATCACTGGAATAAAAAACTGAATAAAACATATGTGGTTGGGACACTTGGGTGCTCCCCCGCCTGCAATTACTCTAGCGCATGCCTAGATGGATGATCTCACCGAGGTGAATGAAAGCACAGCCTTCACAAAGGAAGAGGGCCAACAGCCGCTAGGGTGGACTGGCAATGTTTCCCTGAAGACAGGACACTATGAATTACAATTGAAACCCTTAATACATATTAACATGTATGATTACTTGGCATAACTAACACAAACTTGTCAGGGCTCGCCATCCAGCACATGGGTAGTGTGGTGACGGCCTATACATAGAGCCGGCTGGGATGTGTATAATTGTACTGTACACTAATTAAAAAATTACATAAACCCTTGAATGATACATGAAACAAGATGGGACATGAGATAAATATTCACAATAAACACACACATGTGAAAACAAGTTTAGATGGCGCGGATGCCACTGTATGAAGTTCGTAGCGGATCACATGGTGCAGGTGAAATTGCAATATTTGTGCATGGAGACAGCAAACTAAATTCAAGGTAAAGGTTATTCTTGTTGAGGAAATTATTCTCTTTGCGATTGCAGAGGTTACAGGTGTGTAACATGCGTGATGGCGGTAAACTCAAACATTAATGTGACCGTGTGGTCAAGTACAAAAAGCATCAATTCACATGAAAAATACATGTAAGCCTGAAATAAATTATTGCACATATGATGTTACATAAATAAGCTCTCAAACCTACAATGGCATATACAATGACTTGGTGCCGGTCGGCCACGTGACTATAGGTGATGTTGCAGTAAAATATTCAATCTCGAAAAATACCCTTAAATACATACATAAAAAGAAAGCCCCTAAAATTGCGTGTATCAATAATGCAGAAGTTACAATAAACGCCACAAACATAGGAGGATGGCACCTGATTCAAGTTCAGCGGGTCGCATAACCTCTCAGACATATTTCTAATCCTTCTCCTAGATTAAGTTAGAAATGCCACAAGGGCACAGTAAATTAATAAAGCAGAATCATAAAGCGGTGGAATATATATGGCAGAAACATACGCAAGCAAAGGTTAACTCGTAAACTAAATGAACTAGGGAACCCTAAATCAGTGAATAGAAGTTGTAGTGCATAAGTGACAGTGTCTTACCTCGCCAGATCTCCTCGACAGACTGTCCAGATACAAGCGTCGCACGGACCTACCATGGTCGCTTACGGGGTTCACATAAGTGGAAGTGCTATGCACGCCGAGTAAATATTTAATTATTGAAGATGCAATGGCACAAATTAAATTAAGTATTGTTTTACATTTCTATAATTTTGTTAAGAATTTCAATATAATTTTAGTGTCTTCTTATGACTGTATTTACGCCGGAATATTAAGTGTTATTAATCTTGGTGCCGCGGGCACTTTGAATTGTATAACCAAATAATTTAAAATTAGTACACACACTTTAAAACATTTTAAGGCATATTAAACACTTCAACTACAAGAGAACACATTTTACACTGGAAAATAACATTTATACAAAAGTTCAAAATGATTGGCCTCTTTGCGCATGTGCGGGACACATGACGCATGCATGGTGAACACTGTCATGGGCTCTAAGACCGCTGGCTGTTAGCCAGCATCAACTTTATTTGCAAGGCAGAGTGATGTAAAGTAACATTAAAAAACCGGGGGACTTGTCTCATATTAGTTGCTATAAGCATTCCTCCAACATCATACTTTGTTCACACAGGTGCTCCAGAGTCGCATGTTTGAGGCTTATACAATTATATCTAAGCTGGGTACGGTAATAGGGCCTACCACACTATTTGCAAGACAAATTAGGCCTAGCGTAAATAAATTCTAAAAGTTCCATGGGACTCATCCGCAATTTTTTCTACAAGCCTTCAAACATCGGACTTTGCTCACACAATCATATTATTATATTTAGCTCTATTAACAACAAAGTTCAACTTTAAAAGTAGCAGGAAACTGATGCATTCAATGAAGAGATAAGGAAACTCTATGGTGCACGACAGCTATTTGAAGTAATGTAATTTTTAGTATTGTGTCCTCTAATCTACTGAATATTTATGTAGGCCTATTTACGATACTCAAGTAGTTTTCAAGATAATTTTTTTTTATAATTTTCGTTTATTGTCTGAAAAATTTGAGATCAGATTTTATTGTTTACTTCTCTGCAGAATGTGAAGCCACTGATAAGTAATGTGAAAATTTATTAAATTATTTTTCAACGCAGGATCATTAATTGATGTTGGAATTTTTTAAAAGTTAGGCCTAGATACATTTTTCTTTAAATGAGTTATAATGTGGTGAATATTGTCTTGTTATCTAGGAAGCTTTTGTGGAACACAAGAGTTAGATTTTGTGTATTTATCCATTTTTCAATGGTGCTGCACGTGGGATTTCATTTTTACAAGCTTTTTATTTAACTAGTCTTGTTTGTATGTACAGTAGGTCTCTGTCGACCCCTATGCACTGAACTGGCATGCAGTCTGCCTACAATGCATCACTGTTCGTCAGGTTGCAGCCCGAACTGTGGACGAGGCCACCAGTGTTTAACTTCAAATTTTTCATATTTTTAGTCTCACTAATTTTTTTAAATTAATATATAGGTAGACTATTTATACAGTCTTATCTTGAAGCATACCCAGTCTCTGGGCTTGGCCATTAACAGTGTGTGAAGGATGGAGTTTGAATGGAACTCAAATCCCAACACTCAACCACCCGGTACAGGATTAGGAAATATTCTGTATCTCACTACTGGTGTGATACCACTCCAGTAGGATCGGCGGTATGAGGATTTAAACCTTGGTTGCCAAGGCTGCAGAGATGCACATTCAAGCTAAGTTCATCTACGGAGTCACCTGTTAATCTACTCACAAGACCTGGGCTAACTAAAGGTGGTTCGATGCACGATGGGGTAGAAGACTCATAGGAGGGTTAATGTGTGACTTATGAGCCATTGGTGATAAGGGGACTTTAACCCTGTTGAAGAATTTAACCTTGACAGTATTTTCATGCACCACATGTGTTCTAGTAGTGTGGGTGGCCTTCAACCTCTGAACTGAAAGACAAAAATAATTCATAACTTAGCATAGCTTATTCTCGCTTAGGTAGTGTGCCAGCATAAATTATTAGGCCAGTTGGCTTACATAGAGGAACAAAAGTTCTCAATAGCAGATAGCACAATTTTACAACATTTTACCTCAGTGGTCGCTGTCTGCAGAGAGCTCTTCTGCGCTAACGGGACTGCTGTTGCGACCGTCTGAGGTACAGCAGCCAACTCTGGTTGGGGCCATGCTGTGCTTGAGCGGCAGAGCGTATTGTAATTGGGAAGAGGTGGAATAGCAGTTTATTCTCTCAGAAGAACTATCGATTCTATTCCTACCACCTCTAATTGACTATGCACTAATAATAAATACTCAAAATGGAAGCTGGCCCAGTGTATGGGTTGGAGTTTGGAATAAACTACTGCCTTATTGTGATTATCACTTATACTATGTGAGTTATTTTCTTTCTCAAACTAAAAGATCTTTCTTTATATTTGATGTTATGAAACAAAATGACAGCATTAGAAATAATTTTATTGATTCACAAATTGAAATAATTGCAAACACACTCATTCCACCAAATACTCAAGCTTACGCATTAATCATACATGACAGATGAGTACCCTATAATGTTAGAGACACAGTTGGTTAAGGTACTGACCTAATCAGTAAACAACGAACTACAGTTGCGACAAGATGTTCTGCAATGTGCAAGGTTTTTAAACTCCAGATAGATTTATCATTAAAGAATTGGCTATTAATGGATATGGAAGAACACACAATGATCTTCAGCTTCAAGCTGCCGTTAGACTGGAAATACCTAAGTACCACTGAACTATCAAGATGATGCCCGAAAAGGTTACAGAAAATTGATTGATGACAACTGTATATAATATTCCTAAAGTGGCCGACGAGAGAAGACAAAAGTTCAAATTGGTTAATATGTACATATGTGTGAGGTCAAAGGTGTTTTCGAGAAGAAATATACTATCAATTGGTCGTATGAAATATAAAAAATTATTTCAGTTAGACAGTCGTTTCCTAGAGTATATTACTTTGCTAGTTATGATGGCAAGCCGATTAAAGGCAGTTTTTATGGATTCGAATTGCAGAAAGTCAATTCTCCAAATTACTATTTGTTGACAAAAGTTATTACTAGGGGGAAAAAACACTTCCTTGGTTCGATGGAAAGGGTTCTCAAAAGTTTACGATTCATGGATGAAGAATCAAGACCTTAAAATATTGTAAGACAATGTTTGTACATTATGTTACACAATAAAACTTTGAAACATAATTGATATGTTTTCATTTAATAAACCTACCGATAGTGTTGGGGTTTGGATGTGCAATTATTATGTAATTAAGGACACATTCAGCATGTTTGTATTTGTGACTGATTTGTTTAATTAAATGTTGTGCGATTAGTAATTGGGTCATAATTCGATCAGTATTTGTGATTCGTAGTGTTTAGGTAGTAATTCCTTGCATTTGATTCATTTATGTTACAGTGATGTTTAGTTTCTCGGAATATATTTCTGGGTTTGTAATTGGTTGTGTTTCAGTGGGATTTCATTTGATTGTAATTATAGTTTATATTTATTAGTTTTAATTAATTTGTTCTGCTGTGAAATTATATTTCTTTGTTTGTAATGCTGTATTTCCTGGAATTGTGGCAGATAAAGTTAGTTGGGATGTAGTTCCAGTTTTACTAACCATCGAGATATATTTGAAATTTTTCAATGGCTTGGCCAGCGGGCAGCGTGGTTCTGGAACAGGTAACTGTAAGGGAAGGAGCGATCGAGACAGAAAGAGTCACATGGCAGGGCAATGCTCTTATAATGGGATCTGGTCAGTTGTTCCTGAATGTCCTCCCTGGCTGGTCACTATCCGGTCTGGCTAATCATCGCTGCAGAGCGGATATTGATAGTTTTAATTCGTAACATACAATACAATAGGAAACACAATAATATTTGTGTGAGTTCATATAAGAAATTTGGTTTGTACATTTTATAGACGTGTAATACCAGGATACGTGTGAACTGCATGTGTACCCATTGTGACGGGCCACCGCGTTAGTAACTGCAGATGAGGGCGAAGCGAGGTGCTTGTGGCGGGCTGGAGTGAGCGGACACACAATGCGCTAATGTTTGGTCGAGGGATGGAAGGATTGCTGTGGAATGCTTAAATCTGCTTTACATGTTTTGATAAGAGTTGTTGTTTTTAATAAGGGTTTATGTTTTCTGAGGAAAAACACTATATTGGTTAACTGTCTTTGTGCATGTTTAATATTTTATTTAATGTTCGTGCGATTAGGTATTATCTCTTCATATGATGTATGTAATTGTGGTTATGTCATTTTTTCTTGCGTTTAAGTGGAAGTGTGGTCCATACATTGTGTCTCCTTGGCTGTGCGTTGTAGGACAGAGCCGACAAGGGTGAAACAAGTGCAGTAGACTTAAATGTTTTTGCGTGTGATGTTTCAATTTTACTAAAGCATTTTTATAACACTTATTTTGGTGGGGCAGTAAGTGATTTTTCTGTGTTTAATTAATGTGTGTGTGATTAGCTTTCATTTTTACTTAATTTCATTATCTTGTTTTGTTCCTTGTGTTTTAATGGAAGTTGTCTGGTCGTATGTAATTGTTAAGTATGTTGGGCAGTTCTGCATTTTAATTGATTTGTGATAGCTAAAATTGATAGGGAACCAGGGTGGGATAGTAAAATAACTTTGTACATAGTTGTTTTTCGTGATCTGTATTTGGAATTTTAAGTGAGCATCTTAGAAGTTTGTGTATTCAATCATTATGTTCCTTGCTTGCTTGAGGCAGTAAGTGAATTGTGTTTATTTAATTTAAATTTTGAATGTCTGGTTGCGTGTGCATTTTTACTTTTTCGTGTCATTTTGCATTTTGTTAGTAATTTTATTTGATTGTATTTAACTGATATTTTGGTGAGTATCCTTGTCTGTTCATCATAGGAGTTATCTTTTTTTGTATTTGTGATAAATGATATTGCTAAAAAAAAACAGGGCGGGATAGTAAACTGGTGCTTTATTAATATTTTTAAGATGTGGTTCGTAGTTGTGACGTGGCATTGTTTCATGTGTGTCATACTTTTAAATGAGGATAAATAATTTAATTTGATTTGTGGCATGTAAAGTGTGGTGATGTTCAATACATACTTTTTTATATTATTTGTTGCAGCTTAATTGTGTTTAGTTTTAACTCGTTTAGTTCCTTTTGTTTTAATGGAAGTCTATGAATTATTATGGTTAGTAGTTGATTCACGTAATTTTGCATTTCATTCAGTACAATTCCTAATTATTGTGTAGATTTATCCTTTTGTTTGGCATATAATATATTGGTAGGGAAACAGGATAGCAAACTAGCTTTGGGCATCCTTAATAATTCATTTTCGTAGTTGTGTCTGATTAGTACATTTCGTTAGGTGTTCTTGCATGCGTAGTTCTGTCGTGTGTGAATCAAGCAGTATTTGTCATGGGTCAAGTTAATTCATGGTAAATCATATTCATGTCTCTTTGCATTTAATGGATTTGAATAAAATATGTCCTATTTGTAGCATGTGAAATATCTCATAGTTAAATACGTATTTTTAAATTCGTTGGTAATTATTTGATGTCTCGGGATAAATTCAATCCTATGCTTTGTTGTTTTAAAATACTTATTTATTAATATTACCGAATTATGCATTTCCAACCTCCACTGATAGACATTATACATAATGTCTATATACATAATGTCTCAGTATATAACAACAAACAGAGAGCTGTGTGGAGCTCCTCTGCTGCTCCCCCTCCCCTCCACCCTTAACCCCTTCCCCTCCCTCATCCAGCTTCCCACTTCCGACGGCCAAGGGTAAACACATATGATGCTGCTCCTACAACAAATTAAATCTTATGCCACTCTTGCACCAAACTCAATATATATATCCTACACCAATGCCCACACACTTCACAGTTCAGTCGACTGCTTAACGTCCAAGGGTGAAGACCTATGCTGCTTTCCAAAAATAGAACCCCCATGACACCAATCAAACAATTACACACACCATTGAATTTAAAAAATTTCCAAGAACGGATTAAGCCTTAATACTATACGTGAAATTTACAACAAATTTTAATCAGATTTGCAAATTAATCGGATTAGCAGGTTAATACAATTCGCTAATTAAGCCATGATCCAAGCTAATTGTCGGTTTGTGTACAGATGCACAAGTGTTGCCATGAGTAATCAGGTGTGTGCTTTTAATAGATAATTGAGTGTTTAATACCTGTTAATCTGACTGGGCGAAACATGAACCCATTTACATTTACCATCAGAATCAACAATAAAAATTCATGTAATCAGTAAGCCATGTAACATTACAGTGGAACTACGTGATGATTTGTATATTTATAAAGGACAACATTGCCCTAGGGAGATACAAGTTGATGTTCGCCAGCCATCCCAGAACAGCTCTTTATTCGTACATGAGAAATTTTGGGTGTGTGTAGATCAAACCGCTAGTGATGGTAAGAGTGAAAGAGAAGAAAATCTTTTGAGTTCATAAGGACAGGATTGCGATAATTTCACATTTCACGTAACACAATACATGCAACATGTTCACATAAGATGGCTATACCTTGATGGGCATGTTTCAATGAGTCTTATCATAATTTCATGTGTACATTCACGTGAAGAAAAGCTTGCCAATGTCTAGCTTTTGTGTGATACGCAGATATGTACCATGTGATCTTGCCGACCAATCACAATAGGTGTAGAATTACATTATCCCTGCTTTGGAGTTGCATTATTTTTGCTTTTCGTGTTATTTTGGCATGCTGTATTTAACCTGATGCATGTATTGCCCCTTTTTTTCCTTAGAATAGAAGGCGAAGGGATAATATAAGTTTAACTAGACAACAAAAGGAGTTTTCAGATTAAATAGTGCAGCTGCTGTGGAAAGTTAAAGACGACGATATAGTTAAATAAAATGGTTCAGGAAAAGCAGCTATACTACACATACATGTATATCATAATACATTTGTACAGTTGAGAAAAAAAACTAGGCAATTAACCTACAGCATTGAAGTACAAGGACCAATGATGATTATTTAATCTCCCATTTATGTAATATTCTGGGAGTTAAGGCACTGCTGGTAATTTCAGTTTATGGTTATCAAAACTGCTTATTCAAATGCTTGCATATAGTGCTAAAGTTTATCATCAAATTGAAAATTTGTGTCCTGTGCAAATTAGTTAAACAGTTTAATTTTCGTGACCCCTCTCGCAGTTAATGTGGACATACTTCTGCATCTCTCTGGTTTATTTTATTCTGGAGCCTGAAAGTTTTGGCCATTAGTTATTTTCAGAAAAATAAATCACGAACGACAACCTTTGCAATCTTACCCAAGCCACACAAGACAGACTGATACACGCTCGAACAACATTATTTGTAATTCTGTCTGAAAAAAATATAAAATTTTCACGCAATTTGATTCCGTACATTAATAATGGCATTCACAACTATCACATTTTACGTACATATGAATGTATTATGTGAAACATGAAGTCACAGTAATCCCAGCCTATCTGTGTTTGTGAACACTTCAGTGGACGAGTCTCAGCACATAGGCCTACTTTCGATGGCGGCCAGTGGTATGGGAAAGCTGTGTTGGTTGTATATCCGACCGATGCTACAGTAGTACATAATGTACTCTGTGAACTTAGCTTTGAAGTTTAATGGCATTGGTGAGTTCATGTTGTTATGATGGTGTCATTGGTCTGTTTCCACTGCCGACAATGAGACTAAATAAACGTACACAGCTTCAGCAAGACAAACGGAAAAAACCTTTTACAACACCACAGACAGATAATTAGGAAAAGCAGTTTCCTTGCCAATAGATTATTAAAACGACAAAAAAGAGTGACAAACAACTTATTATTACAAAGCAGGACAGACAACAAAGCAAACCAAAAGAAAAGACAACACAATGACGAAAACTAAACACCAAAAAAGTGAACAAAACAGAGCTACAAAAAAAAACAATATCAGTGTTCACAGCTGAACAATAAAACTCAAAACAAACACGAAAATAAATCAAAAACACAAACATACATCAGGAAAAGTGTTTCTTGCCAGACTATACAACCAAATAAATTAACACTACGAACAATTGTTGAATAGTTCTTTTACTTTGTGTTTTAGTTCTTTTGTTTACTTTCCCCATCCGAGCATAGGCTCTCGGCCCTGTTTACCAATGTATGAATGATGCCTACTTTTGTGCTGTTTGTGTGGTTGGAAGTGAAATGCAAATTCCGACCATTGCACGTTGGTTTCCGCCATACTGTTGTGCTTATGGTATTGTTTTATGTGCATACCAGAACTTCCAAGAAGGGGAGAGTTATTGCCTTCGGTTTCATTAGTGAACTGTATAGATGGTCTGCAGGAGTTGAGGAAGTTGGCAAATTCTTTGAGTTTGTCCTAACCATGCTGCCAAATCAGAAATGTGTCGTCAACATATCGGAGCCAGACCTTGGGCGGGAGTGTTTCAGAAAGTGTTCCCTGCTCGAAATTTTACATTTAAATGTTAGCCTTAAAAGGAGGGAGAGAGATAGATAGAGAGAGAGAGAGAGAGAAGATCCCATTGCATTTCATCTGTTTGTTTGTAGAACTTGTGTTTTAACTGGAAATAACTAATGTGTGTGCACAGAGTTATAAGTGTTATTATGGTGGAAATAGTTAAGTTAGTTTGGTCTCTTAGTTCTGGGTCAGGGTCAAGTCGTTTTTGTATTATGCTAAGTGTTTCGGGTACTGGCACATTAGTAAACAGGCCCTGAACATCGAAGCTCACCAAAACTTCATATTCGGTTATTTCAAGAGCTTGTGCAAGTGTCCTGAAATGTGAGTTCTTTATGAAAGATGTTGTATGTCCAATCAATAGTGAAACAATGGTCAAGAGAAACTTAGATAACTTCTGGCATGGTGACTTACACGAGCTTATAATAGACCTGAGAGGAACATCTGGCTTGTGAATTTTGGGGAGACCATAAATATGGTGATGGTTTATTGTTGAGTAGTGTAGGGCCTAAGCTTTCTTTGATTTCCTCGGATAGCCTATCTGGCAGCATGTGTGTCAACTGGGAGGGAGGTGGAGATTCGAGGTGAGTCATCCCCTCCCCCACAGAGCTGGACCGTCCATGATGGTATCTCACGGCCGGTGCGAGATACAGAGAGTAACCATATTTTATGTACAAAAATTAATGAGGAATAAGTGCATACATAGTATGAATTTTCGTTAAATGGCAACAATTATCGCAAACTATGACATACCCAAACTTTGTAAACTGTGAATTGTGATTACGATTGGGTGAGACAAGTGTAATATGGAATCGAAAGTAACTTGTGTATTGACCTAACGTAATATACTTGGGCTGTCTCCATTGTGATTCTTGCTTTTAATAATAATGTTTGCTACAGAGCAAATATATGTTCACTAATAAGCAGGAATAATATTTTAACTTTATATAGATGCAGTATTAGATAAGTGTAATGAAGATAACAGAAAGCAGAAAGTTCGTAGCTACCACTCTTGTGGCCAGGTGAAATATTTTTGACGTTCTACTCCCCTAACAAGGAAATAATGAGAGGTAATGGTTTAAGAGGGGCATATATATAAACGTTGGTTGTTCATTTTTAATTTCATACACCCAATGTATCTCTTAAAACAAAAAAGTTTCTCACTCCAGAAAAATAATCAAAATAGACCATTGTTGTACCATTTCTTACACTGAAAATATATTCACTAAAGAAAATTTTATGGTTGCGTCATGGTAAGAAGATATCTGTGATTTGCCTGTAAAATTCTGACATTTGCGTGCAGAGTTTTCGAGTGACGAGTTTAGTTTGAAAGCTTTTCGGCGATGCGAGGCGAGCAGCATGCAGCACTGTCGAGTTTCTTGTCGCGTGCAGAAGCTGGCGGTGCACGGAGGAGGCGCAGGTAAGGGTGAGATTCCAGTGTTTCTTTGCGGCTCTGGCCAGCGCGAGGGACTGGCTGGAGGAGCGGCAGCCGTGCTCAGCCGGTGTATATCACTGAGGCAGTGCACACGATGCTAAAGACCTGTAAATAATTATCTCTGGCAACAAGATTGAGCTCTAACCAAGTAATATTGCATTGTTTAAGAAAACCGGCATCAATCTGAGTCAATAATACTTAACATTTGGAACTCTGATTGAATAAAATAATTCCGCAAAATGTAAGAAAATTTGGTCCTTGCTAGTACTTGAGAGCATGGCTCCGTGCAACGCCACTCCTTAGGCAGTGTGCGAATTGACCGTTTATCATATTAGTATTTTAGTATTGAGTAGGGTTCAATTTGGACGCTGTCAACATTCACTTGTTCAAAGATGGTTGCGATTTGGTAATTTAGTATTTTAGTAAGTTTTGTTACATACTAAGAACTAAAATACCAAATGCGTTGTCATTTTCGTCTAATAATCCTGGTCACATGATCTTTTAGCAAACAAAAAGTGCCAATTCAAATCAAACACGGTCCTAGAGAATTATAGAGTTTATCAGTCTATACGTAGTACATGGACTATAACACCTATAAAGTGGTGCGTGTTACAACCTCCCATAATCATGGAGAAAAGTAGTAACTTCTTACCTCCATGCCAATAACCGTAGTCATAACAACTGCCAATGCATAGTTGTGTGTCAAGTTGGCGAATTGTTAAAAAAAATTTCGTTTTGTACGAGAACATGTATAGCCAACAACAATTCACCTTTAATAACGCGTGTTTCGTAATGTTATTCGGGGTTAAAATAAATCACTACCCATAAAGTATTGTATTCACTGGAAAGAAAGCAGCATTACTCGAAACATTAACTCAGACAGTTTATTTATATCCCATTGCTACACCTTTAAGTTATAATGCTTACTGCTACATTGAATAAGTGAGGTAGAGTAAACTCTGGTTAGTCCGTGATGATTTTAGAATTTTTAATATAAAAATGAGAGTTGAACAATTTAAAATTTTAGTTGAGACGGTTTTGGTAAGTTTGACTTTAATGGAAACAACTATTAGGTTATCAGATTTTTCTAACACTTTAAATTTAAAAAATAATAAAAAATATTTCTTTGGAAACATGCTGGTAAGGCTGTAATAGCTCTGTTTAGCCCGTGATACCACTCTGTTAAATCCTTGATAGGCCAGTTTTAGTCTGTGACATAGAGTATTTGTTTGAAATGATTTCACTCACTGTCAGTATCACTTGCACATCTATCACACATAAATACTACATCACTAGTAACATTTTGGCATGCACAGTGATACCAAACACTACAAAAACTACACTGAACCCATTCAGCACCATTTTTTTCGACTGCATCTTCATTGTGATTCTTCCACAAGATCCACAAAACCAGTCTTCCTTGTATTTTCCCTTCTTGATATTTATTTACTTGCTTTTGCTTGAACGAGTTTTCTTCAGAGGCAAAACTTTTTGATGAGAAATTGTGGCATCTGGAGTTGGAGTGTAGCTCGTGGCATCTGGTGCTTGCGAAGTGCTTGCCCAGCTTGCGAAGTTGGAGAGATCATCTTTGCCTTAGGATTTTTTTGGGGTAGTTTAAAAATGGGCTTGTGTATGGTGTTCCCATTATTAGTGGATTGCTGGTGTGCCTGTGGTCGCTCTGTGGCCAACGAAGGAGCTATAGCTTGATCTGTGACGGCATATCTGCCGCTGGGAAAAATTCCAGTCTTCCGAAAGCTGTCAATTGTGGTCTGTGGGATGAAAGTATACAGCCAGGCTGGAGTAAGCAAGCTATTGAAATCAACTCTGCTTTGTTTCTCACCTGGATGTGAATGCACCAATGCATCCAATTCCTTCTTCCAGCTCCTCTTTAAGGGTTTGTACAGTCCAACATCCAGTGACTGGAGAAGGTGCGTAGTGTGAGAAGGAAAAGTACCAATATGGACATCATTCTTGGCTGCAAGCTCCAGAATCTGTGGACTTAAGTGAATGGTGTGACTGTCCATCAACAAAATAACTGGTCTTTGTGGAGGAATGCTGACCAAGAAATGATTGAACCATTCAAGGAATAAGTCAGTGTTGATTCAGCCATTTTTCGACAGACGAACAAGACCACCTGGAATCAAGTTCTCAACCAAACCATCAACCATCCGAACACCTTTAAAAATTCTGAGTAGAGGAACTGACAGTCCAGATGCGCTTACACAGCCCAGCACAGTTGTTGTGATACCTCTTTCTGCATAGGTCTGTATGCACACATATTTTTTACTTACAACAGTTACCACTTTGTTTGGCTTCATAACATAGGTGAGACCCGTCTCCTCAACATTCCAAAATCGACCTGCCAGGATTCGGCTAGATTTTCCAAATTCGTCTGAAAGTCATTTAAAATCTCTATATTTGCAACTGCAAAAATGCTCTGTACAGCGCAAGGTTTTCTGGGGTTGCCTAAGTGTAAGCCCATAATGGCTTTTGTAATTCACCCACCAAAACCAACCTGTCAGTTCTTTGGTCTTGTTAAATGGATTTTGGGATCTAGACTGTTCTACTGTCTTATAGGCAAGGTGTCGTATTTGGTTTACTGTTAGACCGAAACCAAGCTCCTGCATTTTTACAATGTAGCTTACAAGCTCCACCTCAAGTTCACTGCTCATTCCTAATGGTTTCCCAGTTCTACTAAGTTTCACATTTGTTAGATCGGTTTAATTTGTTTCAGTTGGCAAATACTTTGAAATTAGCCAATTTTCAACTTCAATTTTATGAAAGGCTGCCTGCTTGCTGACGGATGAATAGCCACCCTCTTTTGGCCCACACTTATTTTCTTTGTCACCAGGTGGATTTTTTTTTTTTTTTTTGTAGGCATCTCTGGAATAATATTCATTTTCAGTTTATGCAGGCATTGTAAACAAACTAAGAACAACAAAAAATGCCTAAATAGTATCTAACAAGCCATATGATATCCTTTTTTGAATGATTAGGTGAACCACCCGAATGCAGATTTTTATATAGGGTCTAGCCCATTCATTGTAGGCCTATCCCAATAGTTTCCTGAAGCCTTAATAAATTACTTTTCAAGCAGATTCACCCACTACTCAATTTTGAGCCACATACAAAAATTGCCCATGACTTCCATGTGTTATAGGCCTATGCAAAAAGTTTCGCCCATGTCCCCAGACAATGATGGCATGTATGAAAATGTTTCCTAAAAACTGTAGCGTAGATAGGCCTACTATGAATGCACTATATCACAGCGACAAAGCCAAACCAGACAGGTCGGAAGATTCCGTAGTGGCTACCATTGGAAATGAAGGAGCAACACAAACATCTAGTTGTGAACCCAAATCAAATATTTCCATAAAATAAAATTACGAAAAAAAAAATATCTCTACTTGGGGAGGATTTGAACCCAAGCCCTCCAATTGAGAGGTTAAAACGCTAACCACTGCTCTACTAAGGCAAATCCGTTTACTGTTTCTCCCTTTAAATATTATTGCATAATTTATTTCACAATTTGTAGTTATGCATATTTATTTTTTAAATAAGGGCCTTAAAACGTAGAGGTTAGGGCTTACTTACCCTAAGAGACTTACAACGTTATAGAGGTAAAAAAACGCCTTAAAATACTATTTCAGTGCGTAAAATTGTTTCAGTTTTATTTTTAGAGACACTGACTTAAGCGCGGGCTCAAGCAGATCTTGCAAAAAAATAATATTTTAGCTACATTTTATAAGCATCCAAAATTCTCACAACTTTGTGTGCCGTAAAGTTACCATAAGACATTGTCACAGTAAGATTTCACAATCGCTTACCTGTACTTTCAGCGTTTTATGTATATTCTGGAACAATTTACACGCATTAACATATAACTGGTCAAATTTGAACCAAAAATTACACCTATATATCGTAATGAAGTACTTTCATGTCCGTTTCTTCATGTCACAGTGAAGCTATCAGGCTGATTCCTATACCTATGTAAAGTCGAACTTCCGCGCTATCTACTAGCGTTTAGTTGAACTCGAACAGCTCTGTCTAGTCCGTGCTAGGAGCAAACGAAAAAGTATCACGGACTAACCAGAGTTTACCCTATATGTGTTGACAATAACTGCTGCTACAACGGTGGGTGAAGAGATTTGGGAGGCCAATGGGGGTGGAATAAGGTGAGAATGAAGCAGCGCCCGAATGCAAGGGCGAGGGAAACGTCAGATTCCCGAGAAAATCCGCCGACCAATGGCATCGTCCGGTACGATTCCCACATGCTAAAATCCGGAGTGACCCGGCCGGGGATTCAATTCTGTTTGCCTTGGTGAGAGGCGAGCAGACTAACCGCTCGGCCACCGCGGCCCCACCATCAAATAACAGTTCATTTCGTGCATTGTCTAAACAGTTTAGCGAAACAGGTTGTCTGTGTGAGCGCAAATCAACTGGGCGTACACCTACATACCTCGGAAGAAGAAACATATATGCCATACGTTCAACTATGGAACTAAGCATGCCTGCATGATTTGTTCTGAGTATACTTCGTAGATGCCTGCGCTTCAAACCATGCCGATTGCAACTACTGCAATAGTTAAGTTATGTTTAACACGGTAAACAATTTGAATTTAGTGTACAGCTTGTGCAAATATAGCGGCCGATGAATATTTTTTTAGACACTGCAGTTTTCAGTGATAAGCCATCATGTCATACCAGTGGCAAGTTAATCGTCACAACGTATGTGTATGAGGAAGTGAAAATCCACGGGCTTGTACGGAGCATATTGTTACAAAAGTCAGTCGGCTAAAAAAAGTTCGTTAAGGGCTGGAGGTCTTATTTAAATAAAAGAGTTCATTATAATTTTCTAATTTTATTTACAAAAACTGCAAACAAAATTCTCTCGAATCAACATCCACAATAAATTTATATCACTTGCAGTTCATAATTAATGACTTCAATCAATCATATGCACAATTATCTCAAAGGAATTAACATAACTAAAGAATTATAAATCAGTCCCAATAGACAGTGTATCAAAACCTATTCAATTATTTTATAAATTATGTGCACATATTTGACAGTTCCAATATTTACAATAAAATCCGTATGGCATGTTCATTCAGTGCCACCTCAGTTTGGTCCAGGTCCCATCATTCCGCAATGTTCAAGAGTTCTCAGAGCGCCCTCATTCACACTTTGACTTCACTTCCGCACTCAGCCAAATGGCCTCCGCCAGATTGCCGGCAGTTCAGCTGTGGCTAGTGTTTATGGGGTCGTAGGCCGTCACCCAGAAATTTCGTTAAATCCCGCGTTGCGCCGAGAGTCCAAATTCCGAGATTATTCTTGGTCTCCTCCACATTTGTCGCCTTCTCCAGCAGTGGGAGGAGAAGGGGCTGTGACACCAACCAGGTCTCACCGCTGTCAATCATTCACAGGCTTACCAGGGGGGGGGGAGGCAGCGAGCGCGTCTGCCTGGGAGAGGGGAGTTGAGAGTCAAGGTGGATCACCCCCCACAGAGCCGGACCGCGCATAGCAGGATCCGGCGGTCGGTGCGATCTGAAGCGCTAACAATATGCTTGAGTCACCAAAAGTGACGTGTGCTATGCCATATCTCGTGAACGCGTGTACGGGCCAATGTGTTGCGCAGAAAGAAACATAACAGTAATGACATATCTGTTGCAGTTATGGCTTATGCCCAAATCGCATGATGACCCACATTGAGCCTTTCAGCAGGACGTCAGTACCGCCCACTTCTACAATGAAGTCCGACACTACGTCAACACAAGAGAATTGGATAGGACGCGGGGCGGAATTCGACCAGTCTCTCATGCTGTGGCCGCGACGATCACCGAACCTCGCAACGTAGAACTTTTTATGGTATTAGATAAGACCAAGCGTTCGTTCCACTGCTGTTGCTGGAAGGGCGCAGCACTGCAGCAGTGAATCAGCTGCTTATTCCACGAACTCACATGTCACTAGCTAGCAACAAGGAAGGCCGCTCGCCAATCAGCGCCTGATCAACTGGGAACCTAACGAAGGATCGCGGGTGGGAGTCGTGCTGGGCGATGCCGCTGGTTGGCGGGTTTTCTCGGGGATCTCCCGTTTCCCCCGCCCTTTCATTCCGGAGCTACTCCATTTCCCACCTCATTTGAACCCCATCGGCTCTCAAGTCATCGATGTTACGAGCCGTCCAAATCTCTCAACTCAACCCTAACGCAGGACGCAGTATCCAGTTAGTCACAAGGCCCCGCTCCCAAAGCTTCGCACAGCCAATCAGAGAATGAGTACGCGCACAACAAAGTAATCTCCACGTCGTTTCGCCTCTGGTCACGTATCTACTGTGTGATCGAGATACGGAGAGGGGCTACTGCTATTACAGACATCGCACGCGCTCCCTCCCCCATTTCCCACCTCTAAGCGGGCTTTCCACTGGTGCGTGTCCACACGCACAAGGTGACGTCACGTGTTCCTGGGTCCCTCAAGACGACGTCCGCCTGCTCACGATCAGGCCTTTTCCACTGCAGTTCAGACTACGCACGACCCGCTTGCTCGCGATGGCCCGCTCATGCTCGTGGTGGAGGAGGGTTGGCATTTCCATTGTGCATGTCTCCCAGTCGAGCAGATACTGCAGTGCAGGCATGTATCCTAGTCGGTCAACATGGATCGGGAGGTAGAAATATGTACCGGCGGTACAACAGCTTATGTTGTTTTAGTAGCTGAAACATGACGTAATTAAAGTGCCGACAAATTAAGACTCCTAAAACTTGTTCCGTGTACATGTAAGTTGCGTAAGATGGTTTACTCTTGTTAGTTACAACTCAGAAACTCTATCAAATATGTAGCTCCAACTTTGACAGTTAAGTTAGTTTGTAACACTCAATAGGTATAAGTTTTGCGAAAATGCATCCACATAAATAATCCGTATAAGATGCAACATTTCTATATCCGCCTAAGGTATTTCTTTTTTTTTTTAGGAGAACAAACTTTTCTCTATAAAATTCCAAAGCTTGGACCAACACTCATGAAACTTCAAAATACTTGCAATTTATTACCTAGCTAATGACAACTTATATCCTCAAATACGTTAGAGTAAAATTATATTTCTTATCTCTAGGATACTTAACGGAACCCTCGGAATCTGTATTTTTCCACAGCTGTTCGTGTATAGTAAAATGTTAAAGAAATCATGAAACTTGCGTGTGTTACTAACACTCTAAATACCATTTAACACTATCGAGTGTTTTATTAAATTCGATCAGTTGAATTCAAATTATTGAATACTCATGCAGTTCAATTCATTGAATTGAATACTTCAGAGTGTTGAGAAGCTTTTCGCACATGTAGTTGTATTCAATAGATATTAAAGTTAAAACTTGCAAATTATATATATATATATATATATATATATATATATATATATATATATATATATATATATATATGTCAGTTTAAAAATACTTATATGTTCAGATTTTTTTTCAAACCATTACAAACCATGCACTACACGAAAATAACTTGTCAAAATCGACACAAACTTTTTATAGCATAATATATTTACTTTGTATGAAATAATTATATTCCAATACTTTTGTTGCTTAAATGCTTATTAAATACTATATTATGGCACAACACTTTATATTTATACTTTTTAAATGATTCGAAGTGCTAGTCGAAAAACTTGATTCAAGAAAACATAGACCATGTTAGTAGTAGGGGCGGGCGGGTTCTATATCACTACTGATTAATCGGATTAACCCTTTGATATCAAATTGATTTAAAGTGTTAATCCTCGATCAAAAAATTAATCCGATTTTAATCCGATGGAACTTTGTTGGCCTAATCCTTAATCCGATCTTAATCCAAACGATTTTTTATTTGTTTATTTTTGTATTTTCATCAGATAAAATAGTATGTAACTTTGATTGATCATATTAATTTTATTTAATTAATCAATCAAAAATTATGTAGTAAGTGTATAGTTGTACTTTTTTGTCTTTCTTTTTGGGTGGGGGTGGAGAGCAGATTTGGTATGTCCTCACCTTTGGAGCTCTGGCACTCGATGGGGTGTGGCGGGTTGGGGACAGGGTGTGTGTGTGTGTATATATATATATATATATATATATATATATATATATATATATATATATATATATATATATATATATATATATATATATATATATGTGTGTGGTGTGTGTGTGTGTGTGTGTGTGTGTGTGTTGGGTTTTGTGCAAGAGTGGCATATGTGTTCATTTTTTGTGTTGGTAATGATATTACTTGTAGACGGTGTTGGGAGATAGGCGACTTTGACACATACTATTATTCTGAATGAATAGCAGCACTGACATAATACACAAGAGGAATTGCGGAGTGTTTAAACGAAATATATTTCAAACAAGTTCAACATATAAATAAATAACATGAGAGAGAAGTATAATGAAAGCAACTACATGAATAACCTGGTCTCATAAATAAACAAGTGCTAAATGATCACAATTATGTTAGTCTTATGTAAAAAAAAATTACACTACTTAATGCCTCCAAGTTCTACACATACCTCACATGATTTTAAAACATATTCATATGCCTGAGAGACTGGTGAGGAACTTAAGAAACAGAATCCACACATTAAAATTAATGAATTTATTAACACATGTGAAAAAATAAAACGTTTAATATACGTCCATTCGCTCAGGAGGTCGCCGTAACACTAACTTGGATAATACCACTTACATTGACTTATAAGCTGAACGAAGTATTGAGAGCAAACAACCTGCATGTGCATCGGCCTATGTTTGATTACAGACTGAGGTGAAAAAACTCGGAAATGAAAGAAAATACAAAACTAATGTTCCCAAATAAATTAAACGGCTAACAAAAACAAGTGCATGACAATCACTAAACAAGTTATGGAACCCAACTATCCTGTTTTTTTAAATAAATTAAATCGCACAAGTAGCTCTCCCAAAACATGTCCGTTCGATGTAGAGTCTGATGTATGAATGAGTTGAGCTTACGTTGACAGGCAATTGAGTTGAAATTAATGACTAAAACTATGAATACACTACGTCCTAAAACAGACAATGAAACGATAATTTAAAAAAATAACTTACCAAGATTTTTAACGCAAGTTTCAATATTGTAAAAAGAATTCACTTTCAACACAAACTTCCATCGAAGCATATGGAGATTCGGATGGCATAATCCCGCAACACTTTATATAAACGGACTATATATTATTTGAAATTCACAAACTTGGTCGAAGAAAAATTATTTAAAGTAACGGACATACTACAAATTTTTTTGTTAAGTCTGTGAAACTAAGAAGTTTTGTCAACCAAACTCAGAAACACATGAGACGATAAACACACTATATTGGCTTATCACACGAAAATTATTTTTCGAGACAAATTGAAAAAACTTATAAAAATAGTTATACTAAAACGTGTATATAATACTGCTTAACGAGAGGTGAAGCCCGCTGGCCACCACGTCCGGTGAATAGATGCTTCAGAGGAGAGAGCAATGTGTGTGTGTATACAGAGTGAAGGTCGGCATCAAACTATCATCGTACCAGTGCCGGACAGCTAGAACTGTGCACATCGGTCCTGCCTGCAGCCCCCCTCTCCACCCCCCCCACTTCTTGTCCAGAAGATGACTTTGTGCGAAAAGAGAGTTTCTATCCAAGGCCACGCGCCTCCGCTATCGATCCAATGCAGCGCATCGCAAAACCTGCTCGCAGCGCCCCTCAAGATCAGAATGTGTTTTCGGAGGACTGCCCTGTCCACTACTACACACTGCCGACCCTTCCCCCTACACCAGCTCAGAGCACGTTTTCTGCTGACTGGAGAACTGCCTGGTCCAAGTACCCTGCCCTCTCTGTCGATCCAAAGTCACGCACCCTCGTGCAACAAAGTTTGGACTCTTCTGAATGCGTTAACTTCTCTTACTTACAGCGAAATAAAATGTCACAAGTCCCGCCGATTATATTTATATCCCTGAAGCTAAGTATTACCCAATATTGTAATCCCCACAAGATAATCCCCAGATTTAACATTCCAAGAAAAACTTTACATTTTAATCCTGTAAACTTTATCCTGTTTTCCAGCAAACGTATTTAAGTTTAAACTTATCCATGATTAATTTCACATCAACACAAATACAAGAGATATTCTCACTCTCTAAATTTTTTTAAGTAATGAAAAACACACATCATTCCACTACACAAGTTTCAACTATCAATTTATAACAAACTTGTTCGAAAATAAAATGATTTTACTTTCAATCTGTTTTTAAATATGTGTACAGCAGAGAAAAATACGTATTTTAGGTGTAGATTTCTCCCTAAATTTCCCAGCCCAGAATTTCTACTATAAAATGTATATATTTGAACTTATTTTATTTACAAATACTATTTTTTGATGCAATATTACTGAAATAGCACTATTCAGCTTAAAATTATTGCTATCGAAGCTGAAATCTCAATTAATTTAAGCAAATTTAAAGGAAAATGGCGGTCATTTTGAAATTGTATAACCCATCATTTAGGATAATAAAGTCCGACTGTTAACAAATTATTTACATCGTAAAGAGATACCTGAAACAAATAACTTGATTACATATAAGTTATGGAATCGACATAATGAATTATCAGACAAAAAATTAGTGGACAAAACGAAATTCGTATTACATACATACATTTAAAACATCATTAATACAATCACAGTTTAAAATGGCTTACTCAACAGACTAACCTCCAGCTAACACAATAGTTTAGTAAACAAAGTCTTCAAAAATTCCCTGCAAAGTATTTTCCAACCATCTCTCTCCCTTATACATTCCAAAAATTCAATTAATCTTTATTCATTTTAATCGAATACCAAGTAAAGACGAATTCCATTACTTACGTAGATCTGATCATGTGGTGAATTATTAGTCATACTACCGCAATTAACATACAAATGTTGAAAGTAGAAGATACGTTATCATCATTAATTAAACATGTTACTGTTTAAAACAGTATATTCATGTGGGAAAATTTACACTTTCACCTACAATGTTCATAGACACGAGAATTATGAATGTTTGAAGAATGTATCTCGGATCATTCTTAACTGCAAAAACAGTTTTCGCCAGTTCGCACGAACTGATAACTCAAATCGTCATATCAAAATTTGTAAAAACAATCTTCCTCCTGAGAAAGTAAATATACCGTCTAAACTACACAATAACACAGAAGGAGAGAGTACTAACGTAATTACAAGAAATGACATAGTGTATATTTAATACAACCCGATCCTAACACGTGAACATGACGATTTTCGACATGAAGTAGCACAACTAGCTGCGGAGACCAGTGTCGGTAACGATACATCTACTTTTTCTAAGCCAAGTAAAGTCGATATTTTTGATGAAACATCAGGTGAAGACAGCAGTGGTGATTGCGCCAATGAGTTGTTTTATACAAGTGATGCGAAGAAGGCTGAAGAATTCCCTTCGACAAATGCTGTGAATAATGAATACATATTTTCCGAAGACCCGAATGAACTTGTTAATAAACTTAGATGTTTGATTGACCTGAAAAAAACACGAGGAATATTCTGGAATAAAAGAGGTGGTTTTAATCATAAGAGCACTTAAGGAACGAGGTTACATCGAATGACATAATATCTGCAAACACCCGAGAAGTATGATAATAAATTTTAGTTAACCCAACTACTTAACCGAAAAAAAAAAAAATTCAAGTAAACATTGTGTGATAGGAATATGTTTCAATTTGAAGTATTATATCTTTCTCAAAACCAGTTAAGTAGTTTGAATTTCGTTGGAGTGTCAATTAGGTTTTTGAGAAATAAAGTAGGTTTTGTAGAATAAACAGTCTTATTTGAGGAATAAACAGCCTTATTTGAGGAATAAACAGGCTTATTTGAGGAATAAAGTATGTTTTGTGAAATGGTTTTGCGGAATAATATGTAATCAGTATCTATGTTTATGAATAACCCTATACCTGCTTGTTCTATGATTTTTGTAACCTTCTATATTTTATTGTTTAATGCTATGCATTTATTTTGTAACCTCCTATAGTTACTTGTGTATGTTTTGGAACAAGCTGTAGTATAACAGAGATTTGCGCCTTGAACATGATGTACATAAATTTGTGAAATAACTGTGTTTGTATATATTTTTATCAATAAATATGTCTTAAAATGAATCTTTACTTTTATTTAACATATTCCTTTTAGTAAAACGTGTATTTGTTTTCCAAATAAATGAAGAAAAAAAAATGTCTCAACAGAGAGATTCTTAAGAAAGATGTCTGGTTTCTATCAAACGAGTGTTGCAATGAAAAAGTCAGATAACAAACTATTAGTTCACAAAAACACTTTTCAACTAAGATATTTAAATTTGTCTCCTGGCAAAAGATGTCTGCTGAAAAACCTTAATAATATTTTACATCACCACAAATACATAAAATAACTTAATAAATATCACCAGCCTCCGTAGAGTAATCAGATTATGCAAGGAGGGTCTGGGTTCGAATCCCGGTTAAGGCATGCTTAATATATGGAAGTTTCTTGGTTCGAATCCCGGCTAAGACATGGTTGATATTAGTTCGTCTGTCGGTTCGAGTCCCGGCTAGGTCATCTAATATAGTTCCCGGGTTCGAATCCCAGCTAGGTCATGTATGATTGAAACCTTATGAACATTAAAAGAATAATAAACATTAAACTGTTAATTAAATGTTAGTAATCCGTTTGTGTAGGTGAAAAAGTTAGATATGCTCGATTTTACAGATGTTTAAACTTAAATGAATCACGTAGAATATTCCCAATGAAATATTATTAGCCTACTAATTTATAATCACTTCAAAATGGTATGCTTATAGCATTTGCCAATATCTCAAGACATGAAAAAAACCGTTACGTTTAATGATCTGAGGTCTTAGCAGTGGGACCGCTCCTTCCCCAAATTCACAAACCTTCAAAGTTTAATTTCAACATTTTCCAAAAGTACCAACTACAAAACCAAAATCTCAGAGGGTGCCTGCCTGACTCCAAGCCCCGACAGAAAACATTTCGGTTTTATAATACCCTGGGGAAAGAATTTCTTTTCACAAAGCAAGTTGCCAAGGTCCTTGGTCTGTCCTGCTAGGGAGGACAGTTCAGGTCAACGATTTTTAACATCAAGGATACCAAGATCAAAACTTCCTAGTTGAATTCTAACTCTCGAGAAAAAAAATTGTTTTTTCTACTTGATAAAATTAATATTCACTTGCCAACCTCCATTACAAAGGAAAATATACAGAAATTAAAAAATACACAAGACTTTTAACAAAAAAATGAACTGTTATTTATGAAACAAGTTATACTTCCCCGTGCCCACTAACCTTTACAAAAAAGTTATAAATATCTTATAAATATAATTCTAACCATAGTGAAATCATGATCGTACACATTAACGGGGAAAAAATGTACATGTTTACCCCAAATAATAATAACAATATACACATTAAGAAAACTGGAGCATATTTACTTAAATTAGACAGTAAAACATGAAATGTTTCTTGAACTTGACAAGGAATCAATCTGAAAACTGACTAAGCGAGAAACTTTAATTTCCTGTTTCACTGTTGGACACTCAATACCACTGAGAAAAATTCAGAGCTACCAACCCAAGATTTTCGTCTACACTATCGTATAGGAAAATAAAATACAATGTTGTTGAAGTTCCATATTCTATGTTAAGTAATAATTTGTTTCAATTTTATTTTAAACAAATACTATCTCATACTGAAAATTTTACTTTCCTGGTATGTAATTAAATCAAAAATATTAAGTTACAGAGTTTAATTACATTTTAAATATATAAAGTATGACTGTCTTTTACCAGCATGTTGAATCTCAGCAGCAGTAGTAGTAATCTGTTTTTATGTCACAAAAATATTTTTATTTCAAAGTTCGCTGGACTCTCACAGTTCCAGAGTTGAGGGACAGCGGGGAAAACGTTCTTGGAGCTGTGGTGTATCGTTAAGAGGTCGCTCTACCTGCCTTTGAAAAAGGTATTTGTGTCACTTGACTCTCGGATTCGTTATGTCCCCGGGTTCTTCAAGTTGACCAGAGGGTCGAAAGAGGTTCTCTCGGGATACTAGTCTGTTCCTTTTCCTATCATTGCAAATTCATTAAGATGTATTCGATTCTGTCCAACATTTTTGTAATTTCCCCCCTTCAAAGTTTGTTTTTATTAAATTTCTTCAATGGAAATTTAAATGATAGTTTTTAATGTATAATATTTTTCTTCCTCATCAAGAAGAAAGCAAGAAGCATTTATTATTTTTTCCTTGGAAGTGAGCAAACAAACAAATAACCCGCTACCTGAATTTTAATTATTTTTAAGCTTCAAACCTAAAAATCTTACCATCAGTGTTAGACATCGGCTTGTCTCAAATTACCAACATTTTTCATTTAAAAATCTAAGAGTTTAATATCCAGTCATATACGAGTACATCGTCTTCAGACACATCCCATCGCCAATCATTCACATAATAAGATATAAAAAAATTGGTGACATAAGGGAATTTTCAAACTAATAAGTAACAAGTCGTATTATTCAATTTTAACATACAAATGTTTTTTTTTAATCATCCTTGAAACAAAATATTTACAATTATTTTACTACAAACATTGACACACCACCACCATTATGCATCATTGCAATTCACAACATTAACAAACCCCCAACTCTGCAAATGTTAGATATGCAAATGGTTGCAACATTATCAATAATTTTGAAAACCCTTGCTACGAACTAAATAATTTGACAATTTTACAATCGTAGGCCAATAACTGTTATTTCACAGCGACTACAGGTCGTTCAAAACCGGGGTCCGAGGACCAAGGGTATTTAAGCTGGTCACAATAAGCAATTTTGTAAGCATTTTTATTTCTCCTCTCAGTAAATATGTGTACTTTCGTAGCATATAAGAATAAACATTTCCATATGCCTGTATTTTCAAACAAAATGTTTACATGCCACTATTCAAAAGATTAGACTCTATACTGTATTTGTTCAATTGCATTGTAAAGGGCTGTTTACGTCACCTGGTTGTCTACTTGAAGGCTTAGCAGAGGACGGCTTCCAGACTAACTTATAAACTAACTAAAATTAACACCCATTCCTTACCCGGGATACAAAAACCCAGAGCCTCCCGCACTCCATATCGGTGGTGCACCACCGAATGCGACAAGGGAGGTCGACTGTATCTGCTCAATACATACGTGATTAACAAGTACTGTCATCAACAGTATCAAAACAATTGCCAAATAATATCACTCTATACGGGTTTCTATATAACAGTTAATGTTTACAAACAAACAAAAAAGCTACTACTGTGGTGGTATTGTGATATGTGACTTGTGCTGTTTTTGTGAACAGGCACATGTTAGCAGTTGTTTGCCATGGGAGGGCAGTAGAGTTACAAGACGGCGCGAATGGAGGATGAGCACGACTGCTTGTCCTAAACATGTTTTGGTCCTCCGGGCAGGATTAATTACGGGAGATACAGTTTTGTTTACGGAAATGTACACTAGAAGTGTAGTATACACCTTTTAATGGTTGGTGATGCCAAACTGGAAAATTTCTGCAGTTTTTGTCGGGTTTTGTTTACGGCACATCGCGCCTAAACTCGATGTCAATAAACACGCTGCAATAACGATCTCCACCAGTCAGAGGAATTTTTTAATCCACGTTTCTCGCTCACGTACGAGCACGTGATTATTATGCCGTTTTATACAGTCCTATTCGTGCATTAGTGCAACTTGTTTGTTGGATATACACTTATTCACATCTTTAGATAAAATGGCGGCCGCATCATCGCCTGAGCTACAATTTGTAATTTTCAATTATCTGCTAGCCCAGGCAGACGAAGCCAGAGAACTGTACGAAGCTTCTAGGGAAGATGAATCGAAGGTGGAAGACTTCAAGTTGGTCTTCGAAGAGGTTATGTTGAAGATAGATGAACTACTGGCAAATTTTTTTGCTATATGCGCCCAGCCACCTCAAGAAGATCCGAGTGTGTTAAGCGAGTGCAAGGAACAGTTTGCAACATACGAGACAGTTTCCTGTGAACTAAAAAAGGTGTATAGTAAAATGAAGAACACTTGTGGCTACACAACCCACAGTGATTGTTAACAAAGGTTAGGAATCCCGACGGCAGTGCTACCACCTATACCATTGCCAGTATTCAGTGGCAATAGAGCTAAGTGGATAGGTTTTGCAGAGTTATTCAATTCAATTGTTGGTCAAGCTCTGCAACTTACCCAAGTCCAGAAAATTAATTCCTTGTTGGCTTATTTACAAGGGGAGGCCAGAGATTTGGTAAACAATATACCGGTCACCAAAAGCAATTACTCGGTAATTTGGAAAATATTAGAGAAGAGGTTCAAAAGTTTGAGACTCGCAGCAACACTACATGACCAGAAGATCTTGCATCTACGAAAGGTTGACAGTAAGAAAGAAGGTGGGTTAACCAAGTTTGTTACAGTAGTGGAAGAAAATTTGAGTATGTTGGAGGCTCAGAAATTTCCAGTGGTTCAGTGGGATTTCCTGCTGCTAAATATATTGCTCGAGAAGTTGGCTGTACCACTCAGGCAGGCATTTGCACTCTCCCACGAAGAGGATGTGCCATCGTATTCCAAGCTACTCAAGTTTTTGGAAAGGAAGGCTAGAGCTGTGGCGCATGTTCAGCTTGCTGCCGACGATCAACCTCCTGCTCGCTACACCTGTAAGAGTCCACCATCACAGAGAAAATTTTCCTCCTGGAACAAATTTCAGTCAATGAGCCATGGAAACAATAGCCAGTCAGCAGAATCATAGACAACCCTTGTTTCAGTTCGGGACAATACAGATAAACAGATGTTGTGCCCAATCTGTGGTGCAGCTCATGCCCTACACAGATGCCAGACATTTCTTTCAAAGCCGACAAATGATAGAAGGGAGTGTATGCTAACCCACAAGTTATGCTTTAACTGCCTGCGAGAAGGACATGCAGCGGTAAATGGCTATTAGTTTCGCTGTCAGCAGTGGTAATGCACACATCACACCTTGATTCACTTGTCACGAGATACAATTTCTGATTAAACAGATCAAGATGCTACAGATCCTTCTGTTCAAGAGGAAGGTAACAGTAGAACTGTCACAATGTGTTCGTCGTGTCTTTCAAAGGAGGATGATCCTATGACTACTGTTTTTCTTAAGTCATCAATGTTAAACACAGTAGTGGCCAATTCCAGGTCGTGCATGCATAATTGGATAGTGCATCCCAGTCATCATTCATAACTGAAGGGCGTGTGAAACGCTTGGGATTTAAACGATATCAGGCAGGGGTGAACATTTCTGGCATAGGGTGTACAAGAACAGACTCGAGAGGGGCTGCAGTATGTGAGATTGCCTCGCTTCACATGCGAGAGTTACATCTCATTACTCGAGCGTTGATTCTCAATAACATTACTGGTAACTTGCCTTTAGCGGAAATTAATACAACAAATCTTGTACGTCTTAAAAATAATCCCTTAGCCGATCCCGAATTCACCTCACCTGGTTGCATTGACATGTTGCTGGCAGCAGATGTAGTAGCTGATGTGATGACTGGCCACAAGATCGAAGGAAACCCACATGCATTTCATAAAGCATTTGGTTGGGTAGTTGCTGGTAATGCTCCATGTGTAAGTAAAGGTGAGTCTGTTTCCTTATTTGTACGAGTGGATGCATCTCTTGATGTGGCCCTTCAGAAGTTTTGGTAGATAGAAGAAGTTTCATCAGTAAAGTTTCTGTCAAGCGAGGCCTTACAATGTGAAAATCACATCTTAAGTACTCACAAATGTGGTGAAGATGATAGATTTGTCCTGAGACTTCCATTCAGATCATCCACGTGGCTGTTTTCCAGACCACTTGGTGAACACAATATGGTTTTCAGGACCGCGTTGGCTGTTGCAACCTAATGAGAGCTGGCCTGTGCTGCATTCTTGTGAGAGAGTATCTCTTCCCGAAGTTAAACCAGTGATGTCAAGTATCTTGGTGGCAAACTCCAACCAGATGCAGAGCTCCGATGAACCTTTCGGCTTGTTGCAGAAATCAAATTCCTTTTCTAGACTTCAGAGAGACATGGAATGGATCTTACAAGCGAGAGCAATTTTCCGAAAACTGCCTCATTACATTGGCAAGGTGCAGACAACTGAGGAGCTGTACATTGTCCGTAATTACTGTGACAAGATTATGCAGGCAAATTACTTCAGGGAAGAGATTAGAGACTTTGAAAAGGGAGAATCATGCTTTAAACCAATTAAAAGCCTTGTGCCATTCTTGGACTCGAAGGGTGTTGTCAGGGTGGGCGGAAGGCTGCATAATGCGCCTTTGACTGAAGGAAGTAAGCATCCCATCCTACTTCCAAAGCAAAGCAGACTGTCCGAATTGATTATAATGCATTGTCACTTGACCAACCTGCACACTGGTCCATCAACCACACTGTACCCGACGCATCGAGAATACTGGATAATTTCTGCTCGAACTTTGATTCGTAAGCTCCTTCAAAACTGTGTCGCATTTTTTTAAGTGAGTACAGCTTCATAAGCCCTACTGATGGGCATGCTCCCTGCCATGTGATTCGCTCAGGGTAGAGCTTTTTTGCAATGTTGAAATTGACATTGGGGGCCCATTCCTTGCTTCCCCAGTTAAAGCGAGAAGGAAGACCACCCAGAGGGTTTATCTGTGCTTGTTTATCTGCATGGGGACCAAGGCTGTGCACCTGGAGCTTGTGACCGACCTCTCTGCAGCAGCATTCCTTGCTGCACTGAAGCACTTTGTATCCATTCGAGGGCTTCCATCGGAGATATCCTCAGATAACGGAACCAACCTGGTGGGTGCCAGAAACTACCTGAAAGAAGTGTACAAAAGTCTCTTCTGTGGAGAAAGCCAGCAACAAATTGTCAGTGAGGCCAGTCACAGAGGGATAAAGTGGCGGTTCGGCTGGGAACTCTATTTGCACAGATATTTGCAGTACTGAACTCTCGACCGTTATGTGCTTTGTCGGAGGATCCTCGAGAGTATGATGTTCTCACCCCGGGGCATTTCCTAATGGGTGGTGCTTTAGTAGCTCTGCCAGAGCACAACTTGTCGGATCTTCCTCAGAACCATTTTGACCAGTGGGAGCAAATCACTCAGTTCCAGCAGAGGGTGCGGAAGTGGTGGAGTAACGAGTATCTACACACACTCCAGCAGAGAAACAAGTGGACGTCACCACAGCCTAACATTCAATTGAACCAACTGGTGCTGCTGAAAGAGCCAAACTTGCCTCCACTGAAGTGGAAGACAGCATGTGTGACTGAATTTCACCCTCGGCAGGATGGGATAGTGCGTGTCGTGTCATTAAGAACACCTCAAGGCAACTTCACCAGACCAGTCACAAAAATTTGCCCATTTCCTGAAGAATAATGGTGTAACGTGTGAGATTTCGGACTCATATTTTTGTTTGGTGTTTTTTTAATACATATATTAAGTGGTGTACATTAGAACAATAGGAAAATAATGTATATTTTTCGTGGATGGAATGTTTACAAACAAAAAAAAGCTTCTGATGTTTGGCTATTCGTGATATGTGATTTGTGCTTTTTTTGTGGTCAGGAATGTATTAGCAGCATGTTCGCCATGAGAGGGCAGTAGTGTCGCAAGATGGCGTGAATTGAGGATGAGCACGACTGCTTGTCCTAAACAGTTAACATTTATTATTTTTATACTCAGACAATAAACATAGTTGTGCGTAGTTATCGTTTATTACTTCATTCGTAAACACACCACGTCACTGAGAGCATCGATTGTAATACATTTTCTCCTGTCTTCAAGTACAGAAAATTTGTAATGTGTCGATGATTTAGCTTCTAGCTTCCCATACAATAGACAGTGTATCGAAGCTGTAGTGATGTGATGGAAAACTTTTTTTTGGTAACTTTTGCAGGTTAAATATAGGAATAATGATTTGCATTTTTAGTGCTTTCAAATTACAATTCAATGTTACAAAAACTAATTTTTCCGCAGTATTCGTAACAATAGTGACAATGTTTTTGTAGATGTATAGGTACTGAAACATTATATATAATAAACTACAAATAACCGACAAATTAACACTCGTAAAACATTTTCCATGCACGAGTGCTTTATCATTGTTCAGTTACAACTAAGAAGCTCTGTCAAACAGCTCCAACTTGACAATACACTTTCAAGTTAGTTTGTAATAATCGATATACTGCAAGGAAGCCTAGGAATCTGTATTTTTCCACAGCTGTTCGTGTATAATAAAATTTAAAAAAAATTGTTTATCTTTTGTGTGTTAATAACACTCTAAAGGTCATTTAACACTATCAAGTGTTTTATTAAATCCAATCAGTTGAGTCAAAATTATTGTATTCTCATGCGGTTCAATTTATTGAATTGAATAAAAAACAGAATACTTAAGAGTTTCCAAGTGCTTTTCTTAAATGCAGTTGTATTCAATAAATATTAAAATTAAAACTCACAGGCGCGCGCGCGCGCGCGCACGCGCACACACACACACACACACACACACACACACACACACACACACACACACACACAACACACACACACACACACACACACACATACATACATACATACATACATACATACATAATATATATATATATATATATATATATATATATATATATATATATATATATATATATATATATATATATATATTATATATATACATATATATTTTTTTTTTATATACCTATATGTTCAGAATTTTTTTCAAACCACTATACACAAAAATAACTTGTCCAAATGATACAAACTTTTTCTAATATGATATATTTACTTTGTATGAAATAAATATATGCAAGTACTTTTGTTGCTTAATACTTATTAAATACTGTATTATGGCAGAACACTTTATATTTATACTGTTTAAATGATTCGGAGTGCTAGTTGAAAAATTTGATTCCAGAAAACAGAGAACATGTTATTAAAGAAAAACATTGGAGGAATTAAAGTTTTTCAATGGCTTGAAAGACAAAATGGACGTGATTATGACGTCCAAGTAACGTCATAGAGGATTCAATAAATATAATTCAATAATTCTAAAGAAGATTTGAAGTGAACTTTAATCATGTGAAAGGGCCTAAGTGTTTTTAAGTTAACTGTCAGGCAGTTTATGAAGTTATTGTTGAAAATTAGTGACTTACTGTGTTAGTTACTTTAATACAATATTCCTTATTATCCTCGCCGAGAATTCGTTTGTTTGCGAAACAACAGCAATAGGGGGAAATAAATGTTTTGCCATATTTTATAGAAAATATGGATAGCCAGAAGTCTACAGCAATGGCATGCAGATGTAGTGTTCCATTGTCCGACGTACCGAAGGGGGGAAGGCCCGCCCGTCTTGGAGACGACCCCCTCACTGTGCGGGCGCTGTTTCCACTGTGCGTCTCTTCCCACTCCGAACAAGGGTTTTTTCCGTCGGCATCTTTCATGTACACGCACAGCTACTTGGAGGATCGCCTCTAGACGGATCCCCGCGCACACGCCCGGTGCACAGCAAATAAGGCTTTTCCACAGCCCGCTGTCCTGCACGCATCCCACCCGCGACGTCACGAATGACGTCATGTACGCCGAACACGAGTCAGTGAAAAGGCCCCTTAAGACCAAGATCTGTCGCAAATAAACGTGCCCGTGAACGTGATCTTGACGGCATGCTGATCAGTCTCAGTGAATCACCTGCGCTTCTCTGCGAAAGTCGGCACAGATTGCTAAGGGCGGGGGGGGGGGGGGGGGCAAACCATCTAAAATTCCACTTTCCTGGCCTGAACTGAACACGCAACTATGGAGGGTTTCACTCGACCTGCATTTTCAACGGCCCCGAGAGACCGCACAGCGGGTCAGGCAGGATAAGGCGAAGCGTGCAGAACACGTGCGAGGCTGGCGACAGGTGCAGGAGACGACGCCAAGAGAAAACACACACAGGACGAGTGTCGACCTCCATCCCGCAGCCTCCTGCAAAACATCGGCACGACGTTGTGGGGTAGTCAGCCACAGCGAACCGAGCTACGTGTCGTAAGTGATCGAGCACATCGGAAATCAACCTTGGAAAAAAAAATCACTGTTCGGTAACTGCGTTCTATACGCTACCGCGCGCACCACGACATGCAGGCTCCAAGTTAATTTGGCAGCGAACTAAGGCCGCGGTTACACGGAGACGGGATACAGAACTACTTCAATGTAAACAAGTTCAGCTATTGAAGAGGTTACATTACCTTCGGATGAGTTCCGATCGCAGTTGATTCTTGTTCAAAGTGAACAGTTTTCATAAGTCGTTTCGAACGACTTCTCTTATCTGCTGCGCTCCTATTGGCTGCTTCAAAGTTAACAAGTAGTGTAATAAATATTGCTGAATTTGGCGGGAATTCTCGCACATGTTGAATTAACTTAAATTTAAGGTTGGATGTACTAATATCCACCCATTATACAGTTACAGTAAAAGTATAGGTTTCATAACAATTAAAAAGATCAATAGTGATAACTGTTGGAGGCTATTATAAATAAATATCATACAATTTGAGTTCCATGTTTTTTGAGGTTAGAATTTCGATTGATTTCATTCTGCTTTGGGTGTGCAACCGCGGAAACACATTCCGTTTTAAACCTGTTCAGACATCAGACATTGCTACCGAATGTAAATACACGTTTGAATGTGTTAACAGCACTCGTGTAACCAAGGTCTAAGCCAAATAGTTCGAGATCTCAACCTGCTCAGTCGTATCCACGAGCGTGGACATGATGCATATATATAAATAGTATAAAACAAAGTCGCCCGGCCGTGTGTGTCTATGTATTCGGCTAAGTCTTCTAAACTACTTGATGGATTTTGATGCGGTTTCCACCGCTTTTCGGGCACTTACATGGCTTACGCTGGCTAAACCACCAATTTAATGTGCAATAGAATTGTAGATCTCAGAAAGGTCTACAATAAAGTCCACGACAGCACATGTTAATTTTTTAAGGATGTCCCACAGTACAGGTAACCATTTTCGTCTTTTTAAAAATACGCGATCACTTACGAAGACTTTTGGAACGCAGCATTAATCCTATGTTAGTTACCTTAAATATTTAGTGTATAAACTTGCTGTAAACCCAAACAACACCATATTTGTAAATCGCACCCGAGCGAGGCTGAGGCGGGTCGCTGACCTGTACTATACTTAGCAAGGCATTAGTACCTCGTCAAAACTCATAGTCATCCTTATGGCTGAGCTGATGTGGAATGCTCTACATCTCATTGCCATAAATGGTTAATGCTTATATCATCGAGGAAGCAGCTCGTTGCTCACTGGTTGCGAGAAAATCGCTTTAACATAAGAACGACGCATAACAACACTTGTGTTTGCAAGACTTGAATTCCGAAATTAATGTGTGACCGAACGGGTTAGCGTTGTATTGCGAATTGAATTCATTTCGTATCAAGTGACCTTTAGACAAAGAATTTTTTCACATTAGAAACACATTCAGGTTACTAGAAATTCCACATTTTCACTTGACTGGCGCACGAATAAAGACGTTAGCCCCATGGAAATGTTAATTTTGCAAACGGTGGAAGGATATGAAATAAAGATAAATATCGCAAGCACTCGCATCCGGGAGGGCCTGGCTAATATTTCTGATCTGGCAATCCCGACTTCTGTTCTGCATGGGTCACTTCAGGTGAATGCCAGCATGTTTCGGTGGATACGAACATGCCGATCGCACACCACTTTCGCAGACAAGAATCAGGCAAAAGTTCGCACTTTCGTGCAGATTTAACTGTTCTCCGAAATCTCGCCGGGCTTATACGTCCCGATGTACTACCACCCTACGTAAAATAAAGTAAAACAAGACATTAGGATTTAAGAAACCAAGGATAAGCACTTAAAATTTTAATCAGAACAGAGATTTTAAAATGTTAAAGAGGGAATAAATAAATTTGTAAAACAGTATCTTTTACCGTTTATTAATTCCACTATAGGGAAGACCTTTTCATATCTGACACCTTTGTATACCAAAACGGCTAGTTTTTATAGCGAAGTTATAATAATTTTACCATGATTTTTTTTTTTTAACAAATCGTTAGGCAAAATCGTAGAACAGCTATACTATTTAAAAAGAATTTCTGTGTTAGAAGAATAAAAACTCCCACAGCCCCTAGAGAAACCCCTATGTTGTCTCTGTGCAGGAATGTTACAAGGAAAAAAAAAGAGATTTCTATGTGGAGATCACATAGGGAATTCTTAGTTTCCTCCCAGTCTTGATTAGCTCATTTAGATTGACTTGGTGACAAATTTTCAGTTAAAATGTGGACGCCCATTTGAACTGAAAATGTAACCTAGAAGAACCGGATCGCGAACCATAGACCTTTATTTTAGTTACAAGTCAGCCACTCTGCTCCATGAATCATGGGAACAGAGCAAAGATAGGAGCCATGTTTAACGAAGTAATAAAGATTTTAACAACCTAAAGTAGATGGCAGCAGCAAGAGATAAACAAATCAAAGAAATATCATGGATTCGAGTTTCATAGAAGACAGATTGTAAATTGTATAAAGATATACATTTTTTAAGAAAAAATCTCTACAATAGAAGTTGCTTCCCTGTGCCATTGCACTTAATTTTTTTAATTCGTTATTGATTTTTCACACACACACACTATATATATATATATATACATAATATATATATTAATATACACACATACATACATTCTGTTATTGCCACGACAGCAAGATGGACTGTGTTCGAAAATTACTTAGGATGCAAAATAAAACACCGATAGAATGTGAGGCTGCCCGAATGGCACTAATCACCACCATGATGCTTCCATAGACTAAAGATTAGGTGGACCGCGTATTTGTCTTCTGCGCATATACCCAACATTGACCTACTCCACAGGAACACATCTGTCAAAGTCATATGCTCAAAAGTGATGAAAGTGATTGTTTATATATTAATTTTAAAATTACAAGCACTATTATATGAATAAAATAAGCTACTTTTGCCAATTTTAATTTAATCAAACTGCATTACAAATTTACTAGAGGAAGTAGACATTCATCTCAAAGCATTTTTTACAAATCAGTTTTCTAACCTAAAATCCAAACCACGCCATTTTCGCTGGACATGTTGACAGAAAAGCAGCTCAATGTTGGAACACTGAGATCGGTTGTGCGCAGCCAGCGAGATCGGTATACCTCTTCTTTAGCCTATGGATGCTTCATGAACCACTAACTGCCTCCTCTCGGCAATCCAGGGTTGCCAAATCTATGGTCCAACACTGGATGCAGGTCTGCCAACTTCGAAAACCACCAGAGGTGGCAGAGCGGGAAATTCAAAACTTCAATGTGTCCAGTCCCCAAACACACACACACAAATTAAGTATTCGCATATTTACTGGTCCAAACATTCCGCCCATCTTGAAATGTTTAATTTCAACAATGAAATAGCAAGGGGCAAAGTTTCACACAGGAAGCTTGAGATGTCCAGTGGAGGTGCGCACAGTTGCCACTCTCGTCACACCATCCTTTCATGGGTGGAGCTCCAGAACTCGTCCCAAATGCTACAGTAGGGGAGGAAGCCTTTATTCGTTGAGTAGCACGAGTTGCTTGGCAGCAAGCGCCAGTTCTTTGTCATGCCACTTCTGCCACTCTTGGAGAGTATGCAGGTAAACGCGGTGCCAGCGATGCAAAAAAATTCCTATTGCAGCCACTCTGCAATCTGCCATCGGTGCATGCGATAGAGGGAGATGTCCCTGAGGCCAGGTTCGAAAGAGTGACCAAGGGTTAGAAAATGGCCAGGTGTAAGGGCACCGAGATCGTTAGGATCGCAACTCAAAAGGCACAATAGCCTGGACTTCAACACAGATTCCACCTGAACTAGCACAGTGTACAATTCTTCGAACGTTAAGGCTTGCTCCCCAATAATCTTGTGGAGATGGGACTCAAAGGGTTTAACTTCAGCCTCCCAAAGGACTCCGAAGTGAGAAGCAGCAGGGGGGTTGAAATGCCAGTTGACACCAAACTGGTACAATGTGTCCTTTACCATCTGTTGGTGAGAGGAAGATGATACCAGCTGCCCGAGTTCCTGCAAACGATTGTGAGCCCCAACAAAACTGGTGCCACACTCAGAGTAAATGTCTCGAGGCCTTCCTCGTAGAGCAATAAAACGTCTATAAGCTCCCAGGAACACTTCTGTGGACAAATAAGAAGCCAATTCAACATGAACTTCCTTGGTGGCAAAGCACACGAAAATGCAGATATACACTTTGAGGATTGCTGCTCTGCATACTCGAGCAAGGTTGATCATGAATAGGGCAGCATAATCAACTCCTGCCTTTGCCAAAGATAAGATTTGATTTGTTGTACCCTCATGGCTGGAAGATCTCCTATGCGAGGTTGACTAGGAGAAGGCCTCTGTCTGAAATAGCGGACACAATATCATAAACGGCGGGTGATGGCATCTTTTTCTGACAAGATCCAGAACTGTTTTCGAAGAATGCCCCAAACAATCTGCACCCCAGGAGGAGTGTTCCTTTTATGATAATGGCTTACGAGTAGGTCAGTAAGGGAATGCAACTTAGGCAACAACACAGGGTGCTTATGCTCAAAAGGAACTGCAGATTGAGAAAGTCTACTGCCCACCCTGATCAAACCATTCTCAACAAGAAATGGCACAGTTTCCTAATTTGAAGTGTAGTGCGTCTGTTACTCTTAAGAGCAACAATATTACTGAATGTCTTAAGCTGAGCTCGCAGAAACCTAAACTCGAGGGCCTGATCCAATTCAGAAGGAGTAAGGATTCCACTCACGACATGTAGCATGCAAACTGCGACAATTATGTACAAATCATAGTAGGAAAGTGGTGACTCAAGAGCTTCGTAAGATGACTGAATTGGGTCACCAAGTTATCCAGATACTGATGTTGGGTTAGTGTGTTCAGTGTCACAGTTTTGTGTTCAAGCAATGCAGGGTTCACATCAGCTGCAACTACACTTGATGTATACTGAGGCCATTGCTCCATGGGGTCTCTGAGCCATGATGAGCCTGCCCACCACAAATGATGATTCAGCAGCTGAGCTGGCAAAGACCACGTGAAGCACAATCTGCAGGATTGTCTTCGGAGTGTACATGCTTCCACCAGGATGGATGAGCAAGGTCTTGCATTCACTCGCCCTGTTGGCCACAAACATTTTTAACTGTTGTGGAGACGAGTTAATCCATGCCAGGACAACTTGGGAATTAGTCCACGCACTGATGGAGGACAAACAAAGTTAATCTTTAAATGTTAACACTTGCATGGTTGAGCAGGCATGACAACAAGAACGGACCACACTGCTCCAAACGCGGCAGAAAATGCACTTTGACAGGTGCCACCTTGAACTTGCCCACTAACAATCGAATGTCGATTTTACCATGAAGGTCCACAAAATGCAAGTAAACCACTGCGGCGTTACCAATGTCAGAACGGTCTGAAAACCCATGTATTTCATAAATACATCCTTCTGAACCCTTGATATACCTAGGAATTGTGATTGATGACAGGTGAGGAAGCTCTTGATTAAAGAGGCTCCAGAATGCTGCAAGGTCAGATGGGAGAGTATCATCTCAATCGATAGTCTTCAACCAAAATATGCATAACAGTTTCGGAAACACAAGGAGAGGACTCAGCCATCCAAGAGGGTCCTAGATGTGTGCTATGGTCGACAAAATGGTGCACTTGGTGGCACGACTTGGGCTGCAATGAATTTTCTATGAAAAGGTGTCCGAGAATGGGTAAACTGCAACCCTAATACCTTTAACCACACTGACTACCCGTATCCAAGTTGAATGATTGTGGCATCATCTACAGGGAGCAAGTCAAGTAAGGAAGGGTAATTGCTCATGAACTTCCGCTGCTTGAATTCGCCCTTAGCAATACCAGAAATTAGTTTCGTTTGAACGGTTATTGCTGACTCAACTCAATGAGAACCTGTGACAATGTCATCAACGTAAAAGTCTGAAAACAAGACCTTGGACGCATTAGGGAAATTGGCTGATTCATCCTTAGTCAACTACTGCAGCGTGCGAATAGCTAAGAAAGGGGCCGACGAAACGCCACGTGTCTGTTTTCAGACGAAAACCCTCAACTGGAACCGGAATCACGAAACCACCATACAATGCGCTCGTAAACCTGATGATCAGGGTGAACCACAATTTGTCGATATATATCCTTGATATAGGCAGTGAACATAACAGTATGCAATCGGAGGTTTACACAACATCCACAATCTCTTGCTTCAACTTGGGGCCTGTAAGCAAGAGATCATTGCATGACCTTCCTTTCGGATCCTTGGGTGAAGCATCGAACACCACATGAGCTTTGTGGTAAAACTTTCGGGCTTGATCACACAATGGTAGGGGAAAAATAAGGCTGAGGATGATTGTACTTGATCTGGAGAAATTCTCTCCAAATGCCCGACATTTTTAAGTGTCTTATTTTTATATGACGGATAGTTTTAAAAACGAATTAATCTAGGTCATGAATTTTTTAGCCTACACTCGACACTATTGTTCGATTACTTTCAAGTCCAGTAGCATTCAGCCATACTCTGAAGAAAGCTTACCCCCATTACGCATTGAGACCCTGGAACACCGTGCGTCAAGTTGGGAGAACCTGAAAGGCAACAGAATATTCAGTCCGGGATTAGTCATCCCATAACTGCTAAAATTACAAAGTGCTCATATGACGCGGTGCACTTTGGGAGCTATGGAGTTCAAGAAAGAAATAAGAAATGGACTGCACTGTAAATGGACATTTGAATGCGACACTTGCCATCATGGATTTTGTTTAGAGAATGAAGAAGTTGGCCCAGACGTCCTGAACAATGCAGGTGCGTGGGCAGCACTTACTTCTGGAATCGACTTCTCTCGATTTGAAAACATGCTAGGAAACTCAAGACATTTTCGAAGAATGAATCTTTTGTTGAAAAGGTAAACATTTTAAATAGTAAATAGTTTTTTTTTTTAACCTTAAACAAAACAATGTTTGCAATGTCAACTAGCATGACTGTGTTCTTATAGGCATGGCTAGAACATATAGAAAAATCTATTTCCGAAGTTGGGAAGGAAGAAAGACCGCTGGCAGAAGAAAAGGGCAATGTTGATTCCGATGGTGTGCCTTTCACAACAGTAATTGTTGATGGCGGGTGGAGTAAGAGGAGTTACTGCCGCAACTACAACGCATCATCAGGTGTGATATGTAAACGTACGCGCACATGCATGTATATAAATATATTTAATGGTAGTGTTATGAATGATTCCTCAGTTACAACGGCAAATACTAAAAGTTCGACAAAAATCATCCACATGTTTATTAAATTTATTTTCTTTGTGTCTGATATTTCGTTCGCTTTTTAAAAATCACACATTTGAACATCAAGAAATATTTTTCAGGTGATGGTTGTGTTAGTTGACTGCCGTAAGTAGAGGCAGTTTGTAATATCTCGTATAAAATACTGTACTGATTTTCCAAACACGTAAAGTTCTCCGAGGTGCAAAGTACACACCGATCAATTGGTTAAAACCGCTTTATTGCTATGCTTACTTGTAGTTCACTTTGAGAATTCGACGAAAATTAGTTATGGCGCTTTTTGGAAATCGGAGCGGCATAATTATGTTTTACATATGTCCTTTACCATATAATTGTCAAACTATTACATAGTATAAAACTATCGGAAGTAATTATTTATACACATTCTTTAATTTAAATTACAACAAAATTGATTCAATATAATAGTGGACTATTGAAATTACTAATTTGGTCACTAATTAAATGCTAAAAAAAAGGGGGGGCAGTAACCCACACTAAGGAAGCGTGTCCCAATTCGCCAACTGATAGATATTCTCTCTCGCCAACTGATAGATATTCTCTCTGATTGCCAACTCAAGAGAGAATGTGCGAAGGGGAGAGTGTGCGACGATGAACGTATACACTCTCTCGCTTACCTGCAACACATATATTGACGTTTGGAAGAATTATCTCAAATTCATTATCTAAGTTACGTTCGTATTCAGCACTATTTAATCATATCCCACATTTAAAATGAATTGTATCATAATAAACCATATATATTTTTAATATAAATATGTAATATTTAAGTTTTTTGCTAATTACGATATGTTTAAAAATTAAAAAAATGTAATAATATAAAATAATTGCTTCTGTAAACTCACGCATAAATGTATAACACTGAGCTACTAAACTGGCAAATGTACATAATCATCCATGGAAATCATCACTATATTTCATATAAAATATTTTAATAACTGTTCTCATCAGTTTATAATTACATCCATGACTTTTAAAAAGTCAGCAAAACTTTTCTATGCCTTTTCTCGCCCGCGAGAGAGAGAGAGAGAGCGAGAGAGAGAGAGAACGTCTCAGTCCGCAAATAACGGGCCAGAATATGCGAACTACGGGGTGTAAAGTGAGAGTGAACAGCTCTGCACAACTTACTTCAGACTCCGAGATTTCCGCTCTGGCGTTCTGCAAAGTAAGTTAGCCCTATCAGTCTTACGAAGAGGGACAAATGATCAACTCGTGCATGTGAATACATGACTTAACATTTCGTCCATTCTGTTTTGAGTACTAAACGTAAAACCCTTTATTTTTTTTATGTTGTATGAAAATGCAAACACTGACGAATAGTACTGATTTCTTTCTTTCGTGTGCCGCGACGGCTTTCTTCGCAACCGATGAGGGTGAATGAGGTGGGTATGGAGAAGCACCGGAAATGTAAGGACAGGAGAAATTGGAGATCCCCGAGAAAACCCACCTTTATACGTCATCATCCCGGCACGATTCCCACATGCGAAAACTGAGGTGATCCCGTCGAGAATCGAACCCGGATCGCCTTGGTGGGAGGTAAGCGGTCTAGTCACTCGGCTGCATAGACCTCCTAAAGTAGACGGAATTCATAACTTGTGAGGACATTTTCCCTGTAGATCTTGTATATGTCGCTACATTCATAGTATATAAGCAACTTACGAAAAGCAATATATATTTTAAAATTTAATATTTTATTCTTACTCTTAAGTTTTGTATAATGTTAAAGAAAAAATTATATTTCGATAAGCATACAGAAAAGTAAAAACAATGGATTAATGTTAACTGATTTTGTATGAAATGGGCATTCCTGTTATCTTAACGATATGGTGTAAACATTTTGTTGCACATATGTATAACTGTTTCTACCCGTGAACTGACTCCAAAATTACATGTTGTATTATTTTTTACTGTATTGATCGACGATACGTTGTGCGTATATACAGTAAACTCCGCAGCAAACATTTTGCATAATGCGTCGAGCCTGTTTTTGACTTACCAGAAGTACCTGTTTTTCGTTTCTTAGTTTTCGTTTTCAAGGTGTTATGTTTTCATTGTTTAATTCAAAGGATGTATAATCGGTTGTAAATTTAATAGACTTTAATCTAGCATAAGGTGTATAATTACCTATGTAAAAATGAGAGAAAATGGACACGATTATAATGTTAATTATATATCATTTTAGGCTGTCATCATCTGTGAATTAACAGGCAAGCTTCTATTTCTGGGAGTAAGGAGCAAGCACTCTTCTTTATGTGAACGGGCAGCGAGACAAAATGTGCTGGCAAAGACACACGTGTGCTACAAAAACTGGGACAATAATAGGCCATCAACTGCTATGGAGCAAGACATTATTGTAGAAGGTTTTAGAAGCAGTGAACATATGCTTGGAATGCGATACAAACATTTTGTAGGGAACGGCGATTCCAGTATGTATGCGAGGTTGTTACAAAATGTGCCCTATGGTCGTTCCATACATAAAATCGAATGCGCAAACCACTGCATAAAAAACTACACTAGTCATCTTCATACTTTAGCTGCTGACAAGTTTTTTGCTGTGGATGCAAGAAAACTTCTGAAGTCGTCTATCCCTTGCCTGACTGCCACGGCTAGGGGTGTTATTCGACACTGTGGCTGTGCAGGCGAACAAGTGTCGGACCTGATTCGTGACTTGGAAAATGGTCCGTATCATGTGTTCGGACAACACGAGCGATGTAGAAGCTATTTCTGCAACAAAGAAGTAGAAGAAATGGTACATTAGAAAGAATCAAGAATTCAGGACTACTGGAAGAAGTTTCAAGTCTTGCTCAGCGTCTAGTTGCCAAAGCTCCAAGGCTCATACAACACAAAACTAACAACGCAGCTGAATTTTATATGAGTCTTGTAGCCAAATACAATGCTGGTAAAAGAATAAACTTCACCCAGAAAGGCTCTTTCCAGCCACGATGCTATGTTGCAGGACTACAATTTCAGAAACGGCATTCATGGGAACTCAGCCCATTTAAAAAGTTAACTGGTCGAAGTCCAGGACAGCCACAAAAGGAAATATTGAACAAGAAAATTGAACGTCAAAATCCACGAAAGAGACGCAGATTAAGTTACGACGATGTCGACAGGCCAGCAAAGCGTTATAAATAGAGACCTGCAAAATTCTTGTTATTATTTGGAGACATGTTAAACTTCAAACACATGTACCTGGGTTACTCTGCACCAATAAAGGAACACTTCACAATTGTGTGCCACAATCACGTGTAGTTCAGTCAGAGAGGGAGTGTCTTCATATCTGTGTAGCAGCCAATGGAGAAGCGACGCTGGCTCTAGTGCCTACAGTACTGTGAAGTTCAGCATGATGCCAAATAATAACGCGAATTTTGCATGACCCTAGTTATAAAGTATCTGCCCCACCATACACTATGGTCCAGAAGCTGAACAACCAGAAGATCAAACGGAGCTGACTAGGAAATGTAAAGAATTGGCCACTACACTACAAGTTTCTGTAGATGAACGAGACAAAATCGCTAAAGTATCTTCTGGGCAACCAGATAGCGAGCTATGGCACATGTGACGTTCTCGCTTGACTACAAGCAATTTCAGTGCAGTGTGTAGATGAAAGGACACGACGTCCTGTGCGAATTTTGTCAAACAGTTGTTATACATCGCTAACTTTTCTACAGCAATGGCATATGGTCGCCGGTGTGTATGTATTGCTGTGAAACAGTTCCAAAGTCAAACCGGGTAAACAGTTACAAGGTGTGGTTTGTTCATTAGTTTACACCATGGTTTCTTGGGTGCTAATCCCGATGGTTTGATTACTCAATAAGATGCAATAATAGAGGTAAAGTGCGTTCCATCAGCAAGAACAGTTGGCCTCAAGGAAACAGCAAAACAGAAAGAAGAAAAAGGGGTTTTCCTGGAACAACGGGTTGAAACAGAAAAAAAACGCATCACTTCTATTTTCAAATTCAGGGCACCCTTAACATCACAGAGCGAAATGTTTGTTATTTTATTGCTATGTCTGACCGAAACGAACCTCTCCACATTGAGAAGGCGCACAGAGACGAGGAACTGTGGGAAAAGGAAATGTTCCCTAAACTGGAACGTTTCTACATCAATTGTTTGTTGCTTGAGATAGTAGCGCCTGTTTTTTTTTTGACAAGGAAAACTGTCCGTGAACCACTATATATTCTGGAAGCACGCAAAGAATTGAAGAAAAAATTAATTTTTATTTGGCTTCCCATTTACTTACCTTATATAATAAGTACATATGAAATAATTTCTTGAGGTTTCATTAATGTGTTCGGAATATTTAGCGTTATACATATGCAAACTCATTGGTGTATTTTTGTATATAATTTGTACATAAAATTGTTTATATTTTTTTATTATTTTATTATGTAAAGTGTAACTGTGTTGTAGAAAGTTCTGGCTGTGTTTTATTTCGGGCTTCTTTAATTCTTCAATTTAAAAACGGTTTACAAAGAAATCCTACATCTGAAATGTCATGCACGGATTACTTGTACTGTGAGACACATGTTGATTTTCATTCCATCTTCCAGCTATATGTAACATCCGGCTTCTTAGTTTAGATGATTTTGTCCAAAACTTCTCAGGAATGATAATTTTATATAAAACTAACGTATAAAGAATAATGTGACGTGTCACGCACGATTGTTTATTTTATGTTATCAATGTTAACTACTTACATTATGATTATGATGTATAAATATGGTGTTTGAATAATTGCTTTATTTTAAGTACGTACTACAATTTCAATAATTATTACGGTATTTTTGTGGACTAAAAGTGACCACGAGCCATCACTGAATCTTGAAGGTGTGAACAAAATTCACTGCTGCTCACAGTTGTTCGAGAAGCGTATATCTTGGTGACCATGACACTCGTCAGTTGCAACAACCTCGCATCTGTGAACCGTTATAAGAAAGTTATAAATCGCATTAGCAGTGCTGCATGGCAGTAGGGCTTATTCAAAGTAGGGGGGTGAGGGTGGGTATTTAATCACCCCCTCTCCAAATACAGAAAACTTATCAAGATAAACAGCAGAATTCAATATCTGTTGTTAGGTACATTTTATTTATATAGTATAATGTTCAGGTAATATTACATTAATTTGAGCGCAGTACCAGTATAAAGTCGCCATGTTTGCTCCAAGCATTTTTTGTTTATTACCATAGAAACGTTGCCACGCCCGATATGAACTGTCTGTAATACGTGATAGAGACGTGATTTATTTATTTAGATCTAATTATTTGAATATTGCAATTTATCATGCATAACATATTTAAAGTGACATTTGTCCAGCCATTCACGTTTTTCTGTAGTATTTATGTGTGTTTCATATTCGGTTGCATGTATATATTGTACATGTTTGTTTTGGCTGTTGTTGTGTTTTACTCAATCTCTTTGCAGAGGAGCTACATTTCAATGAGATAATGTGCGGCGACATTGCGACCATGAGACATTGCATTGCAAGGGCCATAGTTTTACCTAGGAACTCCTTTTGCATGATTACATTAAAAAAACTGCACCAAATCATAATTTTTAGTGTGACATTCATCAGTTTCCTTAAGTTGAAACGTAAATTTGAGACGGAATTTGCAGCAATATTAGTAGAACAGTATTTTAATTTGTTACCTAGTGCAGTTGCACCAGGCGTCGTGGGACTAAGGAGATTTCGTGCTACAGCTAAATTTGGAACACTTACTAACCGGAGCATTTATATTTTGAGAACACTAAAGCATTTATTTAATGAAAATGATAAAATTTTAATTCTGAAATCGGTTCTGAAAGAGTATCATATCAGATCCTTTAATACATCTTGTGAATGGCCTTTGAACCTATTAGAATCAAAGAGTATATTTTAAAGTTGATAAATATTGAAATCAGTATTTTTATCATGATCAGTTGCTTCTTGGTGAGAATCATATTAAATGAAATAATTAGTGTGCTACATAGCAATTTTGATGTTCCAAATGTAACATTTATTTGAATATTACACCACATTATTTTTTAAAGTTATATTTGTAGCATTTGTGATAATCGTTTTCGTGAGTGCATATGTATTTTCATACCAGTATTCTCCTGGTACTAGTATTTTCTTCCTGAACACATTGGTTTTAATCTTAATTTGTCCTCAGCCATACCACACTACACTGAACCAACACTGCAGCATCAAACCTGACAACACACAGGACCTATATTTTGATTTGCTCAGTATATTGTTTTTCTGTTCCACACTACACTACACTGCATTTCATTTAATTTCATTGTATAGAACATGTGATTAAAAAGTCAAGCCTAAACTACTACCCTGTACCCCCCCCCCCCTCTTCTAAACTCGCAGAATTAATTTTCTGGCTACAGGAATGTGTCCCAGACATTTCCTTATCGCGCGGAGGATTCTCGCGCTAGACAACCGGAATACGAAACGTTTCAGAAAGTCAGACACTACTGTCTAAATAATGCCTTTGAGCATAAAGAAAATTTACTCGAAATGTAGACGCGAAATTTTGTTTCCCCCCGGTATATTTGAGCCTAATTATAATCTTTCCTAAATTGTACTCGGTGCGCCCTCAATGTACATTTCAGTAAAAATATTTTATATACAAAATCATTCTTGAGAAGATAAAATTATATGTTGGGAATAACGATGTGTAACTTATAGATAGGCTACAAAATTATCATGATTAGATACATTTTTTCTTTGGAACTTACGTTTAGAGATTAGTAAATTATTTTTGTTTTTATCATGTATGACAACTGTATATATCTCATGTTATTGTGGCCTACTTCACTGGTGCAGTAAGGCCGGGAAGCGCAGGTACCTGTCCTGGAGGAATGGGATTGACCGCGGGGGGGGGGGGGAGGCGCAAGCTTCCCCCTTCGTCCGGGGACAGTCTACGTGAGCCCATGCTACACGTGCCGCGAATCGCCCTGGTCCGCGTTCATTAACAGATGACAGCGTAGCTCATTTGTTTTAAGAGCTAGAAATCGGCGCCAGTGAGTTTAGTAATCGGCTAATTTGTACCAATTGTGCGGCTGCGTTATTTAAGTGATAAAAAAAAAAGTCTGAAATCTATGACTATTCAAATGTTTCGCTTCAGAATTTAAGTTATTTATAATTACAAATACCTTGATTTCGCTCTGCAACACAATTGTTCTCTGCAAAATTCCTATAATGGTGTTCGTTTCAAATCTCTAGGACAAAAAGTCACCAAGACACGCTGGCTTTCTTTTACATGGAAATTCCTATACTATCATATTGCCGGCTAAGGCACGGAGTGAGCCTTTAACGTAGTCATGTAGCTGCGCCGCCGCAGCTATATAACCAAATAATGATATGGAAGAGTTGTGTTCGTCAGGAGCACAAGCTCAGTGTCCACAGCTGGGAGCCTGCACGTGGCCCCCAAGGTCAGCGCCGCCTGACCTTCACAAGGTCACCGCCTCAACTCTAGCGCCACATTCACACGCGCTCTCTCTCGCTCTCTCTCTCTCTCTCCTGTACCATCAGCAACCTTAGAAGCCGCCAGTGCAGTGTCGTGTCGCTATAACTATTGTAACATCCACCTCACCACAACCTCACCAGGATGTTGCTTGCATCACCCTGACTGAAGCCAGCACCAACTCTAAAATCCCGAATACAGCACCCTCTCTCTACTAATAAAGTATGAGTTCCAAACTCTGCATGGCGTTTATATCAATAACTAATTGACTATTCTAGTATTATTAACATCTGGAATTAAACGATACACTTCGTACAAAACATTTATTTAATCATTTTTTAAATTCATATCATCGTACTATTCCCAATAATATTTGTTCCTTTAATTTCCGAAAGGTTATTCCTTCGTTTCTGCAGGATAGTAGTGATAATGTCAACTTGCTAAAAAAATATGCAGTACTTAGCTGTAAATAACTGCACAGTGTTTCTGCAATTTTTTAAAAATTAAGTGAGAAAACCGAGCTTGCAAAAGAATTTGGCGATGAAGTTGAAGTCTTTCACACTTAAGCTAGCGTTAGAATTCGTCTTCTAACTTATGTTTATAAAGCGTTAAAATTTTTATAAATGTATTTCATGTTTAACTTGTAGGCCTATATCGTAATTAATTTTTGTCGATTTCAATTTTGCAAATCTTTCATAAAAATGTTTAATAAAATTTCTTATCAACATCTTTATTTTTGTTATGGCTTTTAGATTATGTCTGTTATACCATTTGGAAACCATTTAAATCTCACAAATGTTGTATCGTGTTTTAGGTGGGTTTGGCTTTTCGTTTGGTGGTAAAGCAATTTTAATGTCTGTATTATATATATATATATATAGTGTGTGTGTGTGTAACCATACACTAGCTGATCCCGGCGAATGTTGTTCCGCCTCTTTTTTTATTATTATTTAAAATCCATAATTAATATGTATATAACGCCATCTGTTGTATTTAAATTATAAATGCCAAATTTAAAACATTAAGTTTAAATGTAATGTGCATTGCGTTTCATAATAAATGTCATGTGTATTGTGTTTCGTAAATATAAATTCTTTTTACGTATAAAAAACTTATATTTTACATGTTATAATTACATTGAATTGACATAAAAAAATCTGTAATTAAACATTTAACACCACTTATTAAATGATTTTTCATACGTTTTTGTTGCACAATGATAAAACTCATGTGTAATTATTCGATACGCATATAAGTTCATAGCAGTAGTTTTTTTTTTTTTTTAAAGCACCTGTTGTTGGATTTATTTGTTTATAATTGAAATTATATGTATTCCTCTCCTGCCCAGAATATAAGTGGATATTGTAAAGCGTCCTATGGTCGATGTGTGTCTTGCATGGTTCGAATTGTGTTGTCTGCGCATAATTGTTATTAGAATCTGTTTGGCGTTCACATGCTTCTCGATTTTGTGTTCACGCCTCTTCAGTTTGAGCAACGCGTGTTCACGTTCTTTTTTTCCTTCTCAGTGCGTCCTCTCTATTGGGTCGGGTACGTCGACCGATTTTCGACCGTGGTATTGCTGGCATTTTTCTCTTTTAGATCAACAAACATTTCCAGCAAATATGAGCAAAATCGGCCCATAAGTATAGTAGTTACACTCCAGCGGTACCTATAGGAATGAAACACAACTAAACACCTTACTCGCCATCTCAATAACATATGGTGTGAATATGGTCTCAATTGGTACAGCGGTTTATCAGTGATGATACGGTTTACTTACGCACGATGAATTTTATATATAAAGATATATATAGTGTACGTATTGTATGTATAATTGAAGACATTTGGACGACTATTAACAACGAGATCTTGAGAGCCCATGAGGGTGACTGACATATGGAGCAACGCCGGAATTAAAGGGTGGGGGAACGGGAGACCCCCGAGAAAACTCGCCGACCAGTAGTATCGTCTTGCACGATTCTCACATTTGGAAATACGGGGTAGCCCCGCTGGTAATCGAACCCGGTTCGCCTTTGTGGAAGGTGAGTATTCTAACCACTACACTACCGGGGCGCCCTGTATATATAGTATGTATATTGTATGTATAGCGTGTATATATCTTAATATTAATAATATTATAAATACGAAAGTTTGTGTGTTTGATTCCCAATCACGTTGTAACGGCTCGACGGATTTGGATGAAATTTGGTACAGGGTTAGATTATATTCTGGATTAACACATAGGGTACTTCTAATCCCGAAAAAACGAACAGTTTCCTAGGGTATATATATATACAGGGATGGATATGAACTGTACTCGACAAACTTCGTGAGGTGATTCATCATCAAAAAATACGTCGAAAATATACACACAACACATAGCGTAAGTCTATTCCGAAAGGCTTAACACCGCCCTTGAAAGCGTAGTGAAAGGTTTTTTTTTTTTTTTTTGCTAGTAGCGCTGCCAGAATGAACGATAAATATCTGAGTTTCAAGATGTTGCATTATTAAACGACGAAGTGGAAATCACAAAAATACGGGTTCCAATATCAACCCCCATCAATGAAAAATGAGGGGTTGGCAGCACATTTGTGCAAATAAAAATGTAACTGTGTCACTTTGTGTGTTGTTTCCTGTGGGTTTGTAATTTACAATACATGGTGAACAAAACTTCCATCTTGTGATTTTAAGCTCAATTCCGCTGTTTTTTGAGGAATTAATTTATGCCGATGAAGGTCATGTGGGGTGTAGATGGAGCAATGGCGAAATTAACATGGCGGTGAAACGGGTGTGCCCCGAAAAAAGAACCCTGCAAATGGTAACGTCTGTCACGTTACCCAAATTCGAATATTCGTTTCGACCTTGCCGGGAATCGAGTCCGATTCGCCGTGGTGGGAGGCGAGTCGTCTGGCCTTTGAAATAAATGTATGTTTCCAGGGGAAAAATCATATGGGGTTTAATTATTCCTATCCATACACGTGTTACGAATAGTCACTTTGCGGCAAATTACTTGCCCGCTACGTAATTTCATATAACGAAAACCGCATTTCGTGATCTGCAACCGTTTCGGGAATTTTGGGGTTATCCACGTTAGGCGGACACTCTGTATATAGCGTGTTAAGGAAATATGTGTACAAACTCGGGCACGTGATTTGTGACCGGAAAAGAGGTCACCCATGGTCCAACTCAAATAATAAGGGATGTAGAAGCCCCTGAAGCCGGAGGGTGACAAGCACATTACGTAGGATATTAAGCAAAGCACTTGCATCAGAGGAACACAAATTGGTATACGGATTAATTAAACCAATATCTTGAATAAAAGGAAGGTATGGCCCGTCGTACACACCCCCATTATGTAAATAATAGGGGTTGGCTCCCTTGGTTGCATGCAATATTTACACCCTGAGCTTAAAGTGATTGTGGATACCGTTTGATGAAGCAGGACGACGTAAGTAGCAAATAAGCCCTGCTAGTTAAAATTTTGTAGAACCCACCGTTTCCGGTTGGATCGTAAACGAAGGGTACAGAGGTAGCAATATCATAGTCTAGTGAGTAGGCATCTCTTCCCACACCCGGAGGAATTCATTAGGGATTCCCCGCCGAATGAGTGAAGAGATTCTGGCGGCTCGTAACAACGAGGTCTTGAGAGCCGATGAGTGTGATTGAGATGAGTATGGAGCAGTGCCGGCATGAAAGGGTGGGGCAAACGGGAGATCCCAGGGCCGGCCTTAAAGCATTCGGCGCCCGGGGCAAGGGGCAATTAATTCACGCCCACAGTTTTCGCGATTAAAAAGAAAATTATTGAAATATAAATGCAGTTTCGTTTAAGAAATTTACAAATTAAATTTGCATGACTATAGTATTTACTAAGTTATGTTGACATACAAAATGAATTTCACATTTATGTGATCACCATAATGTCTTAATGTTATTGTCACAGGTTTGCCTAATTCACCGTATATCTAGTCGCTGTCACCAAACTTTGCTAGTACAGAACTACGGCTCCGTAATAATTCTTACACACATAACTACTATGCAACGGGAAAATGGAAAATTAACTTATATTAGGAACAATCAATAATTTTTTTTTTTGGTCCTTGGAATATGAGACCTGTAACTTTCTTGCAATCACTGTAACATCAATGAAGAAGAGATTTACTCAGATCTACCATAAAATATATAATGTTGCTATACAAATCAAATTGCCCATTTATGTAGGCTACACTTCATTGCCCTATAAAATGGGGCCTTTTTTGCCTTGGCCTGGGCAAATTTGCTTGTAGATGAAGAAAACTCACTCTTGCGAGCTATGCCATTCTCTATGGACAATATCGCCAACGATGAGAGCCATTCATTACTCGTAGTAGAGCGAAGATAAGTCTTGATCAGCTTTAACTTCGAAAATGCGTTTACAGCTAGCTACTGCCACTGGTAAAGTCAGAAATACTCGAAGCGACGCCCATATATTAGGAAATGTAGTGCTCATATTTGTGACTTCTATATATTGTAAAACAGTCTTAGGAGAACTCTTCACAGATGATGGTACAAAACGCTTGGAAGCGTGTTAATTCTTCCCAGAGCTCCAAGCCATTAATATCCTAATGACTTCCATCGGTGTTTGTTTGACATGTTTACAATACCAAACACGTGTCCAATATAGCCTTGTCAGCCTTTTGAGCATTAACTAATTTTTTTTGGGAGTTCTCACAAGTCATACAAAAATCCTCAAATATTTTTGTATTCTTCGAGTTGTTCAAGTCTTTGTTTCGATGATGTTAATGAAGCATCAACTGTGACATTGAAAAAATTCCGTTTAAACTGTTCTCCAGGACTAATATTTTCTGACTCGTCAAGGCCTTCATGTTCGAACTGCCTCTTCTGTTTTTGTTCACAAGATGCATACTCCATACAACTCTTGATTAAAGTGACGACAGTACAAATAGCCATCACTGGGCTTTGTATCGGTTTGTACACAATGTTTACTTGATACAAAATATCGTACCCTACAACAAGAGAGATCGAAATTCAAAATTTCATTAATTGGTCCGGTATAGAATTTGCTTCGCACCTCAAACCACATTAAGTTCAAACACTCCAATTAAAGCATTGTACACATTCTTCCCCTGATATCTAATAGCCTTGACACTATCAATTCTACTTTCCCAGCGTGTAAAACTTACTAGTTTCACATTGAGGCTGGTCACATGGTCCTTCAAAATTTCCCAACGTTGAACAGTAGCTGAGAACAACACATATATTTTCTGCAGAACACCAAAGAGTGTGAAAGAAATAGTTGATGATGAAACTGCATCTGAAAATAATAAATTCAAATAATGACAGCCACAAGGAAAAAATGATCTTGGTTTTATTTGAAGAATTTTTGCCAGAACGCCTTCGTTTTTACATCTCATATTGGCACTATTGTCGTATCCCTGGCCACAGTAGTATTCTAATCTTAGTCCATTTTTAGCTAAAGTTCTTAATAGTTCTGAGAAGCCTTCTCTTATACAATTATTTCTGGCATTTCGAAATCCCAAAAAGTGTTCATTTATTGTAAATACGCCATCTTTTACATCCGCAAACCATATTGGGAATGCCATTTTTCTCAGTGTGACTGATATCTGGGGTGCCGTCTAAAATTATGTAATAATATTTGGCCTTTTGAGCCCGTTTGTGTTTGTTTTCGAGTACTGCTTCGCCTAAAATGTTCATAAGTTAATTTTGTATAGTTTTCCGTCAATTACTGTCATTTGATGACTTGGCTGAAACATGCCTTGTGTTCACGCATAACATCATCAAAATTTCCCAACAGTTTTACTAGATTAAGAAAGTTTCCATTATTCTCTGTAAATAGCTTGTCCGAGGATCCCCTGAAAGCTAAGTTATGCTGGGCCAAGAACATAATAATGGACAAAAGGCGTTCGAGCTCATACTTACGGTGTTGAACTTCATTATTTATAAGTTGTTGAATCAATACCTTGATAGAGTCTAAGTCTGGATTCTCACTCAATCCACCTGCAGTACGCATTTATATGATCTGGTGACTTTTCATGTTCTTTCAAGCGATCACTTATGTGCAACTCGAAGAACACAAAAATATTTGAGGATTTTTGTATGACTTGTGAGAACTCCCAAAAAAAAATTAGTTAATGCTCAAAAGGCTGACAAGGCTATATTGGACACGTGTTTGGTATTGCAAACATGTCAAACAAACACCGATGGAAGTCATTAGGATATTAATGGCTTGGAGCTCTGGGAAGAATTAACACGCTTCCAAGCGTTCTTCATTGATGTTACAGTGATTGCAAGAAAGTTACAGGTCTCATATTACAAGGACCAAAAAAAAAATTATTGATTGTTCCTAATATAAGTTAATTTTCCATTTTCCCGTTGCATAGTAGTTATGTGTGTAAGAATTATTACGGAGCCGTAGTTCTGTACTAGCAAAGTTTGGTGACAGCGACTAGATATACGGTGAATTAGGCAAACCTGTGACAATAACATTAAGACATTATGGTGATCACATAAATGTGAAATTCATTTTGTATGCCAACATAACTTAGTAAATACTATAGTCATGCAAATTTAATTTGTAAATTTCTTAAACGAAACTGCATTTATATTTCAATAATTTTCTTTTTAATCGCGAAAAATGTGGGCGTGAATTAATTGCCCCTTGCCCCGGGCGCCGAATGCTTTAAGGCCGGCCCTGGGATCTCCCGTTTGCCCCACCCTTTCATGCCGGCACTGCTCCATACTCATCTCAATCACACTCATCGGCTCTCAAGACCTCGTTGTTACGAGCCGCCAGAATCTCTTCACTCATTCGGCGGGGAATCCCTAATGAATTCCTCCGGGTGTGGGAAGAGTTGCCTACTCACTAGACTATGATATTGCTACCTCTGTACCCTTCGTTTACGATCCAACCGGAAACGGTGGGTTCTACAAAATTTTAACTAGCAGGGCTTATTTGCTACTTACGTCATCCTGCTTCATCAAATGGTATCCACAATCACTTTAAACTCAGGGTGTAAATATTGCATGCAATCCAAGGGAGCCAACCCCTATTATTTACATAATGGGGGTGTGTACGACGGGCCATGCCTTTCTTTTATTCATGATATTAGTTTAATTAATCCGTATACCAATTTGTGTTCCTCTAACGCAAGTACTTTGCTTAATATTCGACGTAATGTGCTTCTACATCCCTTATTGAGATGGACCATGGGTGTATTATATCAATATTCCTCTTTTCCGATAACGATTCACGAGCCCAAGTTTGTACACATGTTTCCTAAACACGTGGTATTTATTGTTACGCGTTGCAACTGGCGCCGGGCTGCTGTCCTGCGCTGTGAAGGGAGATTCACCTCGATCCTCCCCTCCCCCCGCAAAGGACGACGCACTCGCTATCTTGTTTCTCTCTCACCCCTTCTGGGAAGCCCGTGAATGGTTGATGGTGGCGAGAATAGCTGACGTCATGGCCCCTCCTCCATCCGCTGAAGAAGCCGACAGGAGGCGCAAGTATATTCTGGGAATTTGGGCACTCGGCGCAACTAGTGAATTAGCGAAATTTCTGGATTAATGCCTACGACACTATACATTCTGCCAAGGCCCAGTGACCGAGTCTTTGGCGAAGGCCATTTAGCAAAATGCGGTGGCGAAGAAGTTATATGCGGTACGACTGCGGACGAGGTGTTCTTGGTTGGAATGGACGAGAGGGCTTGAAACCGTGCGAGTGAATCCTACTGTGCCTGAGGGCGCTCTAGAACACTGCGGATTGGCTGGACATGGACTAAACTGAGGTGGGATTGAGTGGTCATGTAATACGGATTTTATTGTAAATATTGGAACTGTGAAATATGGACACATAATATATAAAATAATTGAATGGGTTGATACACTGTCTCTTGATGCTGATTTTTAGTTTTTTAAATTCATTGAATTCTTTGAGGTAATTATAAATGGTATTAATTGAAGTCATTAATTGTAAACAGTAAGTGATATAAATTTATTGTGAGATGTTGAGTTGAGAGAATTGTGCTTGTAGTTATTTATAATTTCCTAATTCTACTTACAATAACTCTTTTCTTCAATCAAGACCTCCATCCTTTAACGAACTTGTTTTAGTCCACTAAATTTCGAGAGAGGGAAATTGTAACAATGTGTGTGTGTATATATATATACAGTTTGTATAGTATATAGTATTTATATTGTGCGTGTATATATAAATATTATATTGTGTGTATTTGGACCTGTATATACGTGAATCCTTGTATGCAAGTGACTGTGTGTGGGCACTGGACGTTCAAGGTTTGAATTCCCCCCTCTGCCACCTCTGGTGGTTTCCGAATTGGCAGACCTGCATCCAGCACTGGACCACAATGTTGGTAACCCTGGATTGCCGAGAGGAGGCAGTAAGTAGTTCGTGAAGCATCACGAGTGGTGAGTAGTACCATTTGGGCAGCTTCATATTCTATTGATGTTTTATTTCGTATCCTAAGTAATTTTCTAATACAGTCAATTTTGCAGTCGTAACAATAACATTTTTTGGTCCTCCGGGCTGGATTATCCCGGTATCTGTGCATCGTCTTTACAGTTTCGCAATTTATCTCGCACCTCATGTTTGGGGTTAGCATCATCAGTGTTTGTGGTGAGCATTCGGGGCGGTATTTTTCGCACCTACTGTTGTGATTTTGCATCATCGTGGCTGGATTGTGCACTCAAAAACATTATTTTTCCATGGCTGTAATTTTTCCCTTTGTACTTTTTTGGTTTGGGTGGTGTCTCGTCACAGTCCTCGCCTTTTATTTCTTGCAAAGGTCTTCGTGACCCGCGAGACCCATTTTAGTGACCCGGATCATCCCTGTGAGACCCCAAAAAAAGGTCAGTCGTTACCCAAATGGTACGACTTGGAAGATCCCGTTCTTTTTGTTTGTGATTTTGCTCCACTGTCCTCGCCTTCTGTGAATGCAAAACTGTGACTTTTTGTTCCGGATTTTTTCTAGATGTATGCACCTTATTGTATTCAGCCATGGCTGGTGTTCTAAGGGCGAGTTAAGTGCACGTGTGATCTCGCAAAGCTAGTTACCAGTGACCTGACTAAGGTGAAGCTCTTTTTTGAAAGCGTCGGAGACCTTCCCAGCTTGAAGCAAGCTTACGATGTCGACTACATCACGGCAGAAGCTTCGTCGAACACTCTCGATGATTTCGATCCGGAACATCACCTTCAGCGGATGACTACCTTTGAAGCGCAGTAATACCCTGTGATGGCCACTGCAGAAGACCTGGAATGCAATCCAGAGGTGCAGGCAGGGGTTGGTACCGATACAGCTAATGGAAGTAAGGTAAATGTTGTTTTGCCTCAAATACCACTCCCTAACTTTGATGGTACCCCGCAGCAATGGCCAAACTTCTCCAATTTATTTGTGACATTAGTGTTGAATAATGCAAGCTTGTCTGCAGTAGAAATGCTAGCGTACCTGAAGGGTGCTGTTAGCAACGAACCCCTTAAGATAATTCAGCCTTTATCTTTGTATGATCCTAACTTTGAGTTTGTGTGGGCTGCTAGAGAATCGCTTTGAGAATAAGCGGTTGATTATGTCGGCTCATGTTGAGGCCTTGTTCCAAGCACCCCCGACTTGTGCAGATTCGCCTAGGCCATTATGTAGCCTGTTGAACATTAATTAAGAAAATGTGTCAGCATTGGAGGCTTTGGGGCTCCTGTGGGGCAATGGGACCTGATCCTACTTCACATCTTCTGTAAATAACTAGACCCTAAACTTCAGGTGGAATGGGAATTGAGCTTAAGTTTCGAACCTTCAAAACCGGACGACTTCATTTCCTTTCTTGAGAAACATTGTAGAGCCCAAGAGCTGGTTGTTTCGTCTCAACTAAAGGGTTCTGGGTCCCAGAAATGTTCCTTTCGCTATAAGGTGCCTCCAATGCAGCTGACTAAACAAAAACCTCCCAACCCTAGCAACCATCAGACCATATGCATCAAGATCTCTTGTAAGTTCAACACATTCATGTGTCTGTAATGCATCACAACCATTGTCTGAGTTCCATCAGTTGTCACCCCAAGATCGTCATGCCATTGTGAAAAATCAGAAGCTATGTTTAAATTGTCTGAACCAGTCCCATCAAGCAAAGAATAGTCCTTCAACCTTGTCATGTCACACCTGCTGCAGTAAACATAACACTCTATTGCACTTTGAATATAAATCTAAGGATCAAGGTTTGGAATCTTAAGCTGTGTCACCATCTGGGTAGACTGCATCTACCCTTTCAGCGGTCATGTCAGCTGTGGTTAATTCTGATAAAACTGCTCTAGTCGACTGCCCAATTAGAGGTACTCGATTAGACAGGTAGACTGCATGCAGGTCGGGCGCTGTTGGACACAGTGTGCCAAGCCAGTTTTACCACAGAGGGAGGCATGCTAAAATTGCATTTGAGATGCAACAAGGCTCATTTGCCAATTCATGGAATATCCAACACTCCAGTCAATGTGGCAAGAGCCAATGCATTTATCATTCTTGTGCCAGTCGGCTGTGGAGGAACCCAATTCGCTCTTGAGGTGTTTGTCTTACCATGTATTACTGGTAATCTGCCTAGTGTTAGCTGTCCTCTGAAGTTCGTAGTGCTGTGTCTAGCCTGAAACTGGCAGATCCATCCTTCGACATGCCTGGCCCCATTGACCTTATTGGTGCAGATCTCCTTCCTCAGTTGATAACCAGAGGGAGGATTGAGGGCCCATCAGTTTCTCTAGGGTCTGTGTTTGGGTGGGTTTTGAAGGGGAAGTTGGCTTCTGAACCTGTTTCTCCTCCTGCCAAGTCATTCTGTATATCTATCCTCACTTCCGTCTCGCCTTTGGAGGATGTCATGAGAAAATTCTGGGAAGTTGAAGAGTTTCCGAGCACCAAATATGTCACCTGAGGAGGTTCTTTGTGAAAGAATATTTGTCGATACTGTTTACAAACAAAAAAAGCTTCTAATGTGGTGGTATTGTGATATGTGACTTGTGCTGTTTTTGTGAACAGGCACATGTTAGCAGTTGTTTGCCATGGGAGGGCAGTAGAGTTACAAGACGGCGCGAATGGAGGATGAGCACGACTGCTTGTCCTAAACATGTTTTGGTCCTCCGGGCAGGATTAATTACGGGAGATACAGTTTTGTTTACGGAAATGTACACTAGAAGTGTAGTATACACCTTTTAATGGTTGGTGATGCCAAACTGGAAAATTTCTGCAGTTTTTGTCGGGTTTTGTTTACGGCACATCGCGCCTAAACTCGATGTCAATAAACACGCTGCAATAACGATCTCCACCAGTCAGAGGAATTTTTTAATCCACGTTTCTCGCTCACGTACGAGCACGTGATTATTATGCCGTTTTATACAGTCCTATTCGTGCATTAGTGCAACTTGTTTGTTGGATATACACTTATTCACATCTTTAGATAAAATGGCGGCCGCATCATCGCCTGAGCTACAATTTGTAATTTTCAATTATCTGCTAGCCCAGGCAGACGAAGCCAGAGAACTGTACGAAGCTTCTAGGGAAGATGAATCGAAGGTGGAAGACTTCAAGTTGGTCTTCGAAGAGGTTATGTTGAAGATAGATGAACTACTGGCAAATTTTTTTGCTATATGCGCCCAGCCACCTCAAGAAGATCCGAGTGTGTTAAGCGAGTGCAAGGAACAGTTTGCAACATACGAGACAGTTTCCTGTGAACTAAAAAAGGTGTATAGTAAAATGAAGAACACTTGTGGCTACACAACCCACAGTGATTGTTAACAAAGGTTAGGAATCCCGACGGCAGTGCTACCACCTATACCATTGCCAGTATTCAGTGGCAATAGAGCTAAGTGGATAGGTTTTGCAGAGTTATTCAATTCAATTGTTGGTCAAGCTCTGCAACTTACCCAAGTCCAGAAAATTAATTCCTTGTTGGCTTATTTACAAGGGGAGGCCAGAGATTTGGTAAACAATATACCGGTCACCAAAAGCAATTACTCGGTAATTTGGAAAATATTAGAGAAGAGGTTCAAAAGTTTGAGACTCGCAGCAACACTACATGACCAGAAGATCTTGCATCTACGAAAGGTTGACAGTAAGAAAGAAGGTGGGTTAACCAAGTTTGTTACAGTAGTGGAAGAAAATTTGAGTATGTTGGAGGCTCAGAAATTTCCAGTGGTTCAGTGGGATTTCCTGCTGCTAAATATATTGCTCGAGAAGTTGGCTGTACCACTCAGGCAGGCATTTGCACTCTCCCACGAAGAGGATGTGCCATCGTATTCCAAGCTACTCAAGTTTTTGGAAAGGAAGGCTAGAGCTGTGGCGCATGTTCAGCTTGCTGCCGACGATCAACCTCCTGCTCGCTACACCTGTAAGAGTCCACCATCACAGAGAAAATTTTCCTCCTGGAACAAATTTCAGTCAATGAGCCATGGAAACAATAGCCAGTCAGCAGAATCATAGACAACCCTTGTTTCAGTTCGGGACAATACAGATAAACAGATGTTGTGCCCAATCTGTGGTGCAGCTCATGCCCTACACAGATGCCAGACATTTCTTTCAAAGCCGACAAATGATAGAAGGGAGTGTATGCTAACCCACAAGTTATGCTTTAACTGCCTGCGAGAAGGACATGCAGCGGTAAATGGCTATTAGTTTCGCTGTCAGCAGTGGTAATGCACACATCACACCTTGATTCACTTGTCACGAGATACAATTTCTGATTAAACAGATCAAGATGCTACAGATCCTTCTGTTCAAGAGGAAGGTAACAGTAGAACTGTCACAATGTGTTCGTCGTGTCTTTCAAAGGAGGATGATCCTATGACTACTGTTTTTCTTAAGTCATCAATGTTAAACACAGTAGTGGCCAATTCCAGGTCGTGCATGCATAATTGGATAGTGCATCCCAGTCATCATTCATAACTGAAGGGCGTGTGAAACGCTTGGGATTTAAACGATATCAGGCAGGGGTGAACATTTCTGGCATAGGGTGTACAAGAACAGACTCGAGAGGGGCTGCAGTATGTGAGATTGCCTCGCTTCACATGCGAGAGTTACATCTCATTACTCGAGCGTTGATTCTCAATAACATTACTGGTAACTTGCCTTTAGCGGAAATTAATACAACAAATCTTGTACGTCTTAAAAATAATCCCTTAGCCGATCCCGAATTCACCTCACCTGGTTGCATTGACATGTTGCTGGCAGCAGATGTAGTAGCTGATGTGATGACTGGCCACAAGATCGAAGGAAACCCACATGCATTTCATAAAGCATTTGGTTGGGTAGTTGCTGGTAATGCTCCATGTGTAAGTAAAGGTGAGTCTGTTTCCTTATTTGTACGAGTGGATGCATCTCTTGATGTGGCCCTTCAGAAGTTTTGGTAGATAGAAGAAGTTTCATCAGTAAAGTTTCTGTCAAGCGAGGCCTTACAATGTGAAAATCACATCTTAAGTACTCACAAATGTGGTGAAGATGATAGATTTGTCCTGAGACTTCCATTCAGATCATCCACGTGGCTGTTTTCCAGACCACTTGGTGAACACAATATGGTTTTCAGGACCGCGTTGGCTGTTGCAACCTAATGAGAGCTGGCCTGTGCTGCATTCTTGTGAGAGAGTATCTCTTCCCGAAGTTAAACCAGTGATGTCAAGTATCTTGGTGGCAAACTCCAACCAGATGCAGAGCTCCGATGAACCTTTCGGCTTGTTGCAGAAATCAAATTCCTTTTCTAGACTTCAGAGAGACATGGAATGGATCTTACAAGCGAGAGCAATTTTCCGAAAACTGCCTCATTACATTGGCAAGGTGCAGACAACTGAGGAGCTGTACATTGTCCGTAATTACTGTGACAAGATTGTGCAGGCAAATTACTTCAGGGAAGAGATTAGAGACTTTGAAAAGGGAGAATCATGCTTTAAACCAATTAAAAGCCTTGTGCCATTCTTGGACTCGAAGGGTGTTGTCAGGGTGATCTTGAAAGGCGTTTCAGGGGGATCAGTGAATAAAAGGGTATGTACACAGAATTAATAATAGATTACCTCAATTTCGGGCATACTACCTATTAAGTAAAATATAACAATATGTACTGTTACACTGATGTACGTGTTTTAATACAACATTGGCGTGGTTGTAAAAATACACAGGCTTGGGGTTTTAGTGCCTTGCATTAGTGTATTTTCACGCATACTTTTAATGTACAATTTTACACCCTTTTAAATGCCAATATACCTGTATACTGGTGTTTTTTTTACAGTAAGATTGTACTAACTTTTGAATGAAATAGAACAATATGTACTTTTATACCGATGTAGATGTTTCAATACAACATTGGCGTATTGTCCATTTCATGTAAGTGGGGTAAATTTTGACAGTTCTATAAAATTAGCAGTGCCACAATGTATCCTTCCACCGCAGTTGTTTTGCCACTGAGGAAAAAGACGTTTGTAAACAAATGTTTTCAGTCCAATGCACACATGCATTTTCCTCCTTCCTCGTGTTCCCTGTGATCGCAGGCACTGGAAATCTGACCGACGTTAGCCAACTTCCATCCACTAATTATTATAGGATATCATAGCTAATTTGGCATTCCAATCTGTTATATATTTTAATTACAGAGTTAAATTTGTCGGGTTCTGTTTATTTTATTGTAAAGGAAAAAGTGCTGGAGGGGGGGGGGGGGGTAATCTAGTTTAATGTCTTTCGTGAGACGGCATTATTTTTATGATCTTACGAGTATGTGGTATTTTGAGTTGCACATTTTTTCGATGAAGCAGTAGAAAATTTTGGTCGTATGGAAATAACTTTTAAACTATTTAACTTCGAAAATTTTAACTTAAATGAAAAAAAAAAAAAAACACGATACATACGTCGTTGTTCGTATTCGTACAGATACAGCAATATACACACACACTTTGACCGACGTTAACCTTACACTCGTTGAATTTATGATATAGAGAAATAAACAAATATTATTCACTCGCTACAAAAGTGTGAAAAGTGCGGCTTTTTCAGGCCACGTGCATTTCAATAATAATAATTAACGGTTTACAAATACATTTACAAAATACGCAAACTTACTGTTTGTAAAATTTGGAACCTCTTGAACGCGTGTTTTCAATGGCAATCCTTGCAAGTTTACACTAAAATCACGTTTGTTCGTCACTAGCATTAAATAATTTATTTGCAGAATCATTCAGTAATATCAACTCTACGTACGTTTCCTGAAGCCAACAAACTTAAGCTTACATGCGTAAATTATATTCGTGTCATTTCATTGCGGGCTGTGGTAAGGAAAATGGCGGAACGTGCAGTTTCAAATTAACCATAATAAGTGTCGATTAATATTACATTTCACTCGAGAAAACGCACTACAAAGGTACCTACAGCCAACTATGCTTGAAAACAGCAAATAAATAATTAACTACCAATTAAATATTCCGACAACACCTACAAGATATTCGTATAATAAACACGATGAGAAAAAGTCACACACTCAACGACCTTTACCGAGCTGGAAACTGGAAACACAAACATGGCTAGCCATTGTCTGCAAACTTTTACTGTTTGTATGTGTCGACATACTCTGTCATAAATGATAAACATGTTTTTAAAGTCCAGTCACTAATAGCCAAGAAAATTTAATATTGCTTTTAAAACATAATTTAAACCATAAATGTTGTAAGTATGATTAAGATTTTTAATTACAACTTTTAGTTCCAAGCGCTATTTTTTCTAAAGCCATCATCAAAATAGCCAACTTAACAACACGGATCCCGCAGCAGTTCATCGGCTGATACAATACTTTACGAAGGAGAGCATTTACTCTTTACACAGTGTGTAGGTTAGTGACATTGTCTGACAGATTTTACCCCACTTATATGAAATTGACAATAGTTGCAAAAATACACAGATTTGGGTTTTTTAATTCTTCATGTTCGTGGATTTTTACACGTACTTTAAAATTTGTAAATTTACACCCCTCTTATTGTTAATATATCAATACATTTGTGTTTCTTATAATATCATTGTACTATGTTATGAATAAAGTCATACATTGCTGTAAATTTACACGTACTGTACATATTTGTACAAATTACACACAGAAAATGTAAAATTACCAAAAGGTTGTACATTAATTTTTACACTTTTTTTACAGTGCAGCTTTTCCTCGTTCATGAACTTCATTGCGTAGTACAACCAAAAACAGCAATACCACTTACCATAACGGATTTCGGGTACTGGTGCTGCGCTGCTATTAGGAAGCAGTCCCGCCAGGATAAGTCAAGGCGCGTGTTGCTTGCTTACAATTGTAAGTACGCAAGCCTCATACTACCGGCCCATCTAACTTTATTTTTGCACATTATTTCTTGGAATTTCTGTGTGGCTTTCGATTGCATATGCTATATTACTGAATTCTTCTATGCACGTACTTTCAGATGCCGTTTATGGTTCCAGGGGAAAAAAACCATATGTGGTTTAATTATTTCTGTCCATACACGTGTTACCAATAGTCACTTTGCTGCAAATTACTTGTTCCCGTACGTAATTTCATTTAGCGAAAACCGCATTTCGTTATCAGCAACCGTTCCGGAAACGTTAAGGGTGTCCACGTTAGGCGGACCCTATACACACACGTACGCGCGCGCACGCACGCACGCACAAAGCCTGTTTGGAAAACTCACCCGAAATATTTCTGGAGGTTATTCCTTGTTGAAAATAGGCAGACATATGCAAAACAACTTAAACCATGACCGTAGTTTAATTCCACGCCATTTCTTATACTTCGCAAAAATTCTATTTCTAAACTATTTTCAAGAGCATGTGTGTGTGTGTGTGTGTGTGTGTGTATATATATATATATATATATATATATATATATATATATATATATATATATATGTCCCTTAGGAATTGAGCTTGGCTTTGGGTGTGGCCAGTTCTGAGATGAAAAATGTGTATTTTAGCATGACAGTGCTACCTTCCATAAAGCACTGTCTGTTCGCGAGTGGTTTGTGGACAACAGGGCTCCGGAAATGGAATGGCCAGCCCAGAGCCCCGACCTCAATCCCATCTAACACCTCTGGGATGAACTGGACAGTATATATGAACTGGACAGTATATATGAGGGACACTTATAGGACCTTTTTGAGTGGGTGTCCGGATATTTTACATCAAATAGTATACACACGCGCGCGCGCGTACTCGTGCGTTCTTAAGAAATATAACAGTTCACACATTCTCATATTGCAGCGTGGTCTGCATTCACCAACTCGTGTTAACTTATCCGGGTAACAAATAGATTCTCTTGGAGCAAGTTTCCTCCGGGTTATCCGACCGCCAGGCGTGGCTTCCCCAACATCGGCTCGCCATACGCCGCCATGTTTAATCACGTTCAGCACCTGCTAGGCTGGGTTCGACAGGTTGACTGTCCATGGAAGTGCACAAAGCCGACGGCCACATATTCTCGAACTACTCAGCTCCTAGCCGTACTCTGAATGGACTTGCAGACACGTGAGTAGAGGCCATCATTCAAAAAGTTCTTTTGTCTAGGCGTAATACCGATTGTCGCAGAATTCCCGCGCACGCAGTGATAACGATGTCCATCGCGCAATTTTGTTTTAGTTACAACTTATTAAAGCACTGAGTTTATTCCGGTATAATAAATAGGGCAGGGGTTTGTATAGAGTCTTCGAGCGCTCATGAGGGCGAAGCGAGGTGAATATGGAGCGGCGCCATAATGCGTCGACAGGAGAAATGGGAGATCCTCGAGAAAACCCGCCTACCAGCGGCGTCGTCCAGCACGATTTCCACGCGCGAAATTTCGGGAGCGGCCCCGCCGGGAAACGAGCTCAGTTCGCCTTGGTGGGAGGCGAGCATTCTAGCCGCCAGGCCAATTACGGCCCCCACTAGGAGCCGGGGGGGGGGGGGGTATTTTGTGGGTTACGTACAAACTGAAATTTACACGTAAAAAAAAACATGCCTCACGCGTGTACGATAGAAATTACGTTTTCCTTCGAACATTTACTGTAAAGGTAGGTAGTAGGTAAGTGGGCGTAACGTCTCGCCGACAGCAAGGCCATTAGAGACGCTGAAAGTTGCACAGGGAAGGATTCAGCCATGGCCTGGAGTGATTTCGGGAAATCATGGAAACTGATATCAGGATGTCCGGACTGGGAATCGAACCCGGGTCCTCCCGAACGCGAGTCCAGTGAGTTACCACTGCGCCACCTCGCTTGTTTGGTCTGAGTTCGGAAAGGAAGAAGGTATACCCGCTTACACTAGCCGAGCGAGCGAGGAAATTGCTGTAAACGAATGATCGCTCGTTCAGGCAAGAAATATTAACAACTGTTTTCACTAAGCGAGCGAGCGCCAGTGTAGAACAAGAGATACTGGGAGGGGGGGGAGGGGGGACATCCCAAAATAGACGAAACTGACGCATTAATTTTTGCTAGTGCTGCGTTTGTAGTAAATAGTTTACTGTTGAAAAAGCAACGGAAGAGAAGATGAAGAATGAGGGTATCGAATTTTTTTAAAAAGGAGGACTATGCAAAATGCAGTCGTCTTTTTTGACGAGTTGAGTTCGCAACCCGAGGATGGGCGTTACCAGAACTTTTGTAGAATCAATGCCGACGATTTTGAGCATCTTCTAACATTAATAGAAGATAAAATCAGAAAGAACGACACTAACTGCCGCGAAGCAATACCACCTCGTCAAAAATTAGCGGTAACACCACGGTATGTTGCAACCGGCGACTCATATGCAAGTTTAATGTTCCTGTTCAGGATTTCAAAAACAGCGATATCCAAGATAATACCAGAAGTATGCCAAGCTCTGATATCATCTCTACGGGAGTTTATTAAGGTAAGACAAATAAACTGAAAACTTTGCAGAACAATTTATTTCAAAATAAATTGTTAATAGAACAAATATTGTTAAACAATTGTAGAAATACAAGTCTTGCAGTTCAATACCTATTAAAACCATTCAGTGTAATGCCATAAGTGAAATATAAAGGCTTTTAATACAAAGTATGCAAATGGTCATATGCAAAACGTATGAAAATCGTCAAAATTAATATCCACCAACGCACTTTTAAGACAAAAGGTATTTAAACCTATACCAGACGTCATTGTATTTTTTTCTGTTGATGATAGATGTATCTTAGTTCATGGCATCATGACATGTGTTAACCCGAGGATCACAACTGTTTATATAAGAAACAAGTGGGTTTGACGAATGTGGTGATGTGGATTGTAGCGAAATAATGGAATGACTGCTGCTGTTTGAATCTGTAGTTGTGTAATAGTGTGACAAAAGTGATTGAACTTGCATTTCCAGCTGTATTACTTGTTCACGACAATGTAAATCATGGGGCGAAAATTTTGGAATGGAATATGATTGCGGTCGAGATCTAAGAGTATTGTACTTGCCCATATCAGCATTAAACAATATATTACCTATTTCATGTTCAACGACACTTTTGACGTGATCGCTATATGTCCTATGTTTGGCCGCTACATGCTCGCCAAAAATATCACTTGCGTCGCGCTCCTTTCTTTTTGAAAGTGATGACATGACTTGCATTGCTGCTTGAATTCTTGGGTCCTCCACCACTCTCTTTTTCGGTGCTTGTACTGAAGTGGACGTTCCTGGTGTAGAGACTGTAGACACAGTAGATTCATTCTGCGAGTTTGGTGCAGATGAATGTTCTAAAGTATCGTCCAAGTTCGCCGTGCTAGTAGATTCGCTAGTCTGTGAAAAATGACAAGAACGATTAATTTAAGTTTTGTGTGTGTGTATATATAAGTTACTGTTGCAACACTTCGATTTCTTAGGGGACAATCCTAAAATCATGTGACGCTCCGATGGGGGGTATTATTTCACTACTCAGTACATGGTAGAAGAGGAGATCTTTTCTTTCCGTCAAGTAATATTACCAATACCCTTGTAAGCAGCATTTACAGCTTGCGTTATGGTTTCTGTGTGATTATAATAGCCGTCCACACACAGAATTGCTGTACATCCAACTTTCACCCTAATCACAACAATATGAGTCACTCTTTAGTCAGCAACTGGCGGCACATGTCTGCGCTAACGTAATGCTTAAAAATTCTGCTTTAAAAAATCAAATGTCTTACAGTCGTTTTACATGCATTGGGAATTATAGAAGGCGTGAAGTACTGAATGACACTTGACAACCATAAGGCAGTGGAGAGGAGTTTCCTTTGTTGCCGATATCCACAACACAGTTCCTACACCTACAAAAATTGGGGGAGGAGGGGGGTAACTAAATAACTTTTGCGTCACTTGGTTTTAGGATGACGCCGAAGTTATAAAGCATGCTAATTATGTGTTCAATTTTCCGTAGCGTGTTTGGTTTCTTTCTTTTACAGATACCCCAGACACGCCAGGAATAGTTCTCTATCTCTGAAGAATTTTTAAACAAATGGGGATTCCCATATTGTTTAGGGGCGCTGGACGGTAAACATTGTATTATTCAGGCCCCTGTAAACAGTAGTAGTGACTATTTTAATTATAAGAATAATTTCAGTATAGTTATGATGGCTATTGCAGACGCGAATTATAATTTCATATATGCAGATGTTGGAAGCCAAGGACGCATATCAGATGGTTGGGTTTTCAGGAAAACTGAAATTTACAATAAGTTACAGAATGGTGATCTTAATCCGCTCCCTGATGATGTTTTACCCGGTATTGAGGAAAATGTGCCGTGCGTTTTTCTTGTCGACGATGCCTTCCACTTGCAAATAAACATAATGAAACCCTACCCAGGTACACATGAGAAAAAATACTCTTAAGAGAATATATAATTACAGGCTTTACAGACCGAGGCGTGTGATAGAAAATACGTTTGGGATAATGGTATCGGTTTTTTAGAGTTCTTCGAAAGCCTATGCTTTTGCAATCGCAAAATGCTACGTTAGTTATTATGACGCGTGTGTACCTGCGCAATTTCTTAAGGAAAAGATCACTTTCGTATACGCCTCATGAAATATTGAATACAGTCGAAGGATTACACTCTGTTGACACAACTGTAGGGATTGAAGGTGAAATGAAATCCTTTATTCCTTTCAGACCTATTGCTAAGACAGCATCAAATTTTGCACAAAACGTACGACATATTTGACTTAGTATGTGAATTATGTACACAAACTGCCTTGACAAGAATTGGTGAATTGAAATACGAATGTTTTTTTTAATATCTGTTAAACATAAGCATAAAAAATGCACTGTAATTAAGTGCATTAGAACTGCTTATTTATGCTTCTACTTGTAAATAACGTGATACTGTAATAATATCAGCCGTGAAATAATGTGTACACGTATGTTACAGCATAAAAATAATGTGTTTTGTTCGCACTGCAGATGTTAATATGGAGTTCGTTACGCAACAATGTAATTCCAAAGTAATTACGTAATTTGAACCATTTTTAGGTGTTTGTTTTCAATTTAGCTAACTATAATGAACAATATGTCTTTAAAAATCACCTTTATGTAGAGTGTACCTTGTGTTTTAACTTACACTTTGGTAGTGACATTTCTTGTACCATGCACATGTTATTCTCAAAATAACTAAACTACTTAGCTGTAATATGTGTATCAGTCTACTTACGTTCATTGTATCATCCATTCCTCTTCCTTTGTACTTGTCCATCAAAAACAGCAAACTTTTATATGCAAACCATTTGATGTTGTAGCTTTCTTCAACTCCTACGCCCGATTTTTGCATCTGTGATTTCTGCCGTTTTCGACTGAATGACGCCATTAGCGATTCCATTTTCTTTCTTGCTTCTTGCCAACAGTGATTCTTCTTGTATTCGGGATGCTGAGGATCCCACAAGCATGGTGAACCTCTGTACATTTCAATTCATTCAGTGATTTTCTCTTGTGACCACTCCATATCAAACATCGAATTCGCAAAAGGATCCGACTAGCTCGAGCACTGTTTACACCTAGCGAACACGCCAAATGATTGATCGCTCGTTTGCAGAAGCCGTTTACATTGACCGAACGTCCCGAACGAACGTTTGCTCGCCCTATCTGCCGGAGTACCCCCAAACATCCAACTTTCGCTCGTCTTGTCGTGTTTACACTGGCCGAGCGAACGAGCATTCGCTCGCTGGGATGGGAAGCCCCTTTACGCAGTGCGATCATCGCTTCAAGGCGCGTTTTCATTGGGCGAGTGAGCATTGCCGAACGAACATTGCTCGCTCGGCAATGCTCACTCGCCCAGTGAAAACGCGCCTTAAAACGACGATCGCACTGCGTAAAGGGGCTTCCCATCCCAGCTCCTATTTGTTTCTTCTGAATTTATACCATGGGATATTGCTGTCGAAATGTTCTTCAGTTTTCTGCTAGAGATGTGATAACATGCATCAACTGTAGGTATATACTTATTTTTTTGCGCGTAAAGGTGAAACATAGCTATATCTTCCAGCAGTTCGCAGTTCTCCTCTGGCGAAAAAATAATAATAAGTTTTTCTTTCGCAGACGTTTTAGAAGACAACGAAAACAGGAACAAAAACTGTGAATAGTCTTTTTTCCCTTGCCGGAGATTCTATCTCGTCAAACATCCAATTATAGCAAAACACCAGCGCAGTGTTGTTATTCGAACGAGTGAGAAGCGATAGTTCCGAAGCGATTGTTGACAGTAATCGCTAGAGAGAGAGAGAGAGAGAGAGAGAGCAGAAATTTGGACGGATCTTAACATTGACGAGTGTAAGTGTGGTGATAATGGAGCAGCACCGGAATGAGGGTGCAAGGGGGAACGGGAGATCCCCGAGAAGACCCACCGACCAATAGCATCGTGACCCGGCCGGGGATTGAACCCGGATCGGCTTGGTGGGAGGCAAGAAGGCTAACCCCTCAGCCACCGTGGCCCCACTAATCGCAAGAGACTCCCGGAGGAAAAAAATTAACCTTTACCAGGGATGGTAACTCGGCGCCTACTGTGTGAATGTGAGCTGAAGCCTTCAACTATATCTGTCACAAAGGCCACCTCCAACGCCCAAGCGAGGTGGTGAAAGTACTCGCTCGTTAAACTGATGAGAATTGGGCACGTGCTGCAGGTTACGCAGCTACAGGGTTTGGAATTACGCCATTGGGTGGGAGCGGATTTCTAAAACATAATGTCCAGATCGCAACAAGGTAACGCCGAAAATTGACTCCCACACGAGATATAGCGAAAGATAAAAATAAGCTTACGGAAAACACAAATATTCCCACCTTGTTCCGTCTGCATCGGAGACACGTCAGATTACTCTGCCAGTAGAGTGCGCGGCTCTTTCACGACAATTCTTCCTTACAAATTTCAGTGAAAATATTGTGAAATAAAACGACAAAGACATTTAACCATTTCTACTCTTCTAAATAATCTACTTCAAGAAATATGCAACAGCAACATATAAACGTAATAATGAACATTCCCGACTAATGGTTACTTCCATCACAAAAATATATTTACTAATATATTTGACTGAGATATTTCTTACATGACAGACGCATACAAAATATTCTTGCTTGGAATTTTACGTGCACCATAGCTCAAGACAGAAGATTGAGTGTTTTCGCGAATGACCCAGATACGCTAGGTTGGAGATGGCGGATGAGACGTTGATGCAGATGCAGGAACTGAATGCTACAGTACAGGAAACTGAACTCCTGCATAAAGGCGAGGGATAAAAAGCGTGCGATTCAGATACCCGGCTCTAAAATGGAATTCAAAACTGCCAAAAGAGCTACACGGGGGAACTTCTCATTTTTCCAAACATTGCTTTAATGAAAATAAAAACAACATATAATAAAAATAAAAAAAAGTATTAGGTCAGTACATAAAATGAGACGGAAGAAACCTGGAAAGACGGGAAGAAGTCAACCTTCGGAAACCAGCTCCCAAACTAGACGCAATGGTCCGTAGCAGAAGACAGCGCAAGTAAAAAGTAGTAATGATGTTTCCACGATCGCGCAAATAACCGAAGTCGAGAAAGGAAAGGAATTAAAAAAACCGTAACAGGGTGTCGAGAAGCTAGTTCACAGCGTGCTATAGTGGAATATGGGGTTTACGTCTCGATAAAGCTGCTTAAGAGTGCACAAAAATTATTAAAATAAAACATCGCGTCGCTACACTCATTTCGATACGATAAAAGCACGCTAAGTAATGTGAACAACGAAAATTGTGGTGTGCGTGTGTGTGCGCGCGTGTGGTGTGTGTGATGAGGGGGGGGGGGGGGCGGAATCCAGCGAGCTTTCCGAGATGTTAATAGCACACTAACAGAAAACTCAGTAAGGAAATAAAGTTCTGACGGAGTAAAATAAAATACTGTTACTGGAGATATCTTGGATCAGAAATTATGTGTAAAAAGTCAAAACCACGAATTTCGATAAGAAAATGAAATCGAGGGCAGATTGAAAAAGAAACGCTTTTCAGCCATGAAGATTTTATCAGCAGCGACAGTCCCATCAGCCACGTATCATAAAATCTAAATCGCGAAGCCAATGCTCAGAGATGATAATCAATCCCTGGCAGGACCTACTGAATCACGCCTTCAGATAATTATAATGATTCACTAACCAGTGAATATCTCAACCATGAATATTTAATTATTAGCACACAGAGAGTAAGACGAGCTCTTGACAGACGGCAAGGAAGATTAAGAAGGCCAACTGACTGAAATATACAGGACGTAATTTATGTACGTGAAGTCATTCAAATCCGTAATTTTTTCAACCTCATAAGACGAAATGTTCTTAATACAAAAAAATCTGGCTGTGGCTATGTCGGGGACATGGCTGTGCGCTTTACATGAATACGCGTGCGTTAGCGGGCGATATTTTCTTTGGGATATGGATATGAAATTAAAATAACTAAACTAATACTTAGCTTTTATCGATACTTAAATCGATACAGACGGAATATTTCATTTGGCGCACCAACATCAGCACGCTACTAGCACATCGGAGTCGCGAGATATACTTCCCGGAAATTCTCGCCCACTCCCCAAAATTGCCTCTAGTTGCCAGCACCCCCCCCCCCCCCCCCACGCACCAATTCAGTAATGTTTGCCAATTGCATTTGTTTAATATAATCAGCAGTGCAGTTTACGTATTTCCCTGTAACAGCAAAATTACAATTGTGAACGAGTGTCACACTTTCTCCACACACTCCCTTTCCAATGACCTCGCTGTCGTCTAGACGTTAGGCCCCACTACCTATAGGCTGTTCACGGTAAAACGAGCACTTTCGAGGCCTGGTTTTTTAACTGTCTCAATTATAAATTAAATATTATAATATGTTTAAAAAATCGAGTAAAAATTTTATTTTGCCGAAAATAATATACTTTTAAGAGTGGGCTGGACTCCCGGGGGAACCCCGCGTCCAAGGTCAAGAAGCGAGGGAGCGATACGGGCGACACTAACACGCACGCCTAGTGCCTCATCGCTCCTACGTGCAAGGTAGCAGTGTTTCCGTCGTGACGCTGTACTGTACAAATTAGATCTGCAACAGTGGGGTTTTATTACACGCGATGAAATATCACAGATTAAACTACGCCCGTATCTGTATACTTTTCTATTGCCGCTTGAAGAAACTGCATAGGCGAGCTTTAAAATTGCGATATTTGACCATTTTCGCGATTTTTTTTATCCAAGAATACACTTAATATGACAAAAAAAAAAAAAAAAAAAAAAAAAAGGAGAATATACTTTTCTTTAGTAAGTCATTTTGACAAAAAGTCGTTTTTTGCAGAACAGTTATTTACCGAGATACGCGTATTCGCGCAAACAACTATTTAACAAAAAATACTAGGGTCCATCCCACTCTTAAGCAAATAAATATACAAAGCTTGTCATGTATGGCATATCTAGAAAATAACCCAACCCGTCACAAATGGGGTGATTTTTCAAAGGTTTGATTTCAAAAAGTGTGAAGATACTGGGAATGGACTATAGTGAAGAATAGAAGTGGAGACGCGAAGGCTGGTCGGAGGAGTGTTTACAAGAAAGGGGGGGGGGGGGGGGGGGGAGACGCCGTGGCGAGGCGAATGCCGCTGCGGCGCCCTCACTTGTGTCGTGACCAAAAGAGGCAGCGCGCGGAAAGCAGGTCACCGCGGGACGTGCTACCCGCACTGACAACCTGGCTAGGCAGTCCCTCTGCCTCACCCGTCTTATGCCCGGTTGCACCATAGTGGTTTCAAACTCGATCTGAGATCGGGTATAAGATAGACTCAGAAAACGGTTGCACCGTTCGAGTTCAGAGGTCAATGTTGTGTACTTGCATGCGTAGAAGACGAATAATTCACAATAAAGTGAGCACTATTTGAAGCCCTCGCATTTTGGATAATAGTCAATAAATATATTTTATTGTAGTCTTAGACGTAAACTTTCGAGTCCGGTGAAATTATATATATATATATATATATATATATATATATATATATATATATATATATATATATATACTGTGTTATTAATTACAACGCAATATTTATTTTAAAAAGTGGTGCAAGGATAAGAAAATGACAATGACAGATAGAAAAATGCAACTAGGACCCCAAAAGTACTCACTTTACCGTGAACAGCCTATACATAATATTTAGTCAATAATTCAATGCAAATACTCTGCTGCATAACCTATTTAACTGAACATAACGATAATGCAGCGTTAACTCAACGAGCTCTATGTTATAACTTAGGGTAAATCTGTCTTTAATATTATGTCGGCAGCGAATAACATTAAATAGTTCATTTACTCAAAATTTTATTAGAAATATAATGTTTACACTGGTGGCCACTGAAATTAGTTTCGTTGGCACGCGACCACATGCACACACGCCTAAATGCATGCTTTGACTGACTCATTCACCGAAAATTCAACTGTCAAAGTCGCGTAGTCAACAGTGGACGAAAGTTGCTACTTAAATCTGAATTTTCCAACAGTACCACCCCTTTTATAGCGAGTAAAATATTTTGACCAACTTTAAATATAACTCAGCTGCATCAAAACTAGGTTAGAGGAAGTGTATGTAGGTACAAATGATCTTAAATTCTATCCACGTTATTTTGCATCGTTATTGACGGGAAAGGGGTCAAATATTGATACACGGAGCGTTCCTACTCTGCAGCTGGCATGCGCATTCTGAGCCATATTTCCCCTTTACGACACCGATGTCTGACGTTCGCGTAATGCTCTCACGATATGACTTTGTACGTAGTCTCCTGTCACGCCAGCGAGCATACGATTCAAAGTGTCAAATTTTTATGCTCGCTGGCGTGACAGGAGACTACGTACAAAGTCATATCGTGAGAGCATTCCACTTACAAGCGTTATGTTGGGTTTTTGTGTTATTCATTCGCATTTCCCTTCCCCCCTTTTCTTAAAGTTGAGCCATGCCAACGCCCCTGAAAAAAGTGGTAAAGAGATCTCAACACTTTTTTTTTAAGTAAAAGGATACACGTCTCATATAGGACTCGGGCATGATTATACATGCAAATGTTTTACAGTTGTGTTATCTCTTGTTTTGTGGAGGTTACTTAGAGTACATTAATTTTTTTTTTGCATTGCTCATTGCAAGGCGAATATTCACACATTTGAAAAATAGCTTTTGTCAAGTTCCTAGAATTCTGGCAGACAGACTGACCAGCACTCAGCCCTAGAAAACAAAGCGTAAAGAATTAGCGCTAATGGCATCGTACAATGATGGAACAGGGTGGATGTGTGAGCAAAAGATGGGCTGGTACAGATACCTTTCAGCTAGGAACAATAATCTCTAGCCCCCCATTAGCCTCTAAAAACCTCAGGACAGTTCAGCATTTTATCTGAAGTGGACAAATCCCTTGGCTCCAATCTCATCAGTGTCGACGCCCTTGCCATTTTTCAGAACACGTGTATGACCCGCGAGTTTCAGGAGTATTATAACGATCTTGTCTGCTAATGCTGTAACGAATCTTCGCCGCGAAATACACGAAGTCCAGGTTCTATGTCTTGCAGCCTCGGCTTTCAAAATAGTTGTTGCATATTTAAACTGAAAATTTACGTATACTTGCGCAACTCGGAAATTTTTATAGTCCATTTCCGACTGGAAGAAACTTTATTGGAGCCCTGCTAAATATCTACTTGCATAGGCCCGTTTCGTATCCTTCCGCCAAATGTAAATAAATATTGTCATGTGACTGCCATCTAGCATCTGTCAAAATCAACGTTTACATTCAATTGTGTTTTTTTGTATACATGTTTTCGTGTTCGTTCGCTACACCTAAACATAAACATTGAAATGTGACTCCTACTTTTATACCTGTCTGCGTTGTTTACTGTTTACAGCTTTTCAAAGAATTCTGTCATATTTAAAAAAAAAACATTCCATACGTATATTCAAAGCATAGGCCTATAATATTATTTAGGCCAGCTTTATGGCGTTTAAAAATGACTGAATTGATGATAGCTCTTACAGTTACTTTACTTTAGCATATTTGTTTTCTACGACATAACACATTATATGTAATGCACGTTAATATTTTGCCGCGACTGTGTTTAACTCTGTTACAACTGCGAGGTAAAGAACTGTAGTATTTATCATTTTGTTATTTCTATGTGTTGGGTTATTTCTTTAAAAGGACGGCCTCAGTTGGAATAAATATTAAAACGAAGGAACAACCAGTCAAATGAAAAAGGCACATTAAATTCAAGCACGCAACTCGTATTGATTATTTTTTTGTCATACAAACTCAAAAGATAGTGGTGAAAATGCACACATATAAACCTACCGTAATGCTTTATTCCGCTCATATTCCTATGTATTTCTACATACTGTTTATTAGGTTTATTGAAATTTATCGGGCTGGGCTTAGTATTTCTTTGGGATTGTGGAAAATCACGTTATAGACTGTTTCAAACACCTTGGGCAAAGGTACAATGTTGCGATAAATACACACGCAACAGTATATTTATTACTGCTGTGGAAACACGGCATCACAACATCGTAACTTGCCTAGGTAGGTTTAATAAACACAACGTCTACAAATGTGATGTGGTAATTTGAAGTATTTTTCGGAGTAAGTAAAACTTATGCTTCGTTTGGCAAAAAGCAACATGCCATATCATGTCATGGCTCGCCACGCCTGCCAACTTGAGCTGGTAACGGCCCCACCACCATATCTAAATTTATTAACATAAGTATTAAAACATTAAAATTTCTTTTCAGTTGTAAATAACAAATTCAAAAATCATTATTTTGCTGCAATAAGTATGAAATATGCTACAATTGAAGACATGTATAGTTCGCCTACTAGCGATGCGAAATTTCCCAAGTGTGAGAGATACAAATAAAGAGAGAGGGAGAGAGAGCGAGATAAGGGGGAGAGAGCGAGAGAGAGAGAGCGACAAGATCCGCCCAGCGGACAGTTCCTTCCTCAGTCGATAAAACAAACACTGTGTCAGTGGGCCTACGCACGATATTTTGCGCAATTATTTTAAATTGTAACAATGAAATATGTTGCCTTTGGGGCTACCTAAATATTTAGATATTTCAATAGGCAACGTTTAATTTACAAATAGCATACCAAAAAAACTAGTTTAAAACAATATTTATCTGTGAACCATTTCTTACTAGCCGTTGCCAACACATCGCTGCTCTCGCTGTTGTTTATTCATATTTAATACGAAATAAATATTACAAGGTATAGAAGATACTAAGGTAAAGTTTCATTTATTCTATAATACAATACTCTAAAGTCAATCACAGTGGTATATATTTGTGGAGTACAGGTTATTGAAAAAACAGATTGACATGCAAGGCCTAGGTTGAGTTTTCAAAGGTTCGTTTCCAAAAGTCTCTTCCAGTCGGGAATGGACTATAAATATTTCATAAACAAGTGCTTGGTTACATATTTTCATTTTGATGGTGGTAGCATCATTCAACGTTATATCAGACAGCGTGTATTTTCATGAATATCTGTATCAGATTTTTTCATCTCCATGATTACTATTCCTATTTTCTCGAATGCATTAGAGGTATGAATTAATAGCGAATAAACAAAGTAATCGGTAATAACGCCTAGTAAATATAAGTCAGTCTTTAAAAAAATCATGCTGGCGACTTAATGGGCTTGTTTGCCAACATAACAAAGTGAGCATTTTTGTCGTTTATTCTGTGTTCTATAGTTGACAGTAATAAAATCGGTTCTTCCGTTATGCTGTTGAGTTGCAAATCTTTCCTCGTGTGCTCTTGTACGACTTCATAGACCTGTGTAGGTAGTTGTAGTATACTGGCCAGTTGTGCTCTCATTGTACTGCCCTACATTCCTCTATGCATACTGCAAGTACAGTACGCTATCGACTGTTCACGGTGAAATGAGCATTTTTAAAGCCCTGCTCAAGATCTACTTGTATGCTAATTGTATATTCTTCCACCACATGTACAATTTTCGTTACCGTGGGCCTGATCACTTTATTCGTGCGTCGGTCAATGCCAACTTTCATTTTTTTAGAAAAGTAGACATGTTTTTTTGTTCTTACTCATATGCATTTTTAAATAAAGTACAATAAAATATTTTAGTATTAACAAATATTTGCTTAAAACTTGTAAAAACGTTAACACATGGAACTACTTTCTTTCCTTAGTTGCCAACTTTACTGGGAGAGTGACAATCAGTGTACCAGTTAAAATATACGCTGGTAGGGGCAGTGGCATTTTTCAAAGGTTAATTTCAAAAGTGCTAATTTTACCGTGAACAGCCTTTACCTCAGCATGTGCATTTCCAATCCATACGCATTACACTTGCATCCTGATTAGCCTCGATACCATAAAGATAAATATACATTACTGCAGTTATAATCATTGCTCGGTCACAGGCCTTGGTGGGGCGGGAATTTCAGGTCGGAGACACTCGTGTGTGTAGTGTGGGATTCTTCTCAAGGAACTCCCCTTCCCTCCCTCTTAGTCATCAAGGTGCTGTAACACCCATATCTCATCTTACCTCATCAGGTAGGCCGGAACATGTGTGTCCTTCACAGCTGGCCCCACTTCTCGACAGCCTGGTCCATACTTACTTTCTCACAAGGTGGAAACGGCCTGCATGTTTGACCGAAGCTGATGGACCCGTGATTCGAAGGATAAATCGTGAACGCACCGGTGTAACATACAGCAGCCACCATCAGCGTCGAAGTGCTTCTGTAACGAAGGTGTTACGTGTACTGGACCTAGCCGGGACCAGTCACTGCGACTATAGCTGTGCGCTAGGGTTACCAAGACAGTCAAGATAAAAAAATAAATTACATTCCCTTTGGGAAAGGAGGAGATTTCATTAAAAACAAGGTCAGTGCAATTATACGCTGTTCACGGTAAAATAAGCACTTTTGAAAGCACTGCTAAAGATCTACTTTGCATGCACTTTGTGTGTAAAATTTACCTTTGTATGCACTTTGTGTATTCTTCCGCCATATGCAAAATGTACCTTGCCATGGGCATCATCACTTTATTCATCCGTCGGTGAAGTGAAACTGTGGAATTAGTAGGAAAGTAAATCTTACATAAATCTGCTCATTTTTACATTTCGATGTCTTAAAAAACAGAAAGCGAACGAAATAATTTAAGTTATCACAAGTGGTTATCTAACATTTATTATTCAACGTTAAGATGTGGAACTACTTTCCATTCATCGTTACCAACTTTGCTTGACGAATGTCACTCGGTGCGCCCATTAAAATATACGCATGTGGGAAAGTGACTTTTTCTAAGGTTAATTTCAAAAGCGCTCACATTATCGCGAACAGCCTTTATACAGGATAACTATGCATGTTGTTCTTTCCGCATAGACCCACAGTTTAATATTAAAAACGTTGACACATAGTTTGATAAATCATTAGTGTTTTAAGCAAAACAATTTTCATATGTTCAGCCAGTAACAAAACTATGTTCCTATAACCACTTTACATAAAATATGAAGAATAAGTACCATGAAACCACTGAGTTATCACAAGAAAATACATCATTTTCCAGATTACTGGAAACTCATTTTTTAACACGCCATTCGTGTTACTAACTTTATTTTCAATCCCTTTAACATGGACATAAACGGCATTTTCACAATCCCATCGCCATTCTGCACGAAATTTGCGAGGAAAAAAAATTAAGTTAAGGAGATTATAACGAATTTTGCTATAGGCTGTGAAGTAAGCACTTTTGAAACAAGATTTTGAAAATAATTACTGCTCACAACTCCAAAAACATACTGCTTTACATATGGCATGCAGGCTACCCTATAAATGCTGGTTTTAAATATTTTCATTATTTTTCATTTTGAATGTATTTAATAGAATTAGAATAACATTAAAAATTGGTAGCTTTAGATACGTTTTTTACTTTTTCAGGAAATAAATCTTATTCCCAGACAGTTCATTTACTGAGATACAAGCATATTAAGTTGGCATCTAACTGTGGAAAATATTATTAAGGTCTTATTAAAAGTGTATCTGTTCACCTTGCCCACCATTTGAATTATATTTTTGAGATCATGACAATGGAAATAGACTCTTCAGACAGTTATTTATGCTTGTGACAATTAAAGGGTGTCATTTGACAACGCATGTCATCGGATACATGACATGGCGGGAATGTGAAAGTTCACACAACGCAGAAGGCGCAGGAGGTTGCGTGGGAGTGTGGCTGCACATACTCCTCCTGGTCATGATAATATTTTTAATTAATTAATTACAGCAGAAAAGTAAATTGGAAGTCAATTTATAATGAACAAAACTAACAAAATTACTGAAATATTTATTTACGGACAGGGGAATTTTATAAGATAAATTGAAGAACAAAGAACTTACTTATTTCCTGCGTTCCTGTCGCTACCTACGCAGGGCTTAACTTTAGTGTCGAGTTCATAGCGGAACAAGTATGAAGGCTTTCCATCAATCGAAACACTTCAGTGTGGCCGGAGCGGGGATTCCATGCTGAGCGGCGACCGCATGCCATTCGAGTGGTGTAGTGGTTAGACTACTCGCCTCCCGCCAAGGCGAACCGGGTTCAATTCCCGACGAGGTCGCTCCCGGATATTTGCATGTGGGAGTCGTGCCGGGCGATACCGCTGGCCGACGGGATTTTCTCGGGGATTTCCTGTTTTCTTCAACCTTGCATTCCTGCGCTGCTCCATACTCACCTCGCTTCAGGTGGCATTTTGCACGTCTGGTGTAATCTTCTAGACTCGGTTAGGTTTTATTTGCACGAGGCGGAGGAATGTCCTGGAAGTAGAACTTTAGCAGGGCTTCAGAGAAATGTGAAGTAACAGTGAATGGATTATACCAAAACACTCTCTTCGTGGCTGGTGAGTATCACTGCAAGGGGGGGGGGGGTAGGTTGCGGCTTTCTGGACCGATTTCCGGCAGGCAGATCTCGGCATAGAAATGCCACACGTAGAATAACAAAATTAATAAATCCAAGTACACAAGCGACATCTAGTAAATGGGCCGCAAATCGAGACAGGTTTTGGTTTGTTACAGACTGTTTCGTGGAATCGAATACATGATATCTAGAAGACTTTTCGATTATTCATATCTATGGAAGATTCAGCGTCGGCAAGGGGAGTGGCGTCAGACGACTGGAACCTCCATATCACATAATTTCTATTACCCGAATATTCATCCACAGCAAATAGCTCGTGGTTGCCTATTCTTTTTAGCCATAAATTATAAATCTTGTGGCAGGACGTTGGGATTAATATTTTCACGATCTTCACAAGCCGTTACATAACACGTTCTCATTTTACAAAAGTCGAAAAAAGGTTATGTACGTGTGACAAAATTATATTTTTAAAATTTGTGTTCTATTGTAAAGGGATTTTTAACGTCTCCCGGGACGGCTTACAGACTAACTTATAACCTAACTTAATTATCACCCATGCCTTACCCGGGATTCGAACCCAGAGTGTACCACATCCCAGATAGAGGGCGCGCGAACCGACTGCGCCACGGGAGATTTTATATATATATATATATATATATATATATATATATATATATATATATATATATATATATATATATATATAAATGGAATAGCGCTGCGATATGTTGAAAAGGCCCTCGAACTATCAAGAGGAACGTAACAGATGTTCGTATATTAGTGGCCTCCCTATGGCACCCAGATTAACACTAGTTAAGTATTCTATTTGCGGATAGTTGAAAATATTAGCCTACTGGTATGTAATTACAATAGTGAAGTTGGGTTTTGCGTACTGTAGTGGCGGTGTTAGTGTTGTTCCTCTGGCCACTTTTGCATCAAGACGATTATGCATTAGTTAAAAGGCCATTGTTTCAAATTTTGAGAATAATATTATAGCAATGGAGACTCGTTTAAAGCCCATAACATGTTTATGAAATCGCTTGATACCTAGATGGTGTGCGCATGGTTGGTATTTAGTTTTGGCGTTAAATATTTGTTACGATGTTAAGTAAATCGTTCCGATTTAGATCCCTGTGTTGGGAAATAGTACTGTGATGTTAGCAAGGACAATCTGTGGGTGCCGCGTCGTTCGAGACTTGAACCTTCTTAATTTATTCTAGTAACGTCAACACTAGAACGATCAAAGATTGTATACACATAATTTGTATCACAGTAAGTTTTCAGATCCTACATGAATTTTAGTTTTCTAAACATTGTTTACAATGATCTGAATGCGGTAATAAATGAGAAAACAAAGACGCATTTTCTGTTACGAATAACTCCTTACTCCTTGTTTACGAGCCTATTAAAGTGTGACTTGACGTAGAAAACACGACTGTTTTGAACTCACGTGATGGCCTCGTCAACGGAGTTGTTGGTGAATAGGAAATAATACACAAGTTAAAAAAGCCACTTACAACACCAACTACAGCCGCTCACGTAAGCGAAATGATACGCCATTCGCCAATCAACGCTTGGTAACCTACTTGCCAGTTAGCAGCCCAGTTAATAAAGAGCATTTCGCAGCTCGCAATAGCCAATCAGATACCAGGCCCATTTCACTCACCGGATCGTACGCAGCCAATCGGAAAATGGGCACGGCCACATCAAAGAAACTTCGGCACGTTATCGCACTTGTGTAGTTAACCTACTGAGTAGCCGGTGAGGTGCAATGTCGGGACGTGGTGGCTGGAAGGTGTAGGTGCAGGAGGCAGTAGTGAACAGTAGTGCGCAAACACAAGCACACTTTGCAGGCCCTCACCGTCGAGTACTGCCCTCATGTCTAGACTCCCGACACCTCCTTGAATTAGTAATCGAGAGTCTATTTCTGCCTGTTGTACAGCTTCCCATCATACATAAAAGGTAACAATCACACATATGTAGGCGGTTCACGGTAAACTGACCACTTTTTAAAGCTCTACTTAAGAGTCAATTACATTGGGCGAGTTTACTAGCCGGCAAATTCACTAGCTGCTAGTAAACTCACCCAATGTAATCAAGTTTACTAGCTAACTAGCAGGTAGCTCAGCTAGTGCGAGTAAAGTTGAAAGCTGGGCAACTTTTCTCGCTACTCGCTGGCGTGTATGATTACGCACAACTAGTAAACTAGTTGTGCGTAATCATAGTTGCTAGTGAAATCGCTGCGAGTGTCCCGGTGGTTCCTGGTTTCAGTGTCTACAAAATGTCGACGGGAATAGTTCCCGCGGGAGTCGTTGTTTTAGCTCATGTCTTAAAAAGGGAGCTAGAAAGAAAAGAACAGCAGAAATAGAGGCGTAGAAAAGTGTGGGTAGAAGCATGGATAGAAAGACGTGAGAAATTTGGTGCATCGAGCAATTTACGGAAAGAGTTGAAGGACGAAGATCCTGTGGCGTACCGGAATATTTTGAGATTAGACTGTACCCATTTTGATGATTTACTGCAGATGGTAGATGGAATGCTCAAGAAACATGCTATGACAATGAGAAGGGCAATCCCAGTAGCCACAAAACTGGAAGTTACACTACGTTATCTAGCAACTGGTGATTCCTTCAAGTCTCTAGAATACCTGTTTATAGAGTTCCGGAACCAACAATTTCGAAGTTTTTTTTGCCAAAAGTATAGTTACAGTATACAGTAACACTATACAGGTACAGTATATATTAGTAAAAAGTTTCAATTCAAATGTAGACTACTGCAGTGGAGTACTTGGTCCAAACGTATTCTTATGACCTCATTCAAAACGTCATGATCGTCGTTTGAAGAGACAGAATGCGAAGCAAGTGAATGGTCAGACGATGGTGAAAATGAAAAATCGAAAACTTGTGGTGTGTTTGAATAAACCACATTCTCCAAAGAAGACAGCTTGGAACGAATTATACAGTTTTGAATTTCCTGCTGTAGTAAGATGGCTTGTCGCTGTGGTAGCTGACGAAGCTCAGCTGCAACAAACTTTCCGAACTGGTCATACAGCTTCTCAGTTGCATTCTGTGCAATCCTGTCCGATCGGTTAAGCGCGGCTGATATTTCAGGTGATTGTTCGGATGCTGCTCGTTTTTAAACCTTTTCATTGGCGTCAATGGTGGTCTCATTTTTGCGGGCGACTTGTTCTTGAATCGTTATTCTGGGCAGTAGTTGTAGTTGTTGGCGGTCTCAACAGATTCCCTACAGCTATCACCGCCCTCATCTGGCTCTGTTCCTCGACTGTTTTCTGATAGATCCTAGAAATACAAACATGTTAGTGATTTAATTAATTAAAAATGTGCATTTATTACTTCGATTGTTTACAGGTACCTAAAACAGTTGATGAATGGAAAGAAATCGAAAAGACATTCTTCCAGCGTTGGAATTTTCCTAGATGCCATCGACAGGAAACACGTCATAATTAAAAGACCTCCATGTTCCGGTTCAGTCTACTTCAATGACAAAAGAACCTATAGTATCATATTATTTGCTATGGTTGATACCGATTAATGCTTCACTTACATCGACATTGGTGGAAATGGCCGAGCAAGTGAGAGAGCAATATTTAGAGATAGTACTCTGAACATTGCAATGGAAAGTGATACTCCTGGGATGCCTGAATACGCCGTTATTATTGGAGATTATGCTTTCCCTTTAAGAACAAATCTACTGAAACCTTACAGCAAAACTGCTCTCAGTACTGTGGAAAAAACATTTAATTATAGTCTATCCCGTGCTAGAAGAGTTGTAGAGAATGCTTTTGGCATACTTGTATGGCGGTTCAGAGTATTTTCAAGACCAAATGAGTAGAAACCCGAAACTACCGATAAAGTAATTTGGGCTGCTTGCAGTCTTCATAACTGGCTACCAAAAACTGCTCCAGGCAACTACTTACCTCAACCAACAATCAGTAGATAGAGAGTATTTAAACACTGGGAATATTACACCTGGGGTCTGGAGGGGAAAATGCCAACTTTCTACAACCTCTTAATAATCTAGACAGCAATAATTACAAACGTGCTGCTGAGGAGGTCAGACGAACGTATGCTACATGCTTTACAGAAGAACATCCTCTGCCTTGGCAATGGGAGAAAGTTGGAATAACGGTCTGATTATTTAATTAATAATGATCTGTTTAATATTGATCTGTAAATAAATAGACGTTGAAATGTATATTTAACTGACCACATTTGATTTGCTGCTTCTTGTAGACAAAACCTTGGCCAAATAATTTGCGTCCTTGATTGAGTTCCTGTCTATAAACATATTTAATTGATTTAATTTTTGCCTTCAGTTGCTTCACATCCATTCCTCAAGTAATTGTTTTTCAGTAAGCTCATTATAAAGGTGTTTGAAAATTTCATTTTTAAATTTGGTATTACAATAGTCTTTGTGTTGTATGTTCTATAATACAGGGTACTGCTGGTAAATGTTAAGGAACGCAGCAATATGATCTGCGTTCCACTTATTATTATTATTTTTAACAACACTAGAACACAATAGCCAGAAAAATTCAGCACATGAAAAGCAAGCAAAGAAAGCAACAACGTAGACGTAACAGGTGATGCAACCTCGCCAGCTAGTTGGCTACTGAGCGAGTGGAATGTTGTTGTGTGTAATCACCATCAGCGCTGACTCGCCCGCTACTTTCCTCGCCGGCTAGTAGCTAGTAAACTCGCCCAATGTAATTGACCCTTAAGGGTGGGATGGACCCCCGCGACCAAGGTCAAGAAATGAGGGAGCGATAAGGCCGAAACTAACACGCACTTCTAGCGCCTCATCGCTCCTAAGCGCAAGGCTTGCAGTGTTTCCGTCGTGATACTGTGCAGTTTTATTACACGCGAGGAAAGACTACTGATGAACTACGCCCGTATATTTGTACTTTTCTCTTGCCGCGTAAGGAAACTGTATAGGCAAATTTTAAAAATGTGACATTTGACAATTTTCACGAATTTTTTTTTTCCAACAATACGCGTAATATGACAAAAGTAAAAAAAAAGGGGCATATATATATATATTTTTTTTTAATCATTTCTGACAATTAAGTCGCATTTGCAGAACATTTATTTACCGGGACGCGTATTCGCGCAAACAACTATTTCACACAAATGCAGGGGTACATCCCATCTTAAGATTTATTTGTATGCTCATTGTGTATTCACCCACCATTTGTAAAGTTAACACTGCCATGGGCCTTATTATTCATGCACCGGTCAAGCGAGACTGTGAAACAATCAGGAAAGAACATATTCTAAAATTTGCTAATTCTTGCACATGTGTGTATAAGAAAACAAAACGCAAATAAATCATTTCAGTATCCATACTGTTTACATAGCGCTTTTAACTAGAGGCTAAGACATGGAACTGCTTTTCATCCGTCGGTACCAACTTGACTGACCCCCTTTCAGTCAGTGTGTTGATTATAATCCAGTCATGATTACTTCACACTTTTCTGAAGCCCTCTTGAAGTTCTACTTCCACGATATTCCTCCGCATCATGCAATCTAAACTTAACTAAGTCTAGAAAAATACGCCAAAGGACAATGCACAGAATTCTTGCGCATTCAGTTGTAATACTATTTTGAACGAGAACTATTACTTACTAGGCGCTACCAACACACATGTTTTATATCACTCGCCTATACACATATAAACCTACTCATCCCACGGGAGGGAGGGTAAAGAAGCACTCATCTTATAAAACCCCATTGACCGTGCCCCTTGATTTCAATACTATTTTTAAGTTTCGCACAAAATGTTATTAAATGTTTATAGCAAAATACTTTCTCAAGTCACTTTAGGTCAGGTTCAAAATAACGTTCACAGTCTCTCATACGTATGGCTTAAACAATATATTGAGCGTAACCACATTTGATTCCAGTTCCATCGCTCTCACCATTAGTTTTAATGACATTATAAGGTTGGCATAAAAAGTCTTGCAAACTATAGTTTACTGTATAATCATAGGCCGTTCACGGTAAAGTGAGCACTTTTTGAAGCTGTTCCATCAGACATAATAACCAATAAATACATTTCATTGTGGCCTCAGACTTTTGGTTTTGGGTATGGTGAATGTATACACTGTGTAATTACTTACATGGCAGGGTGTACATTAACAAGTGGCGGAAGGTTATAAATCCGCTGACACAAAATAAAAAAAGTAACTACGACTTCACTTTACCGTGAACGGCCTATACACACATCTAAGAATTACCAAGCCCAACCCAAAATATACGTGTCTCATTTGAAGTCTTATTTGCGCTACATTTGCGCTACATTTGCGCTACAAAAACTCAGAACACGCAATATAAAAGAGATTATCATTAAAAGCCGTACACAATTTTCCATGAGGGATACCGCGCAGCAACGCACTGACGAGAAATCTATTTTGTTTCACCACGCGTATTTCTCGTAATCCGGGAGACGTCGACGCCAGAATCTAAAAGTACCATACCTTTGCAGCGGCCTTGCAAAAGACCCGACGAAAAACTCAGCAAGCCAAGACGTCCTCGGAGACTCCGTGTTGCTGCCGCCAGCGTTCCCCCCCCCCCCCAAAATCGCGATGTCTCTAGTCTTCTATCCCAACGATGTGGAGCGGAGCTTAGATCACACGCCGACGCACAAATTTTCATTAAGCTCCCTTAACGCATTTTGGAAGGGAGTCAATCGTACTAACCACTTTGGCGCTCGTGACGCTTAATGCAGAAAGGCAAAAAGTACAAGTACGCCACCACATATCATGAGCGGAAATTTAACAATCCTCGTGACGGAATTAAACTCTCCTTACATACACAATTCCGTCAGGGGTGACAATATAGACTTTTATATAGACACTCGTCTGCGCGTAATGTTCAGAGTTCACGAGATGGTGTAACAAGTGCTAATTCCCACGACAAATACTTATTATAAAATGTTGTCATATAAAGAGCAAGGCGTGCCGAGTCTCAAGGATAGTGTGTCCAACGCCGTCCTCGAGTTCGTACCACGAGTTACATTTCGCATCTAACACGTCGTAAATCACAGTCCCATTTATATCGGGTCGTGCAGCTGATAAACTTACTGGCACTATCATCAGGCAACGCGTTAAAAATATTGCAGCCCGCGGGCGCTCTTTACACGCACATCGCACGTCATCCAGGCGATCGGACCATCAAACTGCACTCGACCCGCGCGTGCATTGGCCGACGGGCTCACGCCATAGATAAATAAGGTGTTAATAGATCGGTATCTGCTATGTTAATATCTTCAACAGAGGACGCACTGCGATCGTAGCGCCTTCATGAACTGAACATCAAATTGGCGGCCGGCAGCGGGGAATTTGAATGAATTTTTTGTGTGTATGTATGTATGTACGTATATATGTAATATATATATATATGGAATATATATGTGTGTAATATATATAAGATAAAATTATGATAGTCAGTGAAATCCCAACAGAGATAAATATGTATTTGTGTTAGAAATATATTTATATAAATTATATATATTGTTACAATTTCTCTCTCTAGAAATTAAGTGGGCCAAACAAAGTTCGTGAAGTGATGGAGGTCTTAATAAAAAGAATTAATTATAATTTTCAATTTTTATTTCCTATAACTACGGCAAAATTCTCTGAACTCAAACTCTCACAATAAATTGAAATCACTTACTGTTCAGAATTGACACCAATTAATAAAATTTATAATTACGACAAGGAAATCAATTAAATTAAACAATTAAAGATCAGTCCCAACATACAGTATATCAACCTATTCAAATATTTTATAATTTATGCGTTCATATTTGAAAGTTCGAATATTTACAATAAAATCAGTATTACACTTCCATTCAGACCCACCTCAGTTTAGTCCATGTCCCGCCAGTCGCAATGTTCTAGAGTCCTCCAAGCGCGCTCACGCACAGTACGCTTCACTCGTCGGTTTCACACCCTCTCGTCCATTCTAGCCACGAACACCTCACTCGCCGTCGTCCCGCAATCTCCAGTCGTCGTCCATACTTATCTTCGCTCGCACACACTCACCAGACGGCCTCCGTCAAAGACTGCCGGCCGCTGGGTTGCGGCAGTATATATAGGTCTTAGGCCGCCACCTAGAATCTTCCCCAACTTGCATGATGCGTTGCGGAGGGCTGATGCGCCAGCCAGTCTCACCAGAACATTCTCGAGTTGTCGCAAAACGTATTGGAAACTCTAGCAGGCGAGATGAGGTTTGTGACGCCAGCAAGTCTCGCCGCTGTCGGCATTCACGGGGTTCCCAGAAGGGAGGCAGACAGCCATGAACGCATCGTTTAAGGAAGAGGGGAGGGCGAGGTAGGTCTCAGATTAGAGCGCGGGGCAGCGGAGTCGGCGACAGCTCTAGCACGTAACAATATATAAAAACACTATATATATATACATGTTTTACATATATAAACATATTTATATATAAATATATTTACATAAAATAGATTTATATATACATTGTTTTTATATGTATAACATATTTATATACATAAATGCATATTTATCTCTGTAGAGAATCCATTAACCGTCATTTTAATTCGACCAACTGAAGTTTCATTTTCGGTGCATATGTTTTTATTTATTTCCATCCTTTCCTTTTAGATTTTGTTTTGTTTCATATTTGAAATGGCAGTCACACATACTTTTATACTGGATTTACATTGATGCGACAGTAAATTGTGGTTGTAACGAAAACACTGTGATGCGATGCGACATCAAAAACAATATATTGACTACTTATCAATATCTTGAAAATACAAAAATGTTGCAGAAGGCCATATGTGTGTTTACCAAAATGATTATAGAAGAATAACACAACACAAACACATGAATGTTATGCTTTGTAGTTTTGGAAAAAATGGTATGGGCCTAACTCAACCAATGTAGGATATAGCTAGGTTGGCATACCAACCGGTTTTATTTTTGCCTAGTTATGTTTGTTTGGAATCTGTTTTATTTTATTTCTAAGATAAAAGGAAACAGTGAGAGAATTGTGGGGGTTATTTAGTTTTACGTCTTTCGTGAGGCGGCGTTGTTTTGATGTTCTTATGAGTGAAAATTTTAACTTCAATGAAAAAACAAAATGCGATATATACGTCGCTGTTCGTATTCGTACAGATGCAGCAATATACACACTCATCACACACTTTGGCCGAAGTAAACATTACACTCGTTGAATTTACGATATAGGTAAATAAACAAATATTATTTAAAAACTACAAAAGTGTCTAAAGTGCGGCTTTATGAGGTCACATACCTTTCAATGCATTATTTACAAAACACGCAAATTTTACTGTAAAATTCGCAACCCCTTGAAAACATGTTTTTCTATGGAAATCGTTACAAGTTTACTTCACTAAAGTCACATCTGTTCATCACTAGCATTAAATAATCTAGTTGCAGAATAATTCCATAAAACCAACATTTCGCACATTTCCTGAAGTCAACAAACTTAACCATGTAGATTTGTCACTTCATTGTGGACAGCGGTTACAGTAAGATAAATGGTAGGATCGAGCAGATTTAAGAAACTGTAAACACAAATCAATTAATATTACCTTTCACTTAAACAAGACGACACACTACAATGTTTCCTACAATCAATTATGCTTAAAGAAAGCAGTGAAAATAATTTAGGCCTACAGATAAAATATTCCTACAACACCAACAACAATATCTATCTATCTATCTAATCTAAAGCGTGCAAAAGCACGTGGCATTGGATTTAACCGTACAGCCATACAACCATCTAAACGGAATACAAGAAACGTCGAAAACAAGAACAAACGTGATTAAACACGGCAGAAAAACACCAAAACTCGAAGAATCCAAAATTCGAAGGTCCATTTAACTCGCAGGAACATCAAACGGCACACACACACATAATGACGTCAAGATCGCGACGCCGAGACTCAAAAATACGATCCGTACACGACGACGGATACTACACTATACCAACATGATAATATCTTCGCATGTTATTACAAATGTTACCAATTAACATTGTCACCACTCTTTCAGCAAGAAAATACACTTGTTTATTGACGACTGTCGCACCCGTGACGTAATTAGATGTTATTTCTACCCAGAAAATCCGTCGTACCCGAGATTTCTGTCGCGTTGTCACAAAATAATTGTCTGCAATTGAGTGAAACATTACTTGAATTAGTATTGGTACAGAATTTGTGTGTATTTTTTGGGCTTGCTTATGTTACGTGTAGGATAATTGTATATAGTATTTGATGTCAATTTCATAATCATCCTTTGGACTTGTAATATGATACATGGAAAGAATCATACATAATACAAAATGCCAGAAACCGAACCACTCAAGTCTACTCAAACAAGCTACAAATTTAACATACATATGTAGGCCTAAGTAGAATACAAGTTCAAAATCTTTAAAACAAAAATATCTAAGACACATACACACCATAAATAGTACATATCCATACTATAATATAAAATTAATTTTCTAGGAGCAATTTTGTTTACTTTAAATGCTGAGAGAGGCAATATATCTTAAGTATCTATGGTGGGAATTGTGTGTATATTTACAGCATCACCCTTACTCCTACTAAGTACATGCAGGGCCTAATGAACTTGACCCATTTCTTTGAATATAAATTAATCTTAGATAAATTTACAAAGGTGATATATTTGTACAGCCTATTCATGGCAAAGTGAGCACTTTATAATGCAATATCATCAGACATATCTTAACCAATAAAAACATTTCATTATGGCCTTGGCCTTTTGTTTAGAGTATGAGGAAATGTTTAAAATGTTTTAATCACTCACATGGCAGTGTCTATCTTCTCGTTATTGTACTGCAATATATTTTTTCATAAATGACTGAAGATACAGTTGACAGTACTTCAGGTCGAGTTGATTATTACAATGCAAGCCCAAATAGAGCAGGTGAGAAACCAAACATTCCAATTTTCGTTTTGTATAAGTAAGCAAAATTTATGAAGTGTATTAATAAAAATAGTGATTTTTATTTAAGTACAGTAAGCAATTTTATTTTAGCAGATTCACATCCCTCCACATGTTAATGTAAACACTGCCATGTGAGTACCTAATTTACAGTATGTATAGTTTCCCATACTCTATAAACAAAAGGCCGAGGCCATAATGAAATGCATTTATTGGTTAAAATGTCTGATGAGACTGCATCATAAATGCTCACATTACCATGAACAAGCAATGCAATTATATCATCTTTGTAAATGTATCTAAGAATAATTGATACTAAAAGAAATGGCAAGTTCATTAAGCCTACATGTTACCAAGAAAAACTAGACTAATGCATTTTCATTAGGCCCTTCATGTACTTAGTAGGTGGAAGGGTGACGCTGTAAATATACACACAATTCCCAACATAGACACTTTGGAAATATTCACAACGCTATCCACGTATTGTATTTCAAGTCCAGGTTAACTAAAAGGATGATTATAAAATTAGCGACAAATACTGTATACAATTATCCTACGCGTTACATAATGAAGCCCAAAAAGTACACACAAATTCTGTACTGTACCAATAATAATTCTTACCTGACAAATTCAGGTTAGGCAAGGAATTAGGATTCAGCCGTTTCGTAACAGCGCTGAACCACTCTTTCCCGAAATGCCAACTACAAATCTTTAATTTCTTGTAGATATCGTCATTACTCAATTCCTTATATTTTGGCGATGCTAATAACCGCTTCCACAATTTGAACCTATGTGTACAATAAAGACCAGGAAACCTGCATTTACTTCCCGATTCGTCTTTGCAACCTGGAATAAAGCACTTCGTCATCCTGCAGATCACACCACGTACTTAATTTATTATGTATACTTATACGCGTTGTCAACAGGCACTAAACACAATCTAAGAATGACCGCCATTAATCTGGAACACAATAAAAAAAATAAATTTACAAGGACGGAGGTAGGCAGAAACAAACAAACAACACTAGCACCGGAATTGAAACTGGGGGTTGGTCGTGCTAAAATGACGGTCAACAGAATCCCTATATAGATAACAGGCATGGCTCACACTGTCCACGACCGGCGATTCTCTCAAGAGGACTGTCTTTAGCACACACCTCCACGCTCTCACAAGCAAACTCACTCCAGCAGACTTCACTTCCGCGTACTCTGGCGGACTGCCACCCACAGACTGTCTCAGCGCAGACTCGCACGAACGACCCACACATATAGTCCATTCCCAATTGGAAGCGACTTATGAAAATCAACCTTTGAAAAAACACTCTAGGCATAACACGTCAACCTTCCCCCCCCCCCCCACACCGATAATCTGTATTCCACAAATATATGACACTGTGGTTAATTTTAGAGTACTGTATTATTGAATAAATGAAACTTTACCTTAATATCTTTTATAACTTGCAATATTTATTTCTTTTTAAAAATGAATTAACAACAGCGAGAGCAGCGACGTGTTGGCAACTGCCGGTAAGAAATAGTTCACAATTAAAATATTATCTTAACCTAATTTTTTTAGTATTCTATTTGTAAAGTAAACGGTGTCTATTTAAATATTTAGGTAGCCCCAATTGCAACGTATCTCATTTTTACAGTTTGAAATAACAGCGGAAAATATCGTGAGTAGGCCTTAATGTTACGGTGTTGTTTTATTGAGCGAGAGCAACTTTGAAGCAACTGTCTACTGAGACAGTGTGTTTCTTCGTCTCTTTCACACTCGGGAAGTTTCACTTCGCTAGTACGCGGTAAAATTGTACCAGTTTTCAATTGTAGTATATTTAATTATTATTACAGCATAATAATGATTTTTTAATTTGTAATTTACAACTGAAAAGATATTTTAATGTTTGAATACATATTTTAATATATTTAGATATGATGGCGGGGCAGAAACAAAGTGAAGTTGGCAGACGTGGTGAGCCATGACTTGGCGTGTTGCTGTTTTACCGAACGAAGTGTAAATTATACTTATTCCGAAAAATTATTCAAATTACATCACGTTTGTAGACGTAGTGTTTTTTAAACCTACCTAAGCAAGTTACAAGGTTGTGATAAATCTGTGTTTTCGTGGCAGTAATAAATATACTGTTACGGTGTGTGTCGTTAACCACTGCGTATGAAATAACGTGGCGTGGCTGCGTGGTGATCGTTACGCTGGATCTGTGTGTGTGCTTGATTTCAAATATTTGAACCCGTTGTTTTGCTTCGTCATCGCACGTCTCTATTACAGTACCTACTTACGATTTTACGTCCCTCACTGTAAATTACTTTCCCCCTTTTTTACTTGAAGTCATGGCAGGAATGATAAATCAACCCATCAAAATGGTTCAATTTTCTAAAGATAAAAATATCCACAATTATGAAAGCATGTTTTGATAATGTTCAGATGGGTCACTGACAGATCTCACGTTTGCCATTACCAGTACATCGAGCAACTCGTCGCACGGCTTATTTCATACGTGTTGGTGGAACCACCATAAAACAGATCTCAAAATAAAATAAAATTAGAATTGAAACTGACCCCAACAGATTATTATCTGGGGTCACTGGGGCTGATCGATTAGCATGCTCGCCTCCCACCAAGGCGATCCGGGCTCAGTCCCCAGCCGGGTCACCGGATTTTCGCAAGAAAGAATCGTGCCGGACGATGCCATTGGTCGGCGGATTTTCTCGTGGATCTCTCGTTTCCTCTGCCCCTTCATTTCGGCGCCGCTCCATTTTCACTTCAATCACCCTCATCGGCTCTCAAGACCTCGCTGTTAAGAGCCGCCCAAGTCTCTTCACTTCAACAAAACCTCGGAAACGTTAAAACACGGGACCGATGTTTGCGCACACGACTTTACTACTTTCTCCAGCCTCACCCCAGCCCCATCTACCCCACCGCCAGGGCCGCTCGTTTCTGTCACGCACAGTAAACGTATTTAACGTGTAAAACATTCATATCCTTTTATTCGTCTGTTTCCACACCAAGCAACGCTCTAAATGAAATATAAATTTAATAAAGTTAAGGGCGATATATTATAATTGAAAGGCAGAAATGTTGAAAAACCAAATCTAAGTCACTGTATGAACACGTCATTTCGATAGAAATGACTGTTAGGGCCCTGCTACAATTGCCATCTCCTCTTTCCTCGGACGTCCTCGGTCCTCGCTGACGTCACGAGATTCGCACACAATTTGCTGCTACAAAAGATGTCCCATGCTGTCCCGACAAGCAGGTTTCGAAAACTGCTACCAGGTAGCAGTAAATGCTTTGCGCCATTTTGCTTTATTTGTTTGTTTAGAGTCATGAGTATTAGACTAGTATAAATTTGACGTGCTGATTTAAAGGCGATTTTGGTTATTGTAGTAGTTTATCTATTTTTATATCGGTTATTTGAATATATTTTCCTCATATTCGCACTTCGTTTTTATACAAAATTAAATTCCTTCATTGTAATAAATTTTTCCTTGATTTTGCATTTCTGAAATTCGTGTTTTTATTGGATAATTCAGGCAGCAACTACAAGGCGCATATCTATTACTTACAATATTAATTCCGGTCAGCACTGGCACACTTCATATTCACTTCGATAATTATATTTACAATTGTTTTTGATTACTATTACAGATTACGTGCGTATTTCACCGGAAAATAATTCTTATTCTTCCATGAAAGTCTCGAGGACCGGGGACAACCGAGGACCGGGACAACCGAGGACCGGGACAACCGAGGACAGGGGACAACGGAGGACAGGGGACAACCGAGAACAAAAAATTAGAAATTGACCAATCTGCCGAGGACCGGGGACAGAGGAAATGCGAGGACAAGCGGGAACATGGCTCTGATGTCACATGATCACGTGGGCCTATCAGTTCTCGCGACTCCAGGGACAGGGAACATGGCAATTGTAGCAGGGCCCTTAATGAGCCAAAGTTGTGAACATGCGAGGAAGACGGGTCCAGCTCATCTTCAGTATATGGTCGGCAGGCGAGTGTGAAGAGAACCAACGAGAGGGCTGGATGCTGGTTGTGACGTGGCGCTGCGCCGGAGGAAGGTGGCAGGCCGACCTTGGGCCTCCAGCTGAAGGACCGGTCTGTCGTACTGCCGCTGCGCGCCGCCTTGTTCTCCAAATTCTACTGACGGCGTCACTTGTCTTGCTCCTAACTGTCAGTCACTGCTTGACTCTAGCAAAAACTTTGCACTCCAGTAAAACTCGTAGGACACACGGTGGACATGTTGGTAACATTCTATTAGAATAACTTGCAGGACTTATTTGATACTTCTTTTAATGCGAACAGTTACGCGTGTTTTAAAACGGCGATCAAATTTCCACACAATCAATGCTACCGTATAGATCACGGAATGTGCCATAGGAAACGGTCGACTGCCGTAATGTCCTCAAACAACACGTAGGAGATAGTGCTAGTAAAAAATCGTTCACAAACTTTGCCATGCTAAATAAATAATGTGTCAGGAATATAAATACGAGTTAGTTGTCTATATCCAATGTTTTTGCTAATTGCAGCTGGCTCACGTTCAGTGGACCTAGTATATAACATGTATTTTTCCACGCTGACGTCAGAGACAAGTGACCCAAGCACGCGCTTCGACCCCACTGCCTGTGTGCGGTAGTTAATGAATGAACAGGCGTACAGTCTAGCTGCAAACAGCTATGGGACTTCAAGGAACGGCTTCTGTATAATTCCATTACAGCAAAGACTGTAACAAAGTTCGTTGCAGGTACCTGTATATATTTTGCATGTATTGACTTAGTATACGATCTAACAGTTTTAAAATTCTCCTTTAATTTCATCTGTTGGTCTCAAAAACTTCGAAACAGTATTTGCAACATGCAAGATGTCATGAAACTTCTATACAAATTTACTGCGAATTCTAATTTATTGTCAATGAAAATAGTTTGTAAACATGTGCAGTTGTGTGTTCTTAAAAATAATTAGTATTTGAGGAGCACTTAAACGTTGTTAACACACCAAGTATAACTGCATAATTAAGCACATCCCTACATCGATAAAAAAATCCCTCAATCACTAACTTAGAGTATTTACAGAAGTGTTAGGAGATAATTAAGGAAACTAATTTTAGGTCCTGATGTCTTATAAGAAGTGTAGCATTCAAATTGGTTACTACTGAAGCTAGTTTCTCTTTAGTTCTAATAGCCGACCTCCCGTGGGGCAGTCGGTTGGGTGCGAGAGACTCTGGGTTCGAATCCCGGGTAAGGCATGGGTGTTAATTTAAGTTATGTTATAAGTTAGTCTGTAAGCTGTTCCCTGCTAAGCTTTCAAGCATAAAACCGGGGGACGTTAAAAAGCCCTTTACATTACATTGGGCGATAGGGAAATCGCCACCAAATTATGTTGTTTTTTAATGTCTTTTTGTGTGTTTTTATTCAGATTTTGCACGATTATTTTATTGACCGGCCATAGATTAGTTAATATCATTGAATTGTATTTATTACATCTTATTCTTAAATTGATACAGTGCTAATGTTAATATATAGAGTAATTTGTTATGTACCTAGTATATTAGCGGCATAGTCAAAATTATAGTGTAAAGAGATACCGCTGCATTGCGCCACTGCCGAAAGCCGTGTGATGTCACCTAATCGACGCAGTGTATAGTTCATTCCCCACTGGAATCAACTTTCTCGGAGCCCTGCTAATTATTTACTTGCAGGCCCGTTTCGTATCCTTCCGCCAAATGTAAACAAACATTGCCATGTGACTGGCTTGTAGCATCTGTCAAAATAAATGTTTACATGCCATTGTGTGTGTAGATGTGTTCGTATACTTTCGCTACACCTACAAATAAACATTGAAATGTGACTTCTACTTTTATACCTGTCAAATGTGTTGTTTGCAATTTACAGCTTTTCAAAGAATTCTGTCTTAGGTCTATTTCAAAAACCATTACGTACGAAGATTCACAGTTTAGGTCTAACATTATTTAAGTCAGTTTTATGGCGTTTTAAAAATGCCTGAATTAACGATAGTTCTTACGGTTACATTACATTAACATATTTGTTTTCTACGACATAGCACATTACACGTAATGCACGTTAATATTTTGCCGCGACTGTGTTAAACACTGTTACAACTGCGGGGTAATAAATTGTAGTATTTGGCTTTTTGTAATTGATATGTATTGGGTTATTTCTTTAAAAGGACGGGCTCAGTTCGAATAACAAAGGAATAGCCAGTCCAACGAAAAAGTGACATTAAAATCAAGCACGCAACTCGTGTCGCTCATTTTTTGTCATACAAACTTAAAATATAGCGGTGAACATGCACACAAAAAAGCCTACAGTAACTTTTATTCCGCTCATATTTATATGTATCGTTACTTACTGCGTATTAGGTTTATTGGCATTTATTGGTGCTAGGCCTGGTTATTTTGTTGGAATTGGTGGCAAATCGCGCTACACGACTGTGCTCTAAACACCCAGGCTAAAGGTACAACGTTGTAATAAATAAACAGATGTGGATGTAAATACATAACTTCGTCACAAAAACAGTTCACATTTAAAACGTATAAATAGTTCACATCAAATATTTGAAATCATGCGCACACACAGATCCATCGTAACGATCACCACGCAGCCACGCCACTTCATACGCAGTGGTTAACGACACACACCGTAACAGTATATTTATTACTGCCGCGGAAACACAGATTTATCACAACCTTGTAACTTGCTTAGGCAGGTTTAAAAAACACTACATCTACAAACGTGATGTAATTTGAATAATTTTTTGGAATAAGTATAATTTACGCTTCGTTCGGTAAAACAGCAACACGCCAAGTCATGGCTCACCACGTCTGCCAACTTCACTTTGTTTCTGCCCCGCCATCATATCTAAATATATTAAAATAAGTATTCAAACATTAAAATATCTTTTCAGTTGTAAATTACAAATTAAAAAATCATTATTATGCTGTAATAATAATGAAATATACTGCAATTGAAAACTGGTACAATTTTACCGCGTACTAGCGAAGTGAAACTTCCCGAGTGTGAAAGAGACGAAGAAACACACTGTCTCAGCAGACAGTTGCTTCAAAGTTGCTCTCGCTCAATAAAACAACACCGTTCCATTATGGCCTACTCACGATATTTTCCGCTGTTATTTCAAACTGTAAAAATGAGATACGTTGCCATCGGGGCTACCTAAATATTTAAATAGGCACCGTTTACTTTACAAATAGAATACTAAAACAATTAGGTTAAGATAATATTTTAACTGTGAACTATTTCTTACCGGCCGTTGCCAACACGTCGCTGCTCTCGCTGTTGTTAATTCATTTTTAAAAAGAAATAAATATTGCAAGTTATAAAAGATATTAAGGTAAAGTTTCATTTATTCAATAATACAGTACTCTAAAATTAACCACAGTGTCATATATTTGTGGAATACAGATTATCGGTGTGGGGGGGGGGGGGGAAGGTTGACGTGTTATGCCTAGAGTGTTTTTTCAAAGGTTGATTTTCATAAGTCGCTTCCAATTGGGAATGGACTATATGTGTGGGTCGTTCGTGCGAGTCTGCGCTGAGACAGTCTGTGGGTGGCAGTCCGCCAGAGTACGCGGAAGTGAAGTCTGCTGGAGTGAGTTTGCTTGTGAGAGCGTGGAGGTGTGTGCTAAAGACAGTCCTCTTGAGAGAATCGCCGGTCGTGGACAGTGTGAGCCATGCCTGTTATCTATATAGGGATTCTGTTGACCGTCATTTTAGCACGACCAACCCCCAGTTTCAATTCCGGTGCTAGTGTTGTTTGTTTGTTTCTGCCTACCTCCGTCCTTGTAAATTTATTTTTTTTATTGTGTTCCAGATTAATGGCGGTCATTCTTAGATTGTGTTTAGTGCCTGTTGACAACGCTTATAAGTATACATAATAAATTAAGTACGTGGTGTGATCTACAGGATGACGAAGTGCTTTATTCCAGGTTGCAAAGACGAATCGGGAAGTAAATGCAGGTTTCCTGGTCTTTATTGTACACATAGGTTCAAATTGTGGAAGCGGTTATTAGCATCGCCAAAATATAAGGAATTGAGTAATGACGATATCTACAAGAAATTAAAGATTTGTTGTTGGCATTTCGGGAAAGAGTGGTTCAGCGCTGTTACGAAACGGCTGAATCCTAATTCCTTGCCTAACCTGAATTTGTCAGGTAAGAATTATTATTGGTACAGTACAGAATTTGTGTGTACTTTTTGGGCTTCATTATGTAACGCGTAGGATAATTGTATACAGTATTTGTCGCTAATTTTATAGTCATCCTATTAGTTAACCTGGACTTGTAATACAATACGTGGATAGCGTTGTGAATATTTCCAAAGTGTCTATGTTGGGAATTGTGTGTATATTTACAGCGTCACCCTTCCACCTACTAAGTACATGAAGGGCCTAATGAAAATGCATTAGTCTAGTTTTTCTTGGTAACATGTAGGCCTAATGAACTTGCCATTTCTTTTAGTATCAATTATTCTTAGATACATTTACAAAGATCATATAATTGCATTGCTTGTTCATGGTAATGTGAGCATTTATGATGCAGTCTCATCAGACATTTTAACCAATAAATGCATTTCATTATGGCCTTGGCCTTTTGTTTATAGAGTATGGGAAACTATACATACTGTAAATTAGTTACTCACATGGCAGTGTTTACATTAACATGTGGAGGAATGTGAATCTGCTAAAATAAAATTGCTTACTGTACTTAAATAAAAATCACTATTTTTATTAATACACTTCATAAATTTTGCTTACTTATACAAAACGAAAATTGGAATGTTTGGTTTCTCACCTGCTCTATTTGGGCTTGCATTGTAATAATCAACTCGACCTGAAGTACTGTCAACTGTATCTTCAGTCATTTATGAAAAGATATATTGCAGTACAATAACGTGAAGATACACACTGCCATGTGAGTAATTAAAACATTTTATACGTTTCCCCATACTCTAAACAAAAGGCCAAGGCCATAATGAAATGTTTTTATTGGTTAAGATATGTCTGATGATATTGCATTATAAAGTGCTCACTTTGCCATGAATAGGCAGTACAAATATATCACCTTTGTAAATTTATCTAAGATTAATTTATATTCAAAGAAATGGGTTAAGTTCATTAGGCTCTGCATGTACTTAGGAGTAAGGGTGATGCTGTAAATATACACACAATTCCCACCATAGATACTTAGGATATATTGCCTCTCTCAGCATTTAAAGTAAACAAAATTGCTCCTAGAAAATTAATTTTATATTATAGTATGGATATGTACTATTTATGGTGTGTATGTGTCTTAGATATTTTTTTTAAAGATTTTGAACTTGTATTCTACTTAGTTGCTACTAGTTGCTCGATTTACTGGTAATGATAAACGTGAGATCTGTAAGTGACCCATCTGAACATTATCAAAACATGCTTGCATAATTGTGGATATTTTTTTCTTTAGATAATTGAACAATTGTTATGGGTTGATTTTTCATTCCTGCCATGGCTTCAAGTAAAAAGGGAGGTAAGTAATTTACAGTGAGGGACGTAAAATCCTAAGTAGGTACTGTAATAGAGACGTGCGATGACGAAGCAAAACAACGGGTTCTATCATTACCAGTAAATCGATCAACTCGTCGCACGGCTTTTTACACGTGTGTTGGTGGAGCCACCATAAATCAGATCTCAAAATAAAATAAAATTAGAATTGAAACTGACCCCAACAGATTATTATCTGGTGTCACTGTGGCTGATCGATTAGCATGCTCGCCTCCTACCAAGGCGATCCGGGCTTAATCCCCTGCCGGATCACCGGATTTTCGCAAGAAAGAATCGTGCCGGACGATGCCATTGGTCGGCGGATTTTCTGGTGGATCTCCCATTTCCCCTGCCCCTTCATTTCGGCGCCGCTCCATTTTCACTTCAATCACCCTCATCGGCTCTCAATACCTCGCTGTTAAGAGCCGCCCAAATCTCTTCACTTCACCTTTCACAGATTATTATCTGCACCTGGAAAAAACTACTCCACTGCAAAAAGACACACTTCTTTGAAAGTGGATGATTTCGATAATTGTGTTATTAGAAACACTATCCATGATTTCTATGTGCGCTAGAAGAATTTCCCAACTATTCCAAAACTGTTGCCAATCATCAAAAATGAGATAGATTTTCTATGGGGAGCAAGAACACTTCGCCGCTTGATAAGCATAGAATTTAAGTGGAGAAAGTGTTGGTCAAAAAGGAAAATACTCGTTCAAAGAATCAACATCGTGGCGTGGCGTAGTGACTGCATACGTAAGATAAGACACTACTGTGAAGTTGGCAGAGAGATAGTTTATCTCGATGAAAGTTGGGTTGATAGTAATTTGACGTTTTCCGTGTGTTGGCAGCACAACGAAGAATTTGGAGTGCAAGCAAAAGCAGGCAGAAGACTAATATTGTTGCACGCAGGTAGTCGGGATGGATTCCTTCCTAATGCACTACATCTATATAGCGCTAGAACTGTCACTGGAGACTACCATGGCCAGATGGACCATGTCAACTTCCAAAAATTGATTGACGAGAAATTGCCTAACCTCCCACCATATTTCGCTGTAGTAATTGAAAATACACCTTACGATACTATGGAGCTCAATAAACCTCCCTCAGAATATTCCGTAGAAACTGCATGTTATTGTGGCTTAAAAACAATGGGGTAGGCGCAATGAGAGTATGCGCAAAGTCGATCTTTACACGCTCATAGAGATAAATAAGCTGAAGCAAAAAACATTTAGAATAGTTCAGAAATTGTCTCGTTTTGGACACACATTTCTCAACTTCCGCCTTATGCAATCTAACTAGAATGGAGTAAAATCACGAGGTTAGTTAGGGACAGAATTGTCACGGGTGACTTGTCACTTACGAAAATGAAGGAAATTACGGAAACTTGAATCTCATCAGCTACAAAAGAAGACTAGGCAGGATATTGTAGCCATGTTCAAAACGTCGAAGAAGAATAGTAGACGCGTCTCACTTTTTTTGTCGAGTTTGCAAATCTTACACTACGCACAGTTTTCAGGGTATTTAAATGTTTTGAGAAATTTTCTGTAGAAATGTGGCCCGGCAAAGATGGGAAAAGTGTTTCTTGTGTAGAAGCGATACCGTGAAAGGTAGCAGCCAACTTACTACTAAAATTATATAACACGTAATACCATGTCATTTCGTTCGGGCGTGCATTCCAGATGCATTCTCATGGATGCACGAGCCTATTTTTCTAAGTAGGCTAAAAAGGCCATAGTAAATTTTACAGACAAAATAATTTTATCAGCTAAATTATTTGTGGAATATATTTAATTTCAACGTGAATAATAATATTGGCCTTTATTCGTGTCTTGTAATCTATGCCTTAAGTATTGCATTATCAGGGGTATCAATTCCGTTGGAACTGTGTCAGTTGCTTTGCTTATGCCACTCTCTAGGTCATCAATGATTTTCAGTTATTTGTAGAGCTCTGCTATCAGACAAGCCTGAGGAAAAAACCCAGCCATAAATGTATGAATGAGGTAGGGTCATTTTAATCAGATGAAATACCATGGAAGCAATTCTCACCCGTAATATTCTCGCCATATGAGCGGTGGGTCCGTCCTGTTTAAAATCACACACTCGGATTTTTTGAGTTCCATGAACTCTGGTTCCAGGAAGTTATGTAGCACCTCCAAATAAGCTTCTCTAACTCTCTAAACTACCTTACTCAGTGTTATGTGAAGTTAAGGCCCGAAGGTAGGGCGGAATTTTATTGCGTCTCAGGGCTAACCCCTTACAGCTACTAGGAAGGAAAATCATGCAAGGAGACATGCATGGCGGCAAAGAGGGATTGGGCAGTCATGCCCTTCAAATAAGCTTCTGTTTCGAACTGAAAAGTTTATTGCTACGGGTTGGACGCTTCAGGGTCGCAACCAGGGTATGGGGTATTCACAGTCAAGTGAGCAGTTATTAAGGCCCTCCCAATAGGTATTAACAACTAAGAAATATTTTCTATTGCAGCCGCCTCAGACGCTAGCTTCTGAGAATGATTAAATATGTACATAACTGTATTTATAAGCCACCTGACAATGTTTATATCAAAAGTGGCGGGAATATAGAAATTGGACGAAAGTAATAATTTAGCAGGGCCTGAAAAATGCTTACTTTATCGTGAATAGCATTAAGAGTACTGTATTTGGTTTGGACGACAGAAAATGTCCAAAATGCGGGACAGTTCTTTTCGTAATTTCTTCTTTCAGCGTAATATTTTCCAGAGAAACTTACAAATTTGAGATGTAAAAAAAATAGCCCGACTGTAAAGGGTCATCTTGGCAACATATTTGTTCACGACGTTGACAAGAACTGTTATATAGCATTGCAATTTCTTAATTTTGCTGTACTGTGTTCAAAACAAAAACTGTTTATTTCAATACTTTGCGTTAGTTTATGAGCAGCGCAATGTAATGCGCGTGTTGCATTTTCAATTACGAGCATGTTTTGTCGAGGAATAAAAGCATGATTCACATGGAACAGTTCCACCACTCTCCTCGTCTCCAGTACAGTGACCTATAAAGTTGACCAAGTGAAGTACAGTCCGCTATGCGGAGGTCGCGCATCCTGTTCTGTCTCTTGATGGCGTGATAAATTTTCGGATACATTCAATATTAATGCGTGGAAGTGTGTATCGTTTTCCCAAAAGGACTCCCTAGTGAAGTATCGTGTGCATCTCGGTGAATAAATGTTCTGAAAATACGACAAAACATTCGCTAGGGTTCATTGGCGGTTTCTTCACTCTTTTTGAATCAAACCTTCTTTGAAAAGTCACGCCATCTATGACGTGTTTAGTGGTTTACTATCGTCTATTCTCGGTTTCTTCGGTCTTTTTGAATCAAACCATTGAAAAATCTCCCCACGTATGACGTGCTTGGTTGTTTCATAAATAAATCATATATCACAATAGTTTTATACTTGTGTCAACATAAAAGTTACTTTTTTTTTGTGTTGAATTGAAATGTTATTAATATTTTATCTATAAATTATATCGCCTCATATATAAATAATTTGAATAAAAACAGTGAGAAAACACGTGTGTTGGTAGCGCCTAGTACGAAATAGTTCTTATACAAAATACTATTACAACAGAGTGAGCACGAATCCGGTGCGTTGTCCCTCTGGTGTAATCATCCAGACTGACGCTTAGTTTGCACGAGGCAGAGGAATATCCTGGAAGTATAACTTTAGCAGGGCTTCATAAAAGGCCGAAGATACCGTGAATCAACTATAAATGTATTTCAAACGTTTTACACATATGTTAACATAAAAGTACCTTATGTTTGTTAAATCGAACTCTTACTTATATTTTATCTAAATATACATTATAATATTTCGTTTATGATTAATGTGAGTAGAAACAGAGACAAACTAGGTGTGCTGATCATGCCTAGTAAGAAATAGTTCTGACGCAAAATATTATTACTCTATGAGTGCGCAAGAATGTGGTGCACTGTCTCCCTGGTGTAATTTTCTAGATTCGGTTAAGCTTTCTTTACATGAGGCGGAGGAATATCCTGGAAATATAACTTTAACAAGGCTTCAGAAACGTTAGACGTAACTGCGAATGGATTACACTTTACTTTTATCTTATTAAATATATTCAAAATGAAAAAAATTGTGAACTTTGTTAAAATGAATAGCAATTCTATGCTTTTCCTGCGCAGTTCCCTTAAACGAAAGGAGAAATGTAAAATGTGGTATATGCAGGTTCATTCATTGACTTACATTGTGTGTAATTTGAATTCTCCCCACTTCTCTCTCAAACATGTTTTTGCGGTAGTGAAAATAGCTCAAACGAGTGTTTTCACGGTCATTTTTAGGTATGTTGTAAGTATCCCAGTAAAAAATACTAAAAAAGTAACAGGGGGCTGATTCAAACCTTTATTGTTATGATTACGCTATGAAATGGCAAGGTCTCCGCTGAAAGTCTCAAAGGTGCGTTATCGACGGCAAGACTGCACGCCAGTTCAGTGCTTCGCGCGTAAAGGCGATGAGATAGTTGATGCGCATGTTTCAGTCGCCCCCAGTACCTTAGGCGTGCACACCTCCTTCAACCAGGCGGCCACCTTAAGATCAGCTTACCAGTGATGGTTTGCCAACGAAATAAATCTGCCCTCTGGCAACGTGCTGTTCTATGTCCGTTAGAAGTCATGTTGCATGCAGTCGCCTGTGACGGAGTTCGTCGCGAGTGCCTGGCAAGTCGGTCACCGGCCACAGCGGGACTTTTTTTTCTCCTTTCCGCGTTTCACATCACATGATATAATTTATTCGCGATTTCTTCTAATATTTTAAATCAAACCTTTGAAAAATCACCTTATTTGACATGCTTGGTTGTTTCTTAAATATGCCATATACCACAAGCATTTAAACTTGTGTTAACATGAACGTATATTATTTATAGTTAAATTGAAGTTTATTTATATTTTATCCTTAAGTAAAAATATTTCTTTTAAAATTAATACAAATAAAAACAGCGAGAAAAAAGTGCATTGGTAATGCTTAGTAAAAATAGTTCTTACGGAAAAAATATTAATTGAACAGAGTGCGTAGGTAACGCGGTACGCTGTCCCTTTGGTATAATTTTCTAAGCTTGGTTAGGTTTTGTTGGTATGAGGCGGAGGAATATACTGAAAGTAGAACTTTAGCAGGACTTTAAAACAGTAGGAAGAAACCGTGAATGGATTATAGTGACGAATGCAACTACAATGCCGGGACCTTCTCATCACATAAAATATTATAAATTGGGATTTTATCCCAGTGCTCTTATCTGCCAGGCATTTCCGCTTTCGACCCACAGACTAAAGACGAGGCAGACCAATTATTCGTCTTCTGCGCGTATGTCGAACATTGACCTACTCCAAAGCATCACAACAGTTAAAGTCACATGGTCAACAGTGATGAACGTGTTTGTTTATATCTCAGATTTCTAAAGACAAGCACTTTCATATGAATAAAATACTTTGATCAAGTTAAATTCAATCAAACTGCATTACAAATTGGCTAGGGGAAGTATACATACATTTCAAATGCACTTGTCTACTAATCAGTGTTCTTATCTCAAAACTAATTGTGCCGTTTTTGCTAGACGTGTTCGCAGAAAAGCAGATCAATGTTGGGACACAGACTGGATGTGCACAGCCAGCGAGATCGGTATACCTCATCTTTGGTCTGTGATTCGACCCACTGCGGGCAAGGGACTGAGATACGCTCAATCGGATCGGAGGAATACTACCGGCTAAAGACTCAGGCAGAATTTAGCTGTGCTGGTAGTAGTGCAGGTGGTAGGTGAGCTCTTATCGGCCGCTGCCTTATTCGTGACTTCGCCATCTGCTGGTAGTTGCCGAACTTCGTAGGTAGGTAGGCTAGGTAGGTTAGGTTAGGGTTAGATAAGGGTTAGGTTAGGGTTAGGTAGGTTAGGTTAGGGTTAGGTTAGGGTTAGGTAGGTTAGGTAGGGTAGGGTAGGGTAGGGTAGGTTAGGTTAGGGTAGGTTAGAGTAGGTTAGGGTAGGTAGGGTAGGTAGGGTAGGTAGGGTAGGTAGGGTAGGTAGGGTAGGTAGGGTAGGGTAGGTAGGTAGGGTAGGGTAGGTAAGGTAGGGTAGGTAAGGTAGGGTAGGTAAGGTAGGGTAGGGTAGGTAAGGTAGGTAGGTAGGTAGGGTAGGTAGGTAGGGTAGGTAGGTAGGTAGGGTAGGTAGGTAGGGTAGGTAGGTAGGTAGGGTAGGTAGGGTAGGTAAGGTAGGGTAAGGTAGGTAAGGTAAGGTAGGTAAGGTAGGTAAGGTAGGTAGGTAGGTAGGTAAGGTAGGTAGGTAGGTAAGGTAGGTAAGGTAGGTAGGTAAGGTAGGTAGGTAAGGTAGGTAAGGTAGGTAGGTAGGTAAGGTAGGTAGGTAGGTAAGGTAGGTAGGTAGGTAAGGTAGGTAGGTAGGTAAGGTAGGTAGGTAAGGTAGGTTAGGTAGGTTAGGTAGGTTAGGTAGGTTGGTTAGGTAGGTTGGTTAGGTAGGTCGGTCTTAACGTCTCGACAACTGGAGGTCATTACAGACAGAACAATCAGAATGTGTTTTGATGACGTCACAAAGTACGCATTTGCAATATTTCGAAGTAGTTTACCCATTTAACCTTCTATTAAATACAACAATATTAGCCCAAATTATTAAAGCATTTAAACGTACTGATGGGCGATGAGACACAACGCTCGATACAGTTAAAAATATTAATAACTAAGATGGACAATGTCTTACGAATTCACTGCCATGACAGCTTTGTTGTCTGGTTAGCTGTCGTGTTAAGCCTCTGGCAGAGACCGCAGTAGGGTAGTAAATTGGTCAGACTCACTCGCCTCCCGTCCCTGAGAAACGGATTCGATTCCCCTGCAGGGTCACGCACGATTTTCGCATGTGGAAAACATGGCTGATGGTAAAAGTTGGACGCCGCGGCGGGAGTTTTAAGGACGCTTCCGTTTCTCCCCGACATCGCTCAGTGTAAGGGTCTAATTATTCCATTTTTCCCACAGACATGACGTCTCACTATACGCTATTCACAATAAAATGAACACTTTGGAATGCCCTGCTTTAGATCTACTTGTATACACGTTGTGTATTCCTCCGCCTTATGTAAAATTTACGTTGCCAGAGACCTCACCACTTTACTTATTCGTCGATCAAATGAAACTGCGAAATTATTAAGAACGTAAATATTTTAGTAATCTGTTCATTTCTACACTTCCATGAATTAAAAAAAAAAGATAGAGAAAGTTAGAGAAATAATTTTAAGTTATTGCAAATGGTTACCTAACACTTTTAATTCAACGTTAAGATATTGAACTACTTTCCATCCGTCGCTACCAACTTTAATGGGCGAATGTCATTCTGTGCGCACATTAAAATATATGCAGATAGTGGCAGTAGTAGAGGCGTAGGGGTTCTACGCCACTTCTGATTTATTGAAAGGGTTAAATTAATATCAAAGGGTTAATTAAATTTATTTAAATGGTTAATCAAAAAGGATCAACTTTAATTGAAAGGTTTAAATTGATTGAAAGGGTTAAATCGAATGAAATGGTTAAATGGATTGAAGGGGTTAATTTTTAATTGGATCAATTTTTTTTCTGATTTTCTTTCTTTCTTTCTTTTTGGGTGGGTGTAGCAGGAGCTCTGGCAGTCGTCTGACCAGAGTGATGGGTTGCAATGTGTATATAAGTGTTTAGTTGAGTGTAAGAGTGGGCTAGGGGTATTTGTTCTTATTTTGAGGTGTTTGGAGGGATGTTGGTTGTAGATAGGAGATTTTTACAAATATACTTAACCCACGAGCGAATTTCAAGCGTTTAAACGATTTCTAAGAGTGAATTAAGTGAAATTTTTTTTTTTTAGGGGGGATATTGCTCGTATACAGTGGTGGGAGATAGGTGACTTTGAAAGATGTGATTTACATGTTAAACTATCTGTTTTGCAAATGCAATTAAATGTTAGATAAATTCAGAGTGTTCTGCGTATGAATGCATTGCATGCATCGAATCGCAAATTTCAAACTACTACATGAATAATAAGTGCAATTATGTGAGTCTTAAATGTAATTAGAGTCTCGAGCTTAGAAATATAATGTGCATGAGAGAATTTTAACTAGGTGAATAACATCTGATGTCAACAAGTGCAAACTCACTTAACGAAATCCAGCTAGTCAGTATGAATAAATAACACGTACAAATTACACGATTCAGCCTGGTGAATATTATCTTATGCCAAAAAAAACTCTGAATATGATTTCAACCAGACACAATAGCATACATCTATTCTGATAAGTAAAATATATAATGATATAAAATATTACCCCAAATGATTTGTTTCGAAATAACCAATTTGCATAGAGTTTAATTCCACGTCACTTTATATATAATAGAAAAAATACACAAACATCCTAGAAGAGAAAATTATCTTTTTAAATACCAGACGTACGACATATTTCCATAAATAGAGCACACTTGTTAACACAAATGGTATATTCGTAGACAGAGATCAGAAATTGAAAATCTTATCGCAATATTGAGTTAACGCACAAAATTTTATATTTTCTCGATAAAGTACTTTTATATTAAAATGTAAATTACGTCTATCACTAGATGTGAAGGTAGGTCAGACTCTTGGATATCTAAGGGAAAATATACTGCTATTTTTACATAACTTGAGTTGAATTTCATTATATTTATATACTAGTTTAAATATATTATATTGTGTTATCTCCTTCTTCAGACATCACTGTGTTGTATCTTGAACAGGAACTCTTGTAATCTGTGTATATGTAAAAAATGAAATATTTAAAATGTTTGCTGGAGTCTGTTCGCTGGTTTCTGTTGGGTGCAGTCGTTAATGTTGTAGCTGGAGAAACTTTCTTGTAGGCAAGGAGGGTCAGAGGTCTTTGCTACATGCCTCTGTAAAAGTATTTGGGGCTCGCTTTCAATATGTCCCCTGGGAGGTCACAAAATTTGGTCACCACAGCGTTGTGTCCTACTCCAATCTTCAACTTGAGTGGACCAAGGTTCTCTCAAGATACTAACCTGTTGCCTTGTTCCTTTGAAAAACTTCATTCATTTAACTATGTTTGATTTTCCCCATATACTTTTTTTTTGTAATGTCCCCTCAGTCCTTCAAAGTCAGTTTTAATTAAAATGATTGTAAGTTTTTTAGTCAAGAAAATTACATCTTCTTTGTGAAAGCAAGCAAAAAGTTATCCTGAATTAAAATACAAGTCAATCAGCTCACCATTACTGATAGACATCTACTCATTTCTTTTCACTACTATTAAACCATCACTCATTATACATATGATATTGAAAAAAGTTAGTTATATGGGGAATTATAAAACTTACAAGACACACACTATTCCTTTTTAACATTTTATTATAAAATATTCTTTTTTCAAAATCATCCATAAACCTAAGTATTTACAATACCACACAAAAATATTCAATTCACAACAAACATTTCATTATTCACAAATTTTCTTTTACCAAATTAATCACTTTAGGATAAAAATAATATTAATTTACAAAAATCATTATTTTCAAGTATTATGAGTCACAGCAATTTATTGATACTTACTAAAACACATGTTTTAAAAAAGACATTACTTTTTCATAAAACAAACATTATTTACACGCTCTAAAACACATTTTCACATTTATATACAAAAAGGTATAATTTACAACAAACATTGAGTTTATACATTTAACATTTTTCTCTTTTTTCAAAGAAGACATTATTTTGTCATCATATCAAGTTAATATTTACACATACCAAAACACAATTTAAGAGAATTTATGTACAACAAAAAATATTTTAGATTATAAAACAATGAGTACTTACACACACACACGCACACTAAAGGATAATTTAACAGATTTATATACAAAAAGCTACAACAACCAATTACAACAAGTATTGAGTCTACACATTTAACATTTATATGCAAAAAGCTAGAATAAATTTACATCAAACATTGAGTTTACACATTTAATTTTTTTTTCTCTTTTCAAAAAAGACATTTTTTTACATCAAACTAAAAACACAATAGAATATATTTATATACAAGAAACAATATTCTGAATTTTAAATAAATTTACAAACTATAACGATATGTAGGTTGTCTCTTTCCTAATTATTTACTATATTTACACTAACGATACATTTGGGAGGTGTGTTCGTAGAAACTTTCTGTAGAGCGTTCTTTTGTAGGTGTCTCATCCGGGTATTTCCCACTTACACACGCCAAAGACAGAGTGTAACACACACTCACATGCATGCAGTTTCCAGTGTGAATTTCTTCTTTTTTGGGAAAGGGTAAAGATAGTAGTAATCTTGTTACGCAAACAGGGAGCAGCAGCATTGAATGGTAATGTAATTTGTAGTTGGCGTAGTCAACTGCGATGAGGATTATAGTCAGCTGCGATGATGTTAGTAGTCAGCTGCGATGATGATTGCAGACAGCTGCGAAGAGTGTGGAACAGGAGGTGCGTGTGGTGTCGGCAGATGGATGTCCTTGGCGTTGTGTGGTGATGGGAGGACTATAAATTTATTGTGTTGCTGAAACTGTTATAGAGAGTAAAATTTAAAAAAAAAATTACTCAGGTATTCGATAGGGCCCCCAAGGTAAGGTGTTGAAATTCCATCTGCCTCGATGTGCCGCTTATCATCCATACTTGACAACACTACCTTTGTTACGCCTTTTAGTGTAGACTTGATGAGCACGTGAATGGAACTGATATTGGGTCCCCATTACACTTGTGCAAATTTCGAGGCAATTTTGATAAACCACGTGCTTTAGTGATTGCAAAACATTGGGTTGTACACCCTTCGCCTTACGAATACATTGCTCATTTGAAACAATGCATGCATAGAGCTTAGGATGTAAACCCACAGAATGCGTGATTATGAACCCAGCACATACATCCTTCATCACCCTGGTATGGCCTTTATTCCTCTGAAAGAAACCTTGCAGTTTATCAAGCGCATAGTTGGATGTATCAAACCACGTTAAATCTGGGGTAATTACTTTATATACATCATCACAAGCAATATAATAGACTAGGGAATCGGTGCCACAATACAGCAGGTGCAAAGCTGGTGGAAGAAATTTTGTACACATGTACTGATAGTGAAATTCATAGAGTGAGAATTTTGAAAGGTCGAGAATGGCAACACCAGTGTACAAAGGTTTGTTGAACGCAACAGAATTCTTTGACATCTCAATAAGGACCAAGTTTTCATCGATGATCTGCCATGTCTGGAATGTCAGACATTCTATCAGCTCTGCAGCCCCATAGATCGCATCATACCTCTAAAGACTGTGGTGTACCTTTCCTGGTGGACACACTGCAAGGTTTTCCCATGAACTGAATTATTCATCAACCTGAAAAACGATTTTTCGAATTTGTTCGCAGCTTGGCCATGTTTCGCAATGTTAAACTCGATGTACGGAGCCATCGAAGCCTTCTGCTCAAAGCGCAAAACAGGATGAACAGAGTCAAGTTTGGCCCCGTACATCAAGTACTGCCTCAGTGTTCCCTGTGTATTACATATTTCTTGTGTGAGGTGAGTATTAAAAGAAGTTTCTCATGCAAGCCATTTGGAGGTACGCCATTTTCTGGGGCCAAAGGCAGATCAGATAGTTAATCATGATACTCCTCCGAAAATGACAGAACAATTACCTCAAAATAACAAGTGTCACCATCATTCATTGTATTTGCAAAATCCTATTGAGAACACATCAGTCTCTACCCACTCGAAATTACAAATTGGAAGCTTGGACCACATTGTATGACTGTACAGCCTATTGATGTCTAAATAGCATATATATTTCGATGCCACACTGGGGTCATAGTCCTCCCATGTAAACATTATTGGCTTCCACACATCTTTTTGAAACCTGGTTAATGCTGCCCCTAACCCTGCAATCTACAAAAAGATACATGTCAGGATCGGTCAACAGCTCTAGCCGCACATGTGTCAATGACAAAGTGTCCCATGAAAGAGACAGAGCTGTTACGTACATGGCAGGGTCAAGAACGTAATGAGGCAAACATATGGTCCTGAAATTCCAAAAATATCAGCCAGCAGACAAGTGTCCACACGTAAGTAATGAATTGCATACTGCAGCAAGTTTATGCAGTTGAATGCATCCCATGCGACTTGGGCATGAGCGCAATCCTCGTTGGAGTGACTTACACATAAGATTGTCTGGCGACTTAACAAAGCCATAAGGAAAAACTCCCTTCCGTTTTGCCAATTCGAACTGGGTGTTGTCTTAAAACATCGAGCGGGTGATATTCAATTCTGCAGGTAGTAAATTGCCTGCCAAAGTTTCCAGAGGGATGCTCATGAATTGAAATGAATCAATATATCTTAACTTGAAATAATGCGCCTGTACATTACAATCTGTCCGATTGGGAATAATTTTCAAGGGTAATTCCAATCACTTGAATTTTTCCAGGATTTCCAATTACCATGGTTCCATCGCGTAACATTATGTGAAGTTCAGCCAAGGGCTGTATAAGAAAGTGAGCATTGTAATTCTGCAGGTTATGGAAAGCAGCTACAAGCTGTCTTTTGGGCAGTTTGAAATTCAAGTTGCACTTATTATGTGCTTTGCCTATTATTTAGCCCATCAGATGGTCATGGTCGACCACAATATCATCTGTACCGAGCAGTTCTTTACAAATGGAACAACTTTTCTGAGCTGGAAACCTAGCTTCCTAAGCAGGTGTTTTTGGCTTCATCAGAACAATGACACTGTAAATTCTTGCAAGCCACTTTGTAAGTTCAACTAATTTATCAACTAATTGGTACATACAATCAGCACCCACAAACTCTAAATAATGAAATAAACTTGGATTGTCTGAACAAACCAACAAAATGCTACAAGCATATGGAATATGTTGGTTGATGGTAGTTGTATTACTTGTTTTATCATTAGGCAAGCAAGTAGACATGGGTTTCAGGCAACTTTCTACTTCACAATAGACTATGAAACCTAATCTCTGCCATTTACTGTAATCTTTAAATTACAAGTATGTGTCATTCCCAGTGAGGAAAGTCCTGCAAACAGCTCTTTGTTACAGGCAAAGAATAGTATGACTTGTGAGTTTCTCCTCAGTTCTGAAATACTGAAGACAACACTCACAAACATGTTTCTTACAGATCATCTTACTCAGCTGACTACCAACCAGCCATGACAAATTTCTAATTCATACGAAATGCAAGCGAGCAGCACATCCACTCGCGTGAATAGCCAAAATATTTGTGTGTTTGTCATGATGTACAGGAGAAATACGCATGGGTACTACAACCGCACCCTTTTCACAAGTTTTGTCAAGTATATTGCTGTCTTTACCTACCACACAGTAGACATAGATAGAAATAGAATTGTTCTCCTCGAACTTGCGAATATCCTGCATGACTACAGGTGTCGACAGACCTTCGATATTCAAAACTTGGTGAGGTTTTGGATATGAAGTAGTTCTCTCGGCATGTCATGTGGCAGGAAACAAAGATGCTACGACAGCGTAGTGGAAACACATTCCCTCCAGGCAGTCTACATCGACACAAGCTTTCCTATCAGCAATAAGCATGGGTAGTTAAGTGTGCACAGCACCGATGGTGAACGGCCGATATTGACTCACTTGGACATCCATGTACATAAAAATTTAGAGACTCCAGCCAGAACCACACAGACTAAACTCCTCAAGTCTGTCTGCGAGGTAAGGAACGATGTCATCATCATAGATTAAACCCACATCGGATGAATGGAGGACAGGGAGTGCTTTACTTTGAAAATAAAGTCTCTGTAGTGCCATATTCTACTGTAAAGGATTTCAAATACTTACCAGTTATAGAAACAGATAATCTAAGTGGCCGGGGCGATTCCAATTCGGAATCGCTTACATAAAGATCTTCAAGCAAAATGTCAATAGAGGATCCCTTAAGTTCGCCCATTTTCACCTAACTAAAAACTTTTAGTTTCCCCGATATAAAAGCTTAAACACCACAATAAATACACTAAAGTGACCCCTCATTCTGAAAAAATTTCTTAATACACACACATACACAATATAAGTGAAAATAATTTTATTATTAACATCCTAGAGAAAATGTTTTTCTTAATATTAGAAATGTTATGTTTGTTGGGGAGAGAGAGAAACGAGAGCTGTGACAAAAAAGGCAGTGAAGCCCGAATACTTTTACATAGGCAGGTAGCTAGCAGGCGGGGAGAAGCACAACAGGGAATATACAGACCAAGGTCTCAGCCGCCCAACAGGCTGTGTGCACGGTGAGGGTGAATAATGCGAGCGTGGAACAAGTTAGGTCAGTCTGCGTGCAAAGCTGGCAGTGGGAGAATGGGAGATCTAGTACACTAAACTGCCGCTAGCGCCCATGTGCACCACTCTTTGGTCACTCTGCCCCTGCCGTGCTCGCCCAACAACTTCACCTCCTCCCCACTGATGCACAAAGCCTGTATATATGCATGTGCAACAGAGGAAGAACTTCTCCTGCCCGTTCGACATTCTCCCTTTCCCCCCAATGACAAATTGTGTAGATCCTGTAGACATCTCTGCATTGTGACGAGGAATGGGAAAAGGAGAAACTTGTCACTTCCCCACCAGCCCACACCTCCAATGATTTTCAGTCCACAGCCCATCTCCAGTAATTAATTGACCACACTTTGTGACCTGTCTCGCCCTCGTCTTTCAAAAGATATACTTTTTGTTCCAGGTACACACGGCTTTCGTTTAGAATATGAGAGTGAAACTTAAACTCATGCTATTGTGTTTCAGATTAAGACTACTTTGAACTTCACATTAAATTTTTTTTAAGCTTACACAGTCAAAAACATGTATGAAATCATTTACACAATAAAAAATTCTAATTTCTACACTGTTAAAAACTCAAATTTGTACAGAGTCAAAACTTTAAAGTGTTCATACACCATAAGAAATAATTTACTCAATAAAAAATATTTTTCGAAAATAAGTTTAATAACGAAAGTTTTAACATGGGGAAATTACTCTGTTAAACTCAAAGAATTTAAAAGACTGGTCTAAAATTCAAACTTTTATGCTATTTATGCTATAAACTAAATATTTAAAAAAATACTTAGAATTGAAACTTTTTATGCTATAAAACTATACATGCAATACTTAAAGCAAACCTACATACACATTTAAGTAATTTAATACTCATACAATTATACAATAATGCATTTTAGAAGAAATATTTACTGAAACTTAAAAAAATACTTGAAATCTCTCTCTTTCTCTCTATCTCTCTGTCTGTCGCACACACTCACACTTGCATTTATCCATCAAGTTTGAAAAGTAAATGTCTTAAAATTAACTTATTTACCCAAACCACCCCATCACATACACTTCAAAACATTAGTCATTAGAAATACTCAAGGCTCATATGTCCAGTCAAATCATACTGAACAAGCTTGGGAGTTGAGATTATGCATCTCCCTCCATCACACTTAGCATGATAGACGTAGTTCTTCCTTGTTTTAGTAACTCCGAAGTTAATACCTCATACACACAACATCCCTACCTTAAACATTTATTATAACTATGTAAAACTAACTAGAATTTAAATTACTTTTCCCCCACACTCACATGCAATCATACTTTTGCGAATATTTAAACAGTGAAAAGAGGCTGTAGGTATGCATTATTGATGCAGCCTTATTCCATATAGTGCAAGATGCAACTACTGGTGGTTTACATCTCCTCTCAACTCTGCTAAATAAACTCAAAAGTACATGAAAAAATTACATTTGGAATTAAATTTACATGACTTTTCCCTTACATTCACACTCAGTCATACACACACATACACCTATTTATAAGCAAAGCCCATCCTTAAACATTGTAAAACAGCATTAAACTTCGCTAAATGCCCTCAAAATCTTAAATAAATACTTCATTAAACAAATATTCTGAAATATGAAACTATTTCATTTGATTTTAAAGAAAAATCACTCAGGCCTAACGATTTTTAAGGATAAATAATTCAGGTCTTACCATTTTTAAAGAAATTTCATTCAGGTCTGATGATTTAAAGACCAATAGTTTAATTTGATAAATATTTCTCTCAATTATTGACCATTTTGTTAAAAGTTTAACAAAAATCATAAAATTTATTCAAAGTTTAAAGAAAATGTGAAAAACTTTAAACAAAATACTGAAAACCCTAACTTTTTTATTTAAAATTATTCATTTAATTAAACTCTTGTAGTGAAGATGGTGATTAATGAAGCAGACCCAAACCCAGGTCAGTCAGGCTGAGTGCTACCCTGCTCTGTCAGGTGAGCATCGGGGCAGGAGACAGGCCTGGCATTTGCAATTCCCTCAAGAGCCCCATAGGAGCCTAGCCCAGCAACCTAGGTAGCGGTCGAGCGAGCTCCAAGGGCAAATTCTCCAGCAGGCGAGGAGGATTGGTATCACTGTTGTGGCAGAACCGATGGGCAGGTGAGTGGATCCATTGCTCGCAAAGCACCATCGCATCAGGTCCCAGTATCGGCTGGTGGACAGGCGACCAGTGCACTTGACCTAGGCACTGCAGACCTGTTCACTGGGTGTCCATGCGTGCAAGAGTGGGAGATGATGACCCCATGGAGTCACACGAGCAAATGAACTCCAGTGGCTGGGAGGTGCTATTTCTACAGTCACCAGCCTCCCTTGTTGCATAAATTTAAATAATGCTATTCGCCCGAAATCTATATCAAAAGGATGATCAATACATTTTAAGACATTTAACACATTTTTAAAGCAATTTTAATGCATTAAAAGGATTTTATGCAATTTTTTGAAATCGAATGATGATATTTCTGTATTTGAGCCTTTATATCTGAATTTAACATTGATTCTAAATACATACAACATTTTTCTTGAAAAACATATTTTTTTTTATAAACTGTTAGCAACTTCAGTGAACAAAGTTTTCACATATTTTCTTAAAATTTATTCCAGATCTTCTTCTTGCCCTCTGCTTTAAAGGAGTGAGTGTTTCTAAGACCCTGGTTTTAATCTGCCTGTTTGCACACAAATGTCTTTACAAGTAATAGCGTATAAAACAATGCTTTCAACCAAATCAGGATTTGATTCGACATAATGAGAGTATACATCTTCAATACTAGATGGAAGAGGAGTGTATGCAGTTATATAAAACACTGGACATTTCTTATTGTTACCGGACTGTATGAGTCCGTGACTCTTTTTGTCTCCTAGAGGAAAGTAAATTACTTTAAAATTAAAAATATTGTCACAGGTTTCCATAAATTCTTGTGAAATTCCCTGGCACCATAGGGCATAAGTTATATTGGACTTTCCTTGTTTGATACTGATGTAATGATTTGCAGGATGAAAGTACTCCATGTTGCTACTATGACATCCAACACTCGACTGAGAAGATTTAGCAAGCAACAATGTATTTATAGACTGATAAATTCATCTTCTAAATTTGCAATTGAAACATGTTTTAGGGCTAAATTTTATTTTTGCTAATTTTGTTGGTCAGTGTATATAACATTTTGATGAATCCCACACAGTATGACACATGTAACCAAACTTGTCTTTGCTATAATTACATCAAGTATGAAGATTATTATCACATTCTTCAAAATACTGATAGGACAAAACAGTGTCTGTATTATAAACAAGATGTTTCAAACATTTTTCTCCCTCACAATATGAAGTTAGAATGTGTTCGCCCTTAATTTTATGCTTACGATCTACTATATGAGGTTTGTACTGGTTTACAAGACATTAAGATCTGTTACAGTTAGTTAAAGTAGTATCATAAGTATTTGGTTTACTATGTGTCGACAAAGCTTGAGAGAAATACGTATATTTGACATTAATGCCTGACACACATTTCCTTAACAACAAAATGTGAATATAATAAACTGTAAGTTAAATAATGCAAACCTTTAGTAAAAAATGCATACTTGTATTTTATTGGACACAATGGGAACATTGGAATCGTTATTTTGAATTAGCCACTTCACATGCATATAAATTACACATCAATGGAAAAACTAATCATCTTTGTTTGAAAATAAAGTTGTGGATGTCTCCATCGCAGGTCTCCTACCAACTAATGGTGGTTCCTTGGTGTGGTTTGGTGAGGTGGTAGTCAATTACTCCTTATCCCCACTCCTCTTTTATTTCCTCACTAAGACTGGCAATTATCATATCTTCTAATGTTGATGGTAAATGACTGTCGGGGAACAATAATTGCATGATATTTCTGCACCAAAGCAAATGCCGAGACTTTTGTCGGATGTGTAGCACCAATGTTCTATATCATTGCAGACATGAACTTGTAGAACAATGTCATATGGTATAAAGAACACTCTTCTGTATCAAATTTGTAGGACCTTGTATATTTCTGTAGGCTTGAAGATCCTAGCCATGACTGATGATTTTATACTAGGCACACTCTTTTATATAATCTGCCAGATGTTCTTGTTTGAAAAACATTGCATTGCCACATGCCACAGGGAGAAGTTAATTCTTGGTCTCTAATGTATGTATAATGTTGCTTGTTGTTGCATTCTTCTGTCCAAACAGTAGTAAGAGAACAGGAACCACACTCCTTCTGCATGATGTATATTATTTTCTTGTAGGATTTGCATTTGGTGATGTATCCACTGTGAGCTTCAAATTCCAGTTTACCTTTGTTACACGTAGCTTGCTGTCAGGACGTATATTATATAATGGACAATAATTTCGCCCATAACATACGTCGAACACTTTTCATGATTCTGTTGGACTGATTAACAATAAATGCCAATGTTTATCTGCATTGCACATCTGTATCTGTAGTGTACTATCTTCATCTTCAATTCGAAACGACACTCGACTGAATCCTGGAGTAACACTAGCGTACTGAAGTGATGAGTCAAACCTCTCCATTGTAACTGAAGCTCTGCTATACAATCTCTCTCTCTCTCTCTCTCTCTCTCTCTATTAATATATATATATATGTATATAGACAAATATTCTTCCAGTTAATATTAGTTATTCAACGACAGCTTTTTTAGATCAAATTAAAGATGCAGACAATACTGTTCCATACCTCACAGTCCCACATTCCGCATGGTGCCCTTAAAAGTGCACTACTGCCTTCTATTTGCATGATGTGTTCCTTAATATTACATGTTTTAGTCCATAAGGTTGTGGTGGTGTTGTAAAATTCTCTAATCAATTTATATTAGATTTGATGAAAACCTGGTTCTTTGGTTATTTCTGTACTGCGATTTTTAAAACATAGGTCGCAAGAAGAACAGGGTACTTTGCTGCCAGGCCTCATAATAAAAACAGGAGAGTCTTCTTCTTCTTCTTCACACAGCACTCGTTCTGTATACAGGCTTTCTCCAAAACTTTTTGCATAATTCAATGTTCATCTAAATTACACATTAGTATTTGAAAGTATCTGTTGCCTAGAGACTGGAACCATTCTTTCTTGTGTCATCGAAAAATAGTTGAGTACATCTTCTCTGGGCCGAATTTTTCCATTTTTTCGAAATCTTAAGCTAGCTGGAATAAACCATTTGTTGAAAAATTTATATATTTATATGTAGGTAGGATGTTGGTATAAATATTCTCTTAAAGCTTCGCTTTTGCATTGTGAACAGAACATTTTTTCCTCGCAGTAATTTCTATTATAGTGTTTGACTATTGAATTAATACTCGAACAGTCGTGGTATCTTCCGATATTTATTACTTCTGCATTTGTTCAAGTTTTTAAAATTTCCTTCTGCATTTTTCCAAACATGTATGTGGGATAGTCTTCGAATAAAGCATCATTTACATATTGTAAATGTTTTTCATAAGCTATGTCACCAGAGTACTATTTCAGGTTATGTATCTCGTAAGTCTGTTCCCACAACATAATTTTAACTTCAGGTTTTAAACTATACCAAGGTCTGGGAGATTTAAAGCATAGTACTTTAGAGTCATTAGCATTGGTTGCATAAGAAATAGCAAGCTTCTTAATTACAAAGGAGTTGTCTTGGTAGTTTTCGAAACCCTGAGCGTAGCACATCATTCCTACATTATTTATTTTTTGTACACTATTTACAAAAAAGCATCCCTCTCCATTCATATAAAATTTTATAAGATGACGGTGCTCGCATCGGAATCTACTTCATCCACTCCAGAATCGTCCATTACTATATTTGGAATAATTCTAGATTCAACTGGCTGTTCCAGCCTGCATGACATACAATTCCTCCGCATATGTTGTAAGTTCTCATCATTAGCAGAGGCAGGAATGCTGTAACGACAATCTTCACAAGGTAAATAGTATACAATATCCTCATCGGCTTTTAAATGTTCAGCCAGGAACAGATAAATTAATTATATTTTGTGGCCCACAAAACAAATTATAAATTCTTTTGGCAACATTTGCATTTGGGAACACTCTAGACTTAAGGTTTTCGCCTTCCCATGCGCTAAAATAGCATTGAATGTTTCAACGCGTTCAGAGTCGCAATTATCACAGCAATGAACTTGATGCCTTGTACCTGATGCAAAGATGAAATGTCTTCTAGATTCTACATTGACAATGATCTAGATATAGCAATATTGTAGTAGACATCTGACATTGTAGTGGATGTCTGGAGCTGTAGTAGATGCAATGGATGTCTGGAGCTGTATTTGACATTGTAGTGAGCATCTGTTGTAGTGGATGTCTGGTGTAGTTCAGGTTATCAATGCTTGCCATTGATGTCGATGCTTCTTGGATGCCTGTAGTAGATGCCTGATGTTGTTATCGATGCTTCTGAATGCACACACACAAACACACATGAAGTGGCCTTAGTAGATGCTGAGTTAAAAATGAGAAAATATTAATTTATCCCTCAAATACTGTAAGGATTCAAAATAGCCGCCATTTTCCCATAAATTTACAAGAATTTGGACCTTTTAGTAAAAATGTAATAATAACATTGAAATCACAATTTTCCAACTCCGAAAAACACGATTTCCACCTGTATTCATACTATTTCATTAAACCTACACCTAAAACTTTTAAAATATTAAATAAATTCAAATATATACATTTTGTGTTACATGGAACACATTTTGCTGTTGGAGAGTTTTTGGTTACACGTAAAGAAAGGTAATGTGTTGGTTGAGCACTTAGCATGCTCGCATCCCCGGGTGGGTACACCCTAAAAAAAATTGCAGTTGGTTGGCAGGTTTTATCAGAGATATCTCTTGTTTCCCCTAGTCTCACGTGCGCGACCCGGCGCTTATGGCCTTGCTTCACCTCATCGGCTCTCGAGATCTCATTAAAAGATAAGGAATATTCTCTTTATATATTTTTTCTCTCCTATATGTCGAATTGATAGTAAACAAATTTCTTAATGAGTGAATAAAATATATCTTGCTTGAAGACTTGTAGAAAATACTTCTGTTTTAATGAGTGAATAAAATAAGTGTTTTATTTCTGAGTGATTTTACAAATCATAATTTGTTTGATTCAAATATACACTTGTTGTTGGAATATTAAATCTGGGGATTATCTTGGGGCTTATATTGGGAAATTGATTTCAGAGACTTGTAAATGTTTTTTCCCTGTTCATATAGTTAACCTGTTGCGTAAGGATGAAGCAACGAGTCAGGCAAAATCTCTCGGGGTACGAATTCAGAGGGAAATTGGCCAGCGAGGCGAAGCAAGGGAGGTAACACTAGAAAAAAAGTGTTCTGAATACTCTAGCAGGGGAGGGTGCATTGTCGTGAAACAGATACTGCAGGAGTGCCTACTCATGAACAAATACGAAAAATCATTCTCAGGGCTAACGCTGGGGTGTGTAAAACAGGTTTTTGCGAACACCAGGCTGGATCGATAGCGGAGTTCTTCAGAAAAGTCACCTTCATGAGTAGGGGTGGGAGAGGTGCATGGACTCGGGTAGGTTCTGAGGGCGAGGGGTACAGGTTAGGGTGGGAGGGGTGGCTGCTCCTGAGCTGCACACAACTAGGCATTTGTCGCCATCTTGCCTTAGTGTCAAAAAATGACAATCATAGGCTGATGGGTGAATGACCTTCAGGGCCTCTCAGGCATGACTTGGTGGGGAGGGGTGCAGGGTGGCTGACATTGTGGAGTCGGACCGGCTCTGAGGGCAAGGGGTGCAGGGTAGGGGTGGTAGGTTGGGTGGGGGGGGTGGTATGCAGGGTCCTTCCGATTGGAATGCAACTAAGCAGTTGACGCCATCTTGTGTTAGTGCCAAAAACTTGGCAATCGCGGGTGGCCGGGGGTGACACACCGGCGAGGGTTCGGAGGGGGCGAAAGGAGCTCTGAAGCAAAGTGACCTCAGCTGCCCACTCACCGCCACCTTCAGTTGGTGATAGAAGCTTGGGCTCTCTCTCATCTTCACCACATCTCTAGAACTTGGCAGCCAATGAGCTTACGATTGGGGGTTACCACAACTACAGACCGGCAACCATCTCGGCGATTTAAGTTTTAATATAAAAGTATTTTATCTGGAAAATATCAATTTCTGTGTGTTAAATCAATATTGCGATAAGATTTTCAATTCCTGAGCTCGGTCTATGAAAATACAGTTTGTGTGAACAAGTGTGCTCTATTAATGGAAATTTGTAGTACGTCCAGTATTTAAAAAAATAGTTTTCTCTTCGAGGATGTTTGCGTATTTTTTTTCATTATATATAAAGTGATGTGGGATTAAACTTTACGCTAGTTAGTTATTTTGAAACAAATCATTTGGAGTAAGATTTTCTATTATTATATATTTTACTTATCAGAGTATAGGTACGCTTTTGTGTCTGGTTGAGATTATTTTCAAGAGTTTTTTTGGCATGAGATATTATTCACCAGACTGAATTGTGTAATTTGTACATGTTATTTATTCATACTGACTAGCTGGATTTCGTTTAATAATTTGCACTTGTCGACATCCGATTTTATTCACCTAGTTAAAATTCTCTCTCGTGTAAATTATATTTCTAAGCTCGAGATTCACATTACGTTTAAGACTCACGTAATTTCACTTATTATTCATCTAGTCATTTGAAATTTGCAATTCGATGTATGTGATTTATTCATATGTAGAACACTCTGAATTTCTTTAACATTTAATTGCATTTGGAAAACAGATATTTTAATATGTAAATCACATCTTTTAAGTCTCCTATCTCCCACCACTGTCTACAAGCAATATCCCCCCCCCCCCAAACATAAAGTTTACACTTAGGTCACTCTTAGAAATCGTTTTAACACTTTGAAATTCTCTCTTGGGTTAAATAGATTTGATAAAATCACGTATCTACAACCAACATCCCTCCAAACACCTCAAAACTAGAAAAATAAACTACTCTTAGCCCACTCTTGCACTCAAATCAATATATATAACATTGCAACCCACCACTCTGGTCATCGACTGCCAGAGTTACAAGGATGAGGGCGTGCATGAGCTCCTGTTACCCTCGCCCAAAAAGAAGGAAAGAAAGAAAGAAATTCGAGGGATCAAATTGATCCAATTAAAAATTAACCCCTTCAATCCATTTAACCATTTCATTCAATTTAACCCTTTCAATCAATTTAACCATTTCAATTAAATTTAACCCTTTTTGACCAATATTTTCAACTAATTTTATTAACCCTTTCAATAAATCAATAGTGGGGTAGAACCTCTATGCCCCTACTACTAGCGGCAGTGACTTCTTTCTAAGGTTCATTTCTAATGTGCTCACGTTATCGTGAACAACCTCTACAGACATCCACTCCCTTTCCAGGATGCACCGTTTACACGACACAAGCACAGGTTACAGCGTCAACCGAGCTCTAGGCTGGGCAGTTCCGATTTCTTAATTAACACACTGGGTATGTCTCAGGGGCACAAGAGGTTTGGGGAATAGCACCTGAGCAAGGGAAAAAGACAAAAAATATAAAACTTTAGTATAGAATCCTGAATAAATATTGTAACAAAGTAATGTTGCGCGACACGCCCCTGGCTTGTATTTCCACGTAATATACATAACAACAGTGAGAGCGAAGGCTGGTAGACGTGAACTCTGTACATAGAGGTTGGGAGAGCTTGATCTTGGCGTGCCCAGCGCGAGCTGCTGACGTCAGAACCCGGCCTGGTACTGGGAACTGCTCAATTTCGCTGGGAGTTACAATCGAACGCCTGTGCTTCTGACGAGTTCATCAGAACATGATTCAACAGCGCTGTAGGTAGCGCTAAGAGCGACCCAGGCACGTTCATCACTTGCATCCTCGCCTCTACGCTCAAGACACTGACTGGACTGGCGTGCAGTCTTTCTACGGCAATGGTTACTGCTCTCTCTCTCTCTCTCTCTCTCTCTCTCTCTCTCTCTCTCTCTCTCTCTCTCTCTCTCTCTCTCATCTCTGGGGTCCTCGATTCAACCCCAGGCCCTAGCGGGCGGGAATTTTTCGGCTGGGGGTTTTCGTGTGGGAAGTGTCGTGGACACTGCCGCGATGCGGACGTTTTCTCGGAGTTCTCCCGCTTCACCACCCTCATTTCGTCTCGCCTCATCCATTCTCCGGGCTGGCCGGGGCGACAGGTCCGTCCCTCGTGCTGGGTAGACGGCAAGCTTAGCGCCAGTCTTCGCTCATCCATTGCGACTCTACTCCAAGCGGGTACTACGTGTGGATATTTATTTTCTCTCTGGCTGACTCGCGTCCAGCGGTGGTCTTGCACTGTTATTGCGGTATAGTCGAGATAAAGGTCTGGTCTTTTCCTTTACTCATTAAAATCTGTATCTATCTCGTATGTGTTTATTAACTTATTTTAATTTTGTACTGTATTATGTTTTGCTTTATATTATTGATTAATCCTGTGTAGTACGTACCGACAGAATAAAATGAAATATTTCCTAATGGTAAATCACTATTTCACTAAAACCAAATTTATTTCCAGTCCTGTGTGGAGTGGAGAGGAGAGAGTTGGTGTCATCGAGGTCTTGAGAGCCAACGGACCGAAGTGAGTTGAATATAGAGCATCGCAAGAATGTAAGGGCGGAGGAATCGAGAAATCCCCAAGAAAACCCTAAGACCAGCGGCATCGTTCGGCATGATTCCCGCATGCTGAAATCCTGGAGCGACCCCGCCGGGAATCCATACTCACCTCACTTCACCCTCATCGTCTCTCAAGACCTCATTGTCGAGAGCCGCTCAAATCTCTCCACTCCAGCAAGTGTTTGCGGGAACTGCACCTTGTTCACTACACGGTATATCTATAGTCCATCCACGGTTTATTCACACTTTTTCAAACAAAATTTTGAAAAAATCACCCCCCTCCCCCTAAGTTTGATGTGTTTATTTATTTCCTAAATGCGACATGTATCACAACTGTTTCATACTTCTGTCTACATAAACATTTATTATTTTTCGTTAAATTGATGTTTTACCTGTAGTTTAATTAGATATTATAATATTTCATTTATAAAAAATATGAATAAAAACAGTGAGAAAGCATGTGTGTTGGTAGCTCCTACTTAAGAAATAGTTCTCACGGAAAATATTACAATTGAGTGCGCACGAATTTGGTGCGTTGTCCTTCGGCGTCATTTTTTAGATTTCACTAAGCCTAGTTTGCACGAGAAGTAGACCTTTAGCAGAAGTTTAGAAAAGTGTGAAGTGACCGTGAATAGATTATAGTGCTTGTCATCTGTTTACACTGGCCGGGGAAGCTATCGCAAGGATGTGAACGTACTGACGTTCCGCGGTAGACAGACTGAGCAATTTTGAAAGCCCTCCTTAAGATCAACTTGTATACACAGCGTGCATTCTTCCACCACATGTAAAATTGAGACAGCGTTGGAACTAGCAGATTTTGTTAGTAAAATAGCCACGTGGTCCAATTTCGTATTTTTTTTTAAGGTGGTATCTTTTTTGTGAATTTGTATTTCGTATTTTGTACGAGGCAAACCTTTGCGAAAGCTTAAATTACCAAATCGCCACCATATTTTTTTTCTTGTGGAGGCTGCGTATTCATTTAACCTATTGATGAAAAATTCATGATTAACATAATTTGGCATAAAGAACTGCACTGTGTCATAATTAGTACTTCATATCAATAGGATAGTTGTAAATTTTACAGTAGAAAGCGAAAGAAATAATTTTAAGCTATCACAAATGGTTACCTAAAATTTTCATTCGACGTCGCGAAATGAAACTACTTTCCATCCATCGTTACCAACTTTACTGGGCGAATGTCACTTAGTGCACCCGTTAAAATATATGCATGCAGAGGGCAGTGACTTTTTTCTAAGGTTCATTTCTAAAGTGCTCACTTTATCGTGAACAGCCTTTATATGTAAGTAAAGATAGTGACTTTTCATTTGATGAGTGCAACACACAGTAAAACTGAAGTGGCCTGTCAAAAGAATTTTCGTTAATGTACTATTAATTCTGTACAAAATACTATGATTTTCACAGACGTGTTATTTAACTTCCGAGGTCCACGTCCCTGCACGCTGCACGGTGAAGTGCCGTTGGCCAGTCTGCTGGTCACGCCGGCTGACTGACCGCTCCACCCACTCACTTCTCTCCGCCTTCAGTCCTCGGCGTGGGGCCGCGGTGGTAAAGTGGGCGCACCACTCGCTTCTTCCGCGGTAAACCAGGGTCAATTCCCGACGGGGTCACTCGCGGATATTCGCACGTGGGGGAACTTGCCAGACATCATGTTGGCCGGCGCGTTTTCTCGGGGTTTTGGGTGCAAAATAATATTCTAGATTGCTGGTTAACCACTTTATTCTGAATACAACAAATCGCAAGGATCCATTTCCTCTTCCCACCATTGGCAAAGATCCCCTCTCAGATGTTACCACTAATTTCAACAATGTTTTTTTAGACACCTGTTGGAGTTAGTATACGACGTTTAGTATCCCTTAAAGACTCGTAAAACTGACCCGCAAAACTGACTCGCAAAATGACTCCCGATTGCGGAGGCGGAGCTGACTGTAGTTGCAGGGAACCACTGCTACAAGTTTCAGAATGTCTCTTCAAAATATCACTCCGTGCTAACTGCCTCAGGCAGAAACCGCACTGAAACGACATTCTTGAAGTTTTCATTCAGCAGGTCTTCGTACAGACCACCTTCTCATGCCGATGTGCATTTTGAACATAGGGGAAGACTCGATCGCAGTATCGGCCCTAGCGTCAGTCAGTTAGCGATGATGCAGGTCGCAGTCCCGTCGAGGTCAAAGGCAGGCCTTCGTATTTGAAATGTATCTTCGCGGTATGGGAGCACTCTGAGAAAACCCACATACTCTTTCTCCCGAGAAAAAACATGCAGGTAAAATATTTTTCTATGCATAAAATTATGTATATTTCTTTCTTTTATTTATATATATATATATATATTCCTATCTTACACATGTTCATTCATATCATATATATATTCCTATCTTACACATGTACATTCCTATCATATATATAACTATCTTATATAACAGTACCTGCATTTTTTCTCAACGAGTATGCGGGTTTTCTCAGAGTGCTCCCATACCGTGAAGATGAATTGCGAATACGAAGGCCCGTCTTTAACCTCGACCTGCATCCTTGCTAACTTACTGACGCTAGTGCCGATACTGCGATCATCACATCATCACAACATGACGGACCCCCAGATCCGGCGCTTCGATCCCAGATCACGTTGCACGTCAACCTAACAAACCCTACTACTAATTATAATAGATAATTTTCCGCTTTGCTTGTCAACGATCGCTGTAACGCGAAATACATTAATTAATATTTGGCATATAAATCAAAAGAGGAAATGAAAAACTTAAAATACTTATGATTAATAAGTTAACTTTGGTAATTGATTTTGTTCAAATTTTTTCTTCCTTCTTTATTGCAAATACCTTTTACTGTATCTGGGTATTAATAAACACGTTGTGAAAATATTAGTTTTGTGATCCAACAGGATGCACGAACTATAACCTATTCAAATATGTTAGATTCCTTTTGTTTTCAAAGAACATCATGAAAATACTTAATTACGATCAAAACATCTCTGAATCATTATAATTTTAATTTACCATAACAATAGTTACATTTGACATGTAATAACAGATTGAAAAATAAAACCGCAGTTATAGGATGGATAAATTACAGTTTCGAAGAAACTTTAAAACAACTTTCGAGAAATTTTTTGTACTCAAATAAATTTTTTATCAAGATATTAGATACTTAAAAAAAATAATAATAAAAAAAAATTAAAATAAATGTAAAATCTGAAGCTCTAATAATAATAATGGTGTTTATGTTTAATTGATATGTTTCTATTTACTAGCAACATCATGCACAGGCTACTGTATACTGTGGGTAAATATATGTAACCGATGTTACATTGCACTATTCTAAATGATAACTTTCATTTATAGCTTATTATCGTAAATAGGTATTTTTAATTTCTGTGATCGTCGTAAGAGCTTCTGATTGTGTCCACGTTGTAGCAGGGGAGAAAAAAAAGTTTGCAGTTCAGATGTTCGGCTGATTTTCTTTTTATAATCTACACTGTGCCGGTATGTAATCTAGAGAACCTAGCATTTAGTTTTATAATCGGTAGCAAAGTAGACAGCATGCAAGTACATGTTAGTTTCATGTGTGACATTGAAGCTCCACTCATCCGAGACGCCCTGCATGACTCACAGCCAATAGTAAACATTCAGCACACTGTTAGCTTCAGTTCTTGTGGCTGGGTGGAACAGGGGACTGAATTCTGTCTGTGGCGCCAGCCAATGAACCAGTGACCTCTGCTCAAGTGTGTAGAGGACTACGGAGTCTTGCTCGGTGCCTTTTTATAACGCGTAATGGTAGGGTATCCTAAGATAGCCTGTCAACCTCGGCCAACCTTTTTCTCGGTTCCAATGAACTGCGACACTATTATGGGATGAAATGGCACTATACTTCATGAAAAATATTGTAACCACTTTAAATTCCCACACAGCAATAATAATCCATTAGGAAGTGTACATGTAAGTCGCGTTCACTCGGAGTCACGAATAGGGCGAAATCACTATCAATAAACCAGCCGATCGTGAACACTACCTCGTATGAACCAGAGGTTGTTTGGCAGCAGTGTTCGTATACATGCTCGAAAGTGGGGTCGTGATCACTTCCGGTGGGTTGGAGTTAACACGATCGCTTCAGTCGTAAAGGTTCTACCGAAGGTGAAATGTGAGTCTACCAAACGAATAAGGCCTAAATGGTAAAATCCGGTGAATTGTACCGCGATGTGGAATGTTTGTTGAGAATAAATTTCAACGTGTACAAGGATCGAAATTCAAGGAACGGTGATATATATATATATATATATATATATATATATATATATATATATATATATATATATATATATATATATATATGTGTGTGTGTGTGTGTGTGTGTGTGTGTGTGTGTGTGTTCACATTTTAATATCTCAATTTTGCCAATGTTAATGTAAATTTCTTAAATGTTTGACGTGTGAATTGTTTTGCATAGTTTTAGTATATGAGGGTTTATTTTGACAGTTTCATTGTTTCGTAGTGTGCAAAATTGTTACCTTGATTCACGAGTTTTGACTATGCAAGTGGCAAGTGGAAGTGTTTTGTTAGTTGAATAGTTGTTATAATGTTCTCGTTTAATCACATTACACCAGTTGGAAATAATTGTTTTACTAGGAACATTCAGATAAATAGAACATTCCAAATGCATTCTTAAAGTAGCTATCTTTAAAGAAGGATGTGAAACACGAAGGGCTCCAGAATTATTCAAATCTCATTTCTACAAATTTGTCAAGTGGAATTTATTTGATACAGCAACGTATTAAAAAAGAAAAGCTAAATAATATTTGATGCACTAACGCCTAGAAGAGGATATTAGTATCAAGAAAACAATGAGCCCGAAGAAGATGGCCTCGTCAGTGGAATTCGACAAGTTTGACGGAAGTTGAGCGGCGGTTTCAGGCGGCAACAGTTTAAGGACCAGCTGACGTCTCCATCCAAATAAACGGAATTCTGCGCTGTCCAGAGGTCGCAGGAGCATCTGCCTGCATCATCGACGTGCAGTGTTCCAGTCCTGAGTTCGACGCCATGAGTCCTGCTTTGCGGAACGACATCAGGATATCTACCTCCTACTGAATTTGGTTTCGACGTCGGGAGTCCTGATCGCAGAGTGACTTCAGGACATATATCGCCCCGTGGGACCGCACGCAGTGGAACTATCCTACAGTTCAGTTACAGATAAGTTTTAGCTTGCACGAACAGCTAACAAGCGCTTACACCCATTTTCGTATAATGCACTATTAATCCTGGTATTTTTATTGGCAGATGTGTAGTGGAAGTCTTTGACTAGTGTGGCGTTGGTTTAAACTTTAATGATTAATTTTAGGATAAGTTCAGTAATTCTAGTGTTTAAAGTTGAAAATATTAATATCTTGTAGGACACTATTTGGAAATTTGATCTATACAAGGATAATAGTTAGTTTCTTCAAGGATCTGGAATTTTACTCAATATACTTCACATAGTATAAACTAATCTGGTAATTATTTATAATTTGTCTTAATATGAATTACCATATGTAATTTTAAGATGTTTTCCATATAGATTCATAATTGTTTGGTTGACTCTCTTTTGGAAGTTTTAACAGAAGTTCTAATCCCCATAGCCGAGGCATACACACATGTACGTATCTTATACACCTTGTTTGATACTTTTGAATACACTAACTTTTTTTAAAAAAAATTGTGTAGCAGTATTAGCTGTTACTTATTTTTTAATTGTCTTCATCAAGTGGGGCGGTATAACGCAATAGCCGCATATCTGTGACGCTACAGTAGCAAAAGTTACAATAACATGTTAATAACATTCAACGACAGTTTAAATGTTCTTAATTGTTGCGTATCATAAAAACAGTACGATTAAAGCAACGTATGCCAGGTTTGCATTATGTAACACATTCTATCATTGAATTAAATTAAGAGACACGGATAGAGAATTTCGCGAAAAATAAAAACAGAGAAACCTTGTTTATTAAGATGTGACGGGTAACAGACGAAGTGACTCAAGAATATTTATCAATAAGTAAATTTGCTTACAACTACCTGTTATTTATTCAATCTTAAATGCAGTTACATTTATATATTGCTAGTTATACTTCGTTATGGTCAATTACTATTTTCCTCCAGAAGTGTGGAAGTTTTCATTCTAGAAATTCCACGAACAGACGAGAAACTGCTCATACATATTACGTGAATAGTAATTTTTGTATGATAGGTGGTCATATTATTTTTATGTCCTTTTCCAGCTGAATTGCAAACTTTTAATCTGTCACAGTTAATTTTAAAATTTGTGAAGATTTGCTGCCATCTCCTCCCATAAAATCGTAATCCTGGCTACGCCACTGCTGGTGGGGGGGGGGGGGGGGGTTAAAAATTTGTAAAATGTAATATTAAAAATGTTTTGTTTACTTAGGTAATTTCAACAATTCACATTTTTTAAATTTTAATTTGATACCTTACATTTATTTTGAAACTCTCCGTAAAAGGGTTCCATAGCAATAATTTCATTTCAATTAAATGTCTTTGGCCTGTAAAAAAGAATAAAAAGGTACAATAATGTACAAAAAGAACTAGTCTAATAGGCATATCACATCAATGAGAGTTGTAGTTTTCAAACAATGCGTCATTTATGTGATATGCTTTTGATGTAGCAAATCTCAGCATTACAATACCTCCGTGCAGTACAGCGTAATTCTACGAAAAAATTATACACTATATTACTGAATAACATTAATCTTTGTTCATTTACGCACAACACATTCGAATAAGAAAATCAGTAGTTATTTATCAATTCCAAAACCACTAACATTCGATCCGAGATCAAACCACACTTCTAAGCGTTAGTTTCATGGGCCCTTTTTACTCTAATGTCGAGTAATACGTATAGGATCTTCAGAAATACGACCAGTCTTCCTTAAACCACACTTGAAAAGTGGGCCGAACAGGATAGATGGAACAAACATGGCTTTATATTTCAGCCACCTTTTTTTACACATTAAGTCTTATTTATGAGTTCGTATGCTGCCTTTTGGCAAAAAATTGCACAAACATTGAACTTTATGCCCTTTTACAAGACAAACACTTTTATTGTTTCGAGTTATTGTACTAGTGGTGTCACCTATGTCAAATGAGAACAAGATAGGGATTGTGGGTTTAATCAGAAAACAAAATTAATTTACCTACGACAAGCAACAGTCGTTTTGCCTAAAATTCTAGCTCTCGATTACCTTCCCAAAAAGTCGTTTTGCTTAATTTTAGGCAAAACGATTTTAGGCAAAATGATGGGTACTCCTCGTCGTTGGGGGTGATGTCTGCATTATGAATTCGACAACTATGTCTTAAGCGGTTCGGAAATTACAGCTAACTATGCTTATAAGTAGACATTAGGCTAATGTTGACCCTTCGATACTTTTCCTTGTCTGTAGCGATGCCTATGTTACGATTTTGGTAGCTGTATCTCATACGGTTCGGAAATTACAGCTAACTATGCTTATAAGCATACTTAGGCCAATTTTGACCTTTCGGTACTTCTCCTTGTCTGGAGTAATGCCTGTGTTACGATTTTGGTAGTTGTATCTCATACAGTTCGGAAATTACAGCCAACTATGCTTAAAAGCCTGCTTAGGTTAATTTTGAACCTTCGCTACTTTTTTTTGTCTGGAGTGATGCATATGTTACGATTTTGGTAGTTTTATCTCATACAGTTCGGAAGTTAGAGTCAACTATGCTTATAAGCATGCTTAGGTCAAAATTTTGACCTTTCGATCATTTTCCTTGTCTGGGGTGATGCCTATGTTATTATTTTGGTAGTTGTATCCCAAACAGTTCGGAAATCACAACCATCTACGCCCATAAGTAAACATAGATTATACTTGACCTGAGGCTGGTAGGGTGCTTTGGAATGAGGTCTCCCCCTCCATGTGGAATGTGTGAGTGGAAAGTGCACACTTTCAGTAGGACAGAAAAAAAGGGTTGGGAGCACCCAGAGAACACAGACTGGAATGCCAGATCAGACAGTGCTGTCAGGGTGACCCCACACAGAAGGAGTCAGCGCCACATTGTGGATTCATCCAAGTCGGATTGTGCAAGGGCACTTTTGGGGTGTGAAAGTGCTGTCGCCCGGGGGGAGGGGGGGGGGGAATTTCGAGGGGGAAAAAAAGAAAACTTCGGTGGGAAAGGGGCCAAATTGGAGGGTTAAAGGGAATTCCGCGATTTTGGCCGTTTTCTGTGCGAAACTGCGCGAAAAAAGGCCCTTGTGATGTCATCCAAGATGGCGGAGGTGTTCACATCCAGGAGCCACATGTAGTAGAATCATCCTTTTTATACTACTAGCCTTATGTGTCTTGCATCTATGAATGATGGAGGGACATGTAGTATGACGCCCCCTAGTGGCACATCCGCGCGAGTAAACCGCATAACACAAATGGGACACGTGTCGGGCTATGGCGATACTGTGTAGCAACCTTCTTTGTACTCGCCCGATTTGTTCATGGTGATTAATACTTCAGCAAATGTAATACCTAAAAATATCCAGGGGGTGAATTTATGCGAAACAAGTATAAGGCACTGTATTGAATCTTGCTACAGAATTTCCACCAATAAAATAATAGTGTCATCGCTTAAAGTCCCTTGGGTACACGCAACACGACGATACACTGCCCACCAGTTTACAGCCTTGGTCGTAAGGGCGATGGCGTATTTCATGCACGTGATAGTGTCGCTCTTATCCCTCTTCTCGGCCGTAGACGTGGAAATCATCTTCAAGTATACGGGTCCCTTAATGTACGGTGTGAAACTGACAGTAAATTGAATTCTAGCTCTGAAAGAGACATGCACTCTATAAATACACTAATACAAGACGTTCTAAGAGATAGGGGTGTGAAGGAAGCGTTGTGTGTTATGACGGCAACAGGAGGTAAATAAACCGCACGGAATGAAGTAACCGACGCTGTCGTGGGAACGAAAAGGAACGCTTTTCCCGTAACAGATGTTCACAGCGCCGTGTGTTAATGCGACACAAGGAGCAACGTACAAAATAACAATGTAAAAACACAGAAAGAGCGCTTTCGTTTTCATTCAACACGAGTTCGTTTCTTTCGAAACAAAATGCGTGTAGAGTTCCTTGTAAAATACTCAAGTCGAAACCACTATAAACTGTGCCTGGATCCTTTACGTGCGAAATTGGTCACCCCCGTGCCCGTGCAAGCCATGTGTGCGTGTATTTTTTTAGATAAGTCAGATTAATTTATTTTACAAGGACGTCTCCACCCCTTTCTGAAGTTAATAAGTTTTCAAAATCAGACCGAAATGTGGGGTAAAGGCTATTCACGATATACTGAGCACTTTTGAAAGCCCTGCTTGGGATCTACGTATGAGCCCAGTGTACTCTTCCACCTCGTGTAAAATTAGCATTGCCACGAGCCTGATCACCTTATTCGTGCGTCGGCCAAGTGAAATTGTAAAATTTTTAAGGAAGTAAATATTTTACAAACGTGATCATTTTTACGCGTAATTATGCATAAAAACCCTGAAAGCAAAACAAATGATCCATCACTTGTAATTCAGCGTTAGGACGAGGAACTACTTTTCGCTCCGCCGTTACCAATTTTGCTAGGCTCGTGCCAGTCAGCGTGTCCGTTAAAACATATGCAGGTAGGGGCAGTGACATTTTTCCAAGGTTGATTTCGAAAGTGCTCATTTTACCGTGAACAGCCAATACCAGGACAACGACAATGCAACGTTTGCAGGGTGAATCCATTCCGACATCGTGAACTCCATGACTAACGACACGATCAAAATTAATGTGGTCTCGTTCGATCGGGTAAATGCTGTTCACGATGAAGTGAGCACTTTTGAAATCAACCTCAGGAAAAAGTCACAGCCCCTGCCAGCACATATTTTAACGGGCGAACTGAGCGGCATGCGCCCAGCAAAGCTGGTAACAAAGAATGAAAAATAGTTCCATATGATAACGTCGAATAAAAAGTGCTACGTAATAACTTAAATGAATTCTTTTATAGTGTGAAAATATTTAATATTATAATAATTTCACAGTTTCACTTGACCGTCGGATGAATAAAGTTATGAGGTCCATGGTAAAGTTAACTTTACTTCGGGAGGAAGAAGACACAATCTGCATGCGAGTAGATCTTAAGCAGCGTGAGGTGGTGCATTAGCATGCGCGTGGCGCGGGTGGGGGCCCGCGGCGACTAGCGGCAAATCCAGGCGCGGGCGAAAATTTTCCGGGCTTTACATCTCGCGGATCAAATGGACTGGCGCGTTGCTGTTGGTGCCAGATGAAACGTCTCTTCTAGATCTAGAAAATTACACCAAAGGACAACGCACCGAATTCGTGCGCACTCAGTTGTAATAATATTTTGCATGAGAACGATTTCTTACTAGGCGCTTCCAACACACGTGTTTTCTCACTGTTTCTATTCACATTTATGATAAATGAAATATTGTAACTTATAAATAAAGTATAGGTGAAAGTTCGATTTAACGAAAAATAACATACTTAAATGTTAACAGAGGTATAAAACGGTTGTGACACATAGAGTATTTGGGAAATAACTTAACACGACATACATGGGGTGGTGTTTCAACGGTTTGATTTTAAAAAAGTGCGAAGAAACCGCGAATAAACTATAGCCGTTATTCAGCTATGCTGAAATTTCTCCAAAATGGCGCTGCCTACCTGGCTCTTGAAATGCGGTTCCGAGTGTTTGAAATCCGCATATTTTTTTTTTTTTTTACGAAACCATTAAACGTGTCCCCATTATACCAGTGTCATAAAAGAAAAAACACTTCAGGCGAGCTACGTATAATACTCTCACTACATCATGGCCATTGTAAATGCTATTTCCAAGCCCTCCAACATAGCTAAAAACGGCTTTTTCACATTGCTGTATCTCATAATATACTGGTAGGAAACATGCGAAATTGTTATAGGGACCTGTATTGAACCTTGCTAGAGGCTATTCACGGTAAAGAGAGCACTTTTGAAAGCCCTCTCGTTTTAGATAATAGTCAATAAATATATGTTATTTTTAGCCTTAGACATTAACTTCAGAGTACGGTGGAATTTATACACTGTGTTTATTACTTACATGGCAATACTTATTAAAACATGTTTTTTTAAGTATAAAAAATGGCTTGAATAAAAAGGTAACTAGTACTTCAAAAGTGCTCACTTTACCGTGAACGGTATATATAGACTTTCCACCGATAAAATGATAGGGTCACTTCTTGAAGTCCCACAGGTATACGTAGCACAACAAACACTGCAGGTCAGTTCAGCGCCGAGCGCGTAGGAGCGAAGGGACATCAGGCGCGCGTGTCAGTGTTCTCCGTATCGCTCCCGCGTTTACCTGCTTCAAACGCGCTAAAAACATCCAAGTAGGAGGCGCCCTTACGCCTAACATGCCTCGTTTGAAGTGCGTGTTCTTTCCGCATATCAGCACATTTAGCTCACATGTAAAAGTTTCGTATAAAAAAGAAGTATATTTCAGACACTGCAGTGTAGTTCAAGCGGTAGGTAGATGAAAGATCGTGGCTAAGCGGCCTTTCCACTGGTACGTATAAGTGCCCGTGGCTACTCCAGAAACGATGCCGCGGCCAGCTGTTTCCACTAGCAATCTCTCACCACTCCGAGCACAGGTTGCTGGGCCGGCCTTTTGTTCTCCAACACGGGCGGGAAGGATCGCCTCGAGACGGATCACCCCGGACATGCTTGATGGACACCAAGCAACGGTTTGCCACATAGACTAAATATGAGGTAGACCGCTTATTCATCTTCTGCGCGTATACCCAAAATTGACCTACCCCAAAGGAACAAAACTGTCAAAGTCACATGGTCAACAGTGATGGACGTGTTTGTTTATAACTTAATCTTTAAATGACAATCACTGTTACATTAATAAAGTATTTTTACCAGTTTGAATGTAATAAAAAATTATTACAAATTGATTAGAGGAAGTATAAAAACATCTCTAAAGCCTTTGTTTACTAAACGGTGTTCTAGCCTCAGACTATGTTTTTTTAGACGCCTCTTGGAGTTAGTATACGACGTTTAGTATCCCTTAAAGACTCGTAAAACTGACCCGCAAAACTGACTTGCAAAACGACCCCAGACTGCGGGGGCGGAGCTGACTGTAGTTGCAGGGAACCACTGCTACAAGTTTCAGAATGTCTCTTCAAAATATCACTCCGTGCTAACTGCCTCAGGCAGAAATCGCACTGAAACGACATTCTTGAAGTTTTCATTCAGCCGATGTGCATTTTGAACATAGGGGAAGACTCGATCGCAGTATCGGCCCTAGCGTCAGTCAGTTAGCGATGATGCAGGTCGCAGTCCCGTCGAGGTCAAAGGCAGGCCTTCGTATTAGCAATTCATCTTCGCGGTGTGGGAGCACTCTGAGAAAACCCACATACTTGTTCGCACCAGAAAAAACGCAGGTACTAGTATATATAAGATTGGTGTGTATATATATATATATATATATATATATATATATATAAGAAAGAAATATACATAATTTTATGTACAGAAAAATATTTTACCTGCATGTTTTTTCTTAGGAGAAAGAGTATTTATGTTTTCTCAGAGTGCTCCCATACTGCGAAGATAAGTTTCAAATACGACCATGGGACTGCAATTTGCATCATCGCTAACTGACTGACGCTAGGGCCGATACTGCGATCGAGTCTTCCCCTATGTTCAAAATGCACATCGGCATGAGAGGGTGGTCTGTACGAAGACCTGCTGAATGAAAACTTCAAGAATGTCGTTTCAGTGCGATTTCTGCCTGAGGCAGTTAGCACGGAGTGATATTTTGAAGAGACATTCTGAAACTTGTAGCAGTGGTTCCCTGCAACTACAGTCAGCTCCGCCTCCGCAATCTGGGGTCATGAGTCATTTACGAGTTAGCCTGTAGGAGTCAGTCAGCTGGAGTGACTTGGCAACTCGGTGATTTGCTGGTCGGTGTCCGAACAATGTATTAATGGTGCAATCCGATTAGTTCAGCGTTAATATAACGCAATAGGGCTTACTTACGCATATATTATAAGCAGTAGAGACATCAGCTGAGAGGCTTAGTTTGACAGCAGCTCCCGTAAAAGGTGGATCATCTCGACTAGCTTCCGCATCTTCGCATCTAAGTCTTATTCTGCATCTGCGATGTCATGGGGTACTCCGGAGCTGATGGTAGCTACGGCAGTACCATCGACGTCTTCGGGAGTGGTACCAGCAGTGCCATTGTCTTCTTCGAGCGCCATTCCTATTGTAGCGTTGTCATCGACCGCCGCGGATTGGCTGCCTACAGTAGCACCGTTATCTGCAATGGGCATGGTACCAATTCCACCATCGACTTCATGGAATGTGTTTCCTACAGCAGTGCTGCAATCGAGGACTTCATGCATGACGTCTACAGTGCCGTCGACTTCTTCGGGTGGGTCACTTACAGCAGTTCAGCATCGCCAAATGGACCATCGACCTCTGTTCCAGCAGCATCTGTATGGTCAACCACCTCTGCTGAATCATTCAGACATTATAAGTGTCGCTTCTGTGAAAAGGCCTTCACAGACAGCAGCAATGCTCGTTGGCATAAGCGCCGCTTTAATTGTGCTAAAAATCTCTGTTACACATCATATTTGTGTAACAGATGTGGTAAGCAGATCAGCCGTAGCGACCATTTACTGAAACATATTAAGAAAATTGTAATTTTTTGATGGCATTAGCGACTTTATTAAATTAAGTGAATTAAAAAATGCATGTGAATAAAATTGTGTTTTACTTCATGTTTTCGTAACTTGCCAGAATAAAATAAAAAATTAGAAAGATACAAAAAAAATTAATTAAATAAAAATGTAGCGTATAAAGTACCATTGTACTATATGTACAATTATATAAGTAAATATAAAAGTTTTTATAATTGAACAACTTTACATTTTTAATATTAACTATACATATATTTAATAAATGATGCATTTAGTCAAAGTCCCATATTGTGCTTGTAGGTATACTGCTGATTGGAAACATCTCTTTTTAAACTAGGGTGGAAATTTACAAGTCTTTTATGTCTAGAAATATAAGGGCAGACAGCTCACTTGGCTTCCAGCATGCTGACTTTAACGAATTTATTCTCGAGTGTTTGTTTTCAAAGGCGTTCAAGGTAATGGGGTCAAGGTAAATGTCACTGCCTTCCAATATGGTGGATGGGTGACTTCTACCAAGATGGTGGTCGCCTAGCAAGATGGTCGTCGGTTGCACCTACAAAGAGGGTGGAATGTGTATGGTTGAGGGGTGACATTTGGAAAGTTAAGTTTTTAAAAATAATTCTTGATAACCATGCCGTTTTTCCTAGACGTGTAGACAGAAAAGCAGTTCAATGTTGGGGCATGGAGATTGATTGTGAGCAGCCAGCGAGATCGGTCTACCTCATCTTTAGCCTATGATTTGCCGCAGACGGCTGTTTGATAAACATTCCAATCGTCATGTGGGGTTTAGGCCTAGAATGAATGGGGCTCCGGAACAGATGACGACGGGCATGCTACTCGGCCCAGGGAGCATGCAAGTAGAGTGAGTGAGTGAGTGAAGAGATTTGGGCGTCTCTAAACATCGAGGTTTTGAGAGCCGATGAGGGTGATCGAGGTGAGTATGGAGCAGCACCGGAATGAAAGGGCGGGGGAAACATGAGATCCCCGAGAAAAACCGCCGACCAACGGCATCACCCGGCACGATTCTCACATGCAAAAACCGGAGTGACCCGGCCGGGGGTTGAACCCGGATCGCCTTGGTGGGAGGCGAGTAGGACTGCGGGATGGCGCTGGGAGGACTGGGATACAGAACTAATAAAGAACAACCGAGTAAGTGCCGGACCTAGTATCCCGGTGCCAATCTACAATCGTATCGAGTTTTAACGAAATCGGACTTACGGTTTGGTCAGAAATAATCTTGGCAAAGTAGTGGACGGAGCGGGAACGGCAGAAACCTAAATAGCAGTAGTGTAGTGTTAATATGAGTAACAAAACATCACCATTTTCTAAGTAAGCAAAAACACTAAGAACACCACCGAACAGTAGAGAACCAACAGTAGATCAAGACAGGATATTACAAGAAAACCAAGAAGATAACCATGAAAAACCCGCACAAGAAGTAGAAGAAGAAGGTATACATTGCAAAAGATTAAAAGAAATTTTACAAGAACTGGAAACAATACTTGGAAAAAAAGTGGCATACGTGGAAATCATGACAAAATTATCAGAAGTACGGGATGTAGTTTGGCAGCATAAATGAGAAAAAGTGGAATTAAAAGTCGAAATGAAGGGAACTACACAAGAAAGAATATTTTAAAAAACTAGAAAAACAAGAAGAAAACAATTATTGCATTACGAAAAAGAAAATGGAACCAGTCAAAATTTTAATAAAGCCAGAACAAATGCATAAGGACGGTAGCAGCGAAGAAACCAAAAAGCTTAACCACTCTTCAACCGTGGCCCCGCATACAAGTAGAGAGAGAGTTGTAACTCAAATGTATAACGCGCTATCCGTATCCGATTAATTTGTATTCCCAAGCAAGCCAGAGTAGGTTCTACGGTACTGCCAGCTTTAAAACACACGAGTGAAAGACACGTTCTCGCTTTGTTATGTTAGTGATACTGAACAAACCTTGCCAGCTGTTTTTTTTTTTTTTATATATTGTGACTGGCAGGGTTTCTGGGCAATACTATTGATTTTCTCTTATCCACAGTAGTTTCATGCCACAAATACGTTTTGAGCGAATATAAACCGTGGCCGTGAAGGAGAAATATTACATTACAACCCGTTGTATGCTAATATTCATGAAAATACACGTGACACGAGTAAATATATGTGAATAGCGCTTACACAAAGCAGACTGTGTTACTACAATCAAAATTAATTATGCAAAACAATCATGAGCTTTTACAGTAGGTATCTAAAGAGAGAAAAATACATAATTGCTTACTGCATATTTATGCTATGTGAGTATAGTATATATAATCTATTTGCGGGTTCTTCGCCCTTTTTGAATCTAACCTTTGAAAAATAAACCCATGTATGCCGTATTTATTTACTTTCTAAACATGCCATGTATCGCAAGCATCTTATACCTCTGTTAACATAAAATGATCTTATTTTTCGTTAAATTGAAGTTTCGCACATATTTTATTTATAAATTACAATGTTTATAAAAATATGTATAAAACACGTGTGTTGGTAACGCCTAGTGAGAAATAATTCTTATACAAGACACTGTTACACTGAGTGCGCACGAATTCGGTGCGTTGACCTTTGGTGTAATTTTCTAAGACTTCGTTAAGCTTAGTTTGAGACCCAATTGTGTCGTGTAACTATGCTACCTGGCATCGGAAAGTTAACAAGTGGCCGGCCGACTTGACTGCCCCGCTACACATCGACATGACTACCTGCCGGCTTTGCTCGGCTATCAACGGTCAACGGTGTTACGACGTAATAAAAATTCACGGCAGAAAATGAACTTTAAAATATGATTCTACACTGATTAAATATTAAATAAAGTCGTGGAATGTGAACTTACGTTTCTTGAAGCAGCAGACGTTTGCAGTGATGGAACGATTTACGAATACATGTCACAAAATGGCAAGCTACGACGCAAAGCGCGGGTGACACGTATGAAGGCTCTCAGCATACTAGCGGCAGCCAGTGCTGGTGGTTCAGGGCCTCGTCGCTTCGAAGCGCTCCAATCGCTGGCGCGGCTAGTCGCGCCTCGCTGTTTGAAGACGTAACGACGAGTGCGTTGTACGCACAGGATATCCGCGATGTTGTCACATATCTCTCGAACAATCCACCTAATTTAAGAATGTGGTAGGGTGTTTTCCCCTCCAATAAAGTTTCATATAAATAGGACCCGATAGCCGACCTGTCTTCAGAGACGTTCGGCTTTTGGGGACTTTCACGCCTATGCGAATAAGTTACGTAACTCAAATTAAGCCCTCCTGGCCAAAAATAGTAGTCATGGGTTTGTAGCCGTTAGAGTTGGCTTTTTTTTTTTAAATAAGTATTGCAGCTGACTGGATTTCTTGGTAGTCTTGCACATAGAATAAGTTAATTTTGAAACAAAATGTTCAAAAATATAAAGTACGGCATTTTGTTTTCTGTAAAGTTAACGCCTTGTAGATTCGAAACATAATTTGTTACATCAATGAAAAATGTTGCTGTGCCAGCCAAAACAGTAAAAGTGTCCGCCGGTATTATAAAATATAGAAATATTTTTTTAGCAAAAACGTTGTAATACCTCGTGGTTCCTTAAGAAAGAAGCGTTTTAAGAAATATGTATTTTATATGCACGGCATGGTATGGCGAAAAATTGAAAAACCAAAGTCCATGTTTGAATATAACAATGTTTGCAGAGAGAGATTTTTAAAGGCTGTTTCTTGTTATGTTACCAGCCTGTAAGCAATGTTGGATCTTAAGCGAGGCAGTAAACATTTTTATATCAATCTCGTATGTATTTTGAATAATGCTTCAGTATTTGAGTGTTTTAAGGGCAATTCGACATTTAAAAACGCACACCAAAATATATATCCAGTTATTTTCTGATGTTGGAATTTTGCATGTATAGTATAAATTTCATTGTGAAATTTGCCTTTTATATGGCACTTGTTAGTATATGTACATGTGTGATTTTGGATAAAAATTAGATGAAAATACAAAGGTGATGTTTCAGAAAACACATGTGTTTTTGTTGGTAATTTTACAATATCACTGCCATTTTTCCTTTAAGGGTTTTTCTGCGTTTTGGTGTGACCTTGGTGTTGTGGTTTCTTGTAGCTAAGAGTCTTCGTTCAGTCCTAAGTGAAGGGCTGAACGAAGGGCGTCAAGTTTGTACGAGGCGGAGGAATAACCTGGCAGTAAAACTTAAGCAGGGCTTCAGAAAAGGCCGAAGTAACCTCGAATGGATTACACTTTGTTTAAATGTGTAATACAGGTCCATCGAAAAAGAATGGTTTCAATTTCAAAAAATCACAACTTAGAAACTATTTGACCGATTTGGGTATTTCTTGTACCAAATTGAACAGGTAGGATCTAAGTTTTACTTACCTTAAAATGTTTCTATGTGCACTCCATTGGTAGCTCTGCATATGTCCAGGCGATATTCGACCTCCACCCGCGTATTCCGGAGCATTGTCGGCGTAATTGTTTCAATGGCAGCAGTGATTCTCTAATGCAAATGCTCTAAAACTCGAATCTTCACAGCGTAAACAATGTTCTAGACATATTCTCAAAAGAAAAAATCTAGAGGGGTAAAATCGGGGTCCTTTTCTTTTAAGGTGAAAGCATCGCATGCAAAACTTTTGGGCCGATTTTCCGGCTTAATTCCATGCCTCAATTGACTCTTATAGGCATGCAATCTCAAACGTTTTTGAAGAACATTTTGCATGGTAGTCTTCGGAATGCCAAGCTCCAAACTGGGGTGGGCAATTGACTTTTTAGGACTGCGCACACAAGATAGCCTACGCTGTTCCACCCATTCTTCGGACGTTCTTGGCAATCCTCGTGATTTTTTTTTTTTTTTCGGTATGGTACCGGTTTCGCTGCTAACTTTTAACCCAAATACAAATAGATCTCTGTTTTGGTACACGTTGTCGCGTATACTGGCGTCTAAAATTATGTTGAACAGTCACTACAAACTTGAACTCCGCGAACCACAGAAGGCACTGATTTCTGCTGCACGGTCGACATCTCACTGGACAGGTCGGCGCAGGTGTCAGATGGCGGTCTCGTCCCTGCCGCAATCTCAAGGTCAGAGTGCAACTGTCGATAATCCCCCTAAAAGAAATCCTTTCGTCCTTCCACTACAGTTTGGTGCAATAATCAGCTAATTCAGTCAAATAGTTTTGTCGCTATAAAGTTATGAGATTGTGCCATTCTTTTTCGATGAGTCTGTATTTTTTTTTAACTCCGAAGTTGTAAGACCTTGGAACCTCAGCTTCGGGCAGGTTTCAGGTTTTCTCCGGTAAGGTTTCGTTTTCCCTGTTCGAGTTACGAGGGCCTGCCTCAGCCGGGACAGCACAGCCTGCCTCAGCCGTGATAGCACAGCCGAGGAGGAGCCGACGACGGGGCGAGAGACTGCTCGCCGTGACCCGGTTGGCTCGGGTTGACGGGGGAAAGGGAGAGTGGAGAAGCACGCCCGACCTTGTTCTGCGCACGAGGGGCTCAGTTCTCTCACAGTGGTGAAAACTGTAGGCGCCGGCCCAACTGGGGCGTACGCCACTGCCACTTAGACTAAAGATGAGGTACATCGCTTATTCGTCTTCTGCGCATGTACCCATCCTACCCCAACCATACACAACCGTCAAAGTCACATGATGAACGTGTTTGTTTATAATGTAATACTAAATAACAAGCACTATAATATTAATAAATTACTTTTGCCAATTTGAATTTTGTCAAACTGTATTACGAATTGTTTAGAGGAAGTATAAATACATCTCCAAGCACTTTTTCTACAAATCAGTTTTCTAACCTAAAATCCAAACCATGCCGTTTTCGCTAGACGTGTTGGCAGAAAAGCAGTTCAATATTGTAACACGGAGATTGGTTGTGCGCAGCCAGCGAGATCGGTCTACCTCATCTTCAGTCTATGTACCTACTGCCAAAAACTACAGTACATCCGCCCTCACTGCATTGGCTGGCGCAGTGTTGCATCTTAAAATCCAGTATACGGATTGTTTCAGTAAAAGCGTGCAAAAATGAAACTTTGAACAGGGGCCGCATCACGGAACGTTTTGAGATTGGGAACGTGTGGTCCAGGAGGCCAGCTAAAGGAGATGTAGGCGTAAAAGCTTTTCGCGATAAAGAGAGCACTTTAGAAACGAGCCTTAGAAAAAAGTAATTGCCCATGCGTGCATATATTTTAATGCGCGCACTGAGTGACATTCACCCTGTTAAGTTGGTAACAATGGATGGAAAGTAGTGCCATATTTTAAACGTGGAATAAAACGTGTTAGGTAGCCATTTTTAATCACTTAAAATTATTTATTCCGCTTTCTGTTTTTTTTAAGCATCGCACTGTAATAATAAGCATATATGTGAAGTATTTACTTTGTTAATAATTTCACAGTTTCATTTGACCGACGCAAGAATAAAGTGATGAGGCTCACAGTAATATTAATTTTACATAAGGCGGAAAAATACACAACATGTATACAAGTATATCTTAAGCAGAACTTTCAAAAGTCCTCATTTTACCGTGAACCGCCTATAAACGTATGGGCGACTCGTGTAGTATGTGCGTTTCACCTATCGTCCGCAAGGTGGCTCTGTCGTACGTACATTAACACGTTACGTGCGTGCATCGACACACAAATCTCATGGGATGTTCGAACGGATGGAGTAGAATCCCGTACGCCGTTGTGCTTGCGTTGAGGTCAGTGGTCATCACTTTGAACAACTCTTGTGAGCCACAAACTGATACGTTAACACCGGCCCATCAATGGAGTGGTCCTTTATAGTACTGCCTCTCAACAGTGTACACACGCAATGTCAATAATCCACGTAACCAAGACGGACACCTGTATTCGTGTTATACACATTTGCGCCCGTATATATCTCCTTCCCTGGCTTCGCGGACCGCACGTTGTTAACCAATCTCAAAACGTTCCGTGATACGACCCCTATTCCCAGTTTCATTTGGTACGCTTTTACTGAAACATTATGTATAGCCCATTAACGGTTACTTCCAATTTTTCTGAAGTCCTGCTAAAATTTTACCTCCAGGATATTACTCCGCCTCAATGCAAACAAAATATCAAAGGGATAAACGCACTGCATTCGTGCGCAAACAGAGTAGTAATATTTTGCATGAGAACTATTTCTTCCTAGGTTTCTTACGGTGTTTTAATTCACATTAATTATAAACATAATATAGTAATTTATAGATTAAATATTATTATAAATTAAATTCTCCAAACATAGTATACTTTCATGTCCACGTAAGTATAAAATGCTTGTGGTAAATGGCTTATTTAGGGAACAACCAAACACATTATACATGAGGTGATTTTTTTTAAGGGTTTGATTCGAAAGGTGTGTAGAAACTGCAAATATACCCTATTAGCGGTATCTCCACGCCTTTTGTAACCAACCTTTGTAAAATCACCACATGCATGATGTGTTTGCGTGTGTCGGAAGCGTTTTATACTTCTGTTAACATACATATATTTTATTTTTGATTAAACTGAATTTTTACTTACGTTTTTTTTATTTATATGAATAAAAACAGAGACAAAATTGGCGCATGGGTAGTTCCTAGTAAGAAATACCTCTCATGCAAAATGTTATAAAACGGTGTCCGCAGATGCGGTGCGTTGTCCCGTTAGTGTAATTTGTTCGCATGAGGAGATGGAATAGTCTGAAAGTGTATTTTTAGCAGGGCTTCAGAAAAAATTGGACGTTATCGTGAATTTACTGCGATTTAGTAATTTAGGCAGATTTAGAATTGACCATATAATATATCAGTATTTTATTTCCTGTGAGTTAGCGTTCCAAGTCGGAAGACGTCGATAGTTGCTTGTTTGGCGATGGTTCTGATTTGATAATTTAGTGGTCTAGTAAATTTTGTTGACTGCTAAAAACTAAATACGAAAATACCAAGTATGTCATAATTAGTCTACTAATTCAGGCCATGTGATAGTTTAGTAAACTAAAAATGCCAATTGAAACACTATTGCTTATATATGTTTCTAATTATTCGCAACATGCACACACACACACACTCTCTCTCTCTCTCTCCTCTCTCTCTCTCTCTCTCCTCTCTCTCTCTCTCTCTCTCTCTCTCTCTCTCTCCTCTCTCTCTCTCTGTCTCTCTCTCTTTTAATCACTAACTTTGTCAATGGTTTGCTCTACATAGCAGCTGTATTTGTTTCTCGTTATCCACAACTTCATCCACTACTTTTTACACCACTCAATAACCTCAGTAATTGTTAATTCTATATAACCACTATCTACCCGGGGATTTGTCATCTATGTTGGGTCTCCGACCCAGGGAACTCTTTTTTTTTTTCACCCTCCCTGGGGGGGGGGGGGGTCAACTCTTATCCTATCGGGGTGATGTGAATGTGGAGTCTAGTATGTGTATCGCTTAACAGTGTCTGGTCGTCCATATCGAAGCTGCTTTTCTTCTTACACACATATTGCGCTGTCCCCCCTTAACTTTACCTCTACCTGTCCCCCTTTACTCTTCTCTGTGCTGTCATATTTCTCTGTTGTGTTTCACACTCCGTTTGTTGTTTTTGTTTTTGATATGATGATCTTTTTCCCTTCCGGTATCGTAAAGGTACCTATTCGATATTCGGCTAGCCTCACCGACAGTTATGTTTTATGTTACTTGTGTCTTACACATTCTGTGTGTATATGGCTCGAATGATTACTTTTCGGTGGTGTTGTCAGCATATTGAATAGCTGGTCGCATCGCGAGTCCAGGCTCCGTCCACATGTCATAACGTAGTGTATGTCGTGTGGCCGGTAATCCTGAGCGCGACGTCCGGAAGGGTTGTGTCTGTTTTCTGTTACAGGTGGGTGTGTGTGCTCGTCCTGGGGTTAGCCGCCATGCACGGCGACGTCACGGTGCAGATGGGAGCAGGTGGAGAGAGGTGGTCTGATCGGGGGCCAAGATGGCCACCTGTCTCATGCTGGCAGGGCTTCGTCACGGGGACCCTCCTGGCGCATAAGGTGGTCGAAGGAGGTGAGTGGGTGCCATTTTGGTGGTCAGTCACAATATGGCCACTGGTGACATAGTGGAGAATTGACTTGACTAACAGGCTGCTGGAGGAGGCAGTGTGCACGCACGATCCGAGATTTTTCTGGTCGACAAGATAGCTGTCGTAGTCGTACGCGCTTATTGGTGTAATCGAAAATGTGAAAGAAATTTACTGAATACCAAAATGGCCGTCGTGGTCGTATGCATCAAATGAGGTAATTATTTCGTTGGAAAAGCGAAATAAGAAATTATTTACTGGCTGCAAAAATGGCCGCTGCACTGGCTGCCAAAATTACCGTCGGCATCATAAGAAACATTCTGGATTTTTCCACGAGGTAAGAGCAAAAATCCTGAATTTCTTGTGTGTGATGGGACCTTAATTGGCTGGAGACAGTTCTCCAGTCCTGAGCCCTGAGCCTGTTGAGCCAGAAGCCTCCTTTTCATACTACTATTTAGAATGTCTGTTTTCCTGTCAACTGCCTCATTAACACTGTATTTTCCTGCCCACTACCACGTTTACATAGTCTGATTTTTTGTCCACTAGTTCACTAACATTACTGACTATTAAAATTTATTTTAACACTATCTACAATATTATTTAGTTGGCTCTTTAGAGATGGCCTTGCATACTCGTTTGGCTACATAGTCCTTCCACCAAAGCATGCAGTAATTCCAAATCTGCTGATATTTTCCTAGTTAGCATTCATAAATTTCATATTAATTTTCCGCCAATTGCTACTATAATCATATATATAATTTTATCATACTAGTTAATATCTGTAGCATCAAACTTTTTTTTTTCTAGGTCCTGTAGTTTAGTAAACTCGAACTAGTTGCTAAACACGGCGCACAGGGATTCGATTTTTATATTTATTTAAAAGGAAAGAAAATTAATAATTAAAAAAATATTTTAATTTTGTTATTTTACTATGTTATTATTTCATTATTTTAATTAAAATACCTTTTATATTACTAATTTTTCTTCCTATTAAATAAACACAAAAATGGAATTGTTGTGCGCCAATGAAACGGAAAATAATACCACATCTAAGCAATGTAAAAAGTGTGGCGAAGTATTAAACATAGAAAATTTCTACTTTAATAACTCCACAAAAAAAAAGCTTTATAACATCTGTAAAAAAATGTTGCATTGGAAAAGGTATAATGTATTGCGAATTAAATAAAGAGTAAGTATTATATGGATTTGAGAAATATGTTAATAATATATCTCTCAAAACACATAAAAATTCTAAATTACACAGTAAAGCACTAGATAATTTAATGAAACTCAACACGATAATTATCCAACAAAAACATGTAAAATGTGCAATGCGACTAAATCTATAAAATTATTTTATCTTCAAAAAATATTAAGGACAAAAATATAATAACATGTAAAGTTTGTTATAATGAATATATGAAAAAATATATGAAGGGATATAATCATAGTCAGAAGTTAAATAATTAATAAATATTGCTATTATTATTAATATTAACTAAAACTTTTGTGTTATCTTATAAAAAAAAGTAAGGCACCAAATAACCCATACAAATTAAAATTTAATTAAATTTGTTTTCTATTAAATACGACTATCAAAAACACAGCTATAACAAAACTATAAGAAATGGAGGCGAACAATCTTGAAACTAATTTGGTTGAGAAGACAATGTGGGAGCTAAGAATTATAGGTAGAGATTAAAAAAAAAAAAGAAGCAAAATCTAAGGAATGATGATTTAATTAGACAATGGTATACTCTATGGAAAGCTTATTTAATCACAGCTATTATACAATATAGTATATACGAGCAAAGAGAAACAAACTTTGCAAATTTACCATTTTTTATGCTTATATCGAACTATATTCCAAAGATAGAAATTAATTAAAAGAAATATTGCCATTTTCTAATAATGTATTTCTAAAACTTAGAAATAAAACCCAGTGGATAAAAGAAAGGAAAAAAAATCATATATTTTTTTAAAAATTCGCCTTTAGCTGATGTAAATATCAATTAATTATATCCTAAAGACAAAAAAGAACTAACAGAAATATTTCCATTTTATAATAATTTATTTGTAAACGAAAAAGTAGAAGCAATAAAAATTACTTAGTTAATAATGCTTTTAAAGGCAGGATATCAACTTATAACTTTGCAAATCGCTTTAATTTAGTATAACCTAATCTATTTTTAAGATCAGTAAAAAAAATAAGGTGTTTTAGGTAATACACAATAAACTTAAAATATTTAAGGGTTGAAAACAAGCATCAAATTATATACCAAGTGTCGCAAGCTGGAAAATAATAAAGTAGAATTGTTTAAATTTCAATCATTTAATCCTAGAATATTAAACAAAGGAGAATTTGCAAAAATTTATAACATCATATTAGAGGAATTACTTACATAATTATCTGAATTTAAAAAAAAAGAGGCTCTGGATGGGCTTTAGATAGAGTTATTGGAATACAATTAGCAATAATTAAGTATAATACATTAAATGGAGCATCATATATTAAACTACCACAAGTGATTAAAAATAAAAATTCACACATAAATGTAAAGAATGGTGATCAAAAATGCTTTCTTTGGGCAATAAAATCTGCATTGTTTCCAGCAGAAAAAGATTCTCAAAGAGTTACTATATATAAAAATGTGGGGCTTGATATCGATAAAGTAATAGATAAATAGGAATATCCTATAAATATTGATGATATACAAAAAATATAAAATCAAATTTATACATCTATAAACGTATACTCTATTGAAGATAAGTCTACAGTATATCCACTAAAACTTACAAAACATAAAACAGACAAACATATAAATTTACTTTAATTCAAAGATGACACAAATTCGCATTATTATTGGATAAAAGATTTATCGAAACTGCTTTCAATGCAAAAAAATAATCATAAATGTAAAGTTTATATATATGGTATGTGTCTTCAATTCTTTTATTCCGAAGAGAATTTAAATAAACATATAGAAAATTGCTCTAAAAATGAAGCAGTAAAAATCACTTTACCCTCGAAAGGAGAGCAAATAAAATTTAAAAAATCACAAACGTACAATGAAGGTTCCTTTCACATAATATGCAGATTTTTAATAAATTCTAATGAAAATATCACCAACTAAGCCAAAGCCAAGAGAAATAAAAAAAATTAATTTATGCCAAAAATATCCATTTTTAACAGAGGATGATATCAATAATGACGTTTATAAGGAAATACTTAAAGAAAGATGTAATCTTACTAAGAACAAATAAATAACATTGATTTAAAGCTAAATGATGAATCATACACAATCAAATATCAATTACACTAAGCATCTGATTTATGTTATTATATTGTATCTAATTATGGTGATTATAAGCCTTCAGTAGTATATCGAGGCCCAAATACTCAAAAAAAAATTTATACAATCAGTGAAAAGGGAAGTAGAAGAAATTGGTGAAATATATTCACAAATTGAACCAATGCATCCACTAACCAAAGAAGAAAATATTATATAGGGAATCAGAAGAATGTACTTTATGTGGATGTGAATATATATAGGACAATACAAAAGTATACCATCATGATCATATAAGGGGAAAATTCATAAATTCAGTATGTAATAAATGTAATCTACAATTAAAATTACCCAACTTTGTACCCATTTATTTCCATAATTTAGTTGGGTATGATGCTCATTAATTTATTAAAGAACTAGGGTATAATGAAAGAATATATATTTAATTGCAAATAATGAAGAAAAGTTTATTACTTTTGGGAAACAAACAGAAAATTTGAAGATGAGATTTATAGACACATTTAAATTTATGGCAAATAGTTTAGATACATTATCATCTAATTTAACTAAATATCAAATGAAACACACCCAAAAGCATTTTCCAAAAGATCAAGTTGATTTAGTTAAAAGAAAGGGAGTTTATCCATATGATTATATGGATAGTTGGAAGAAATTTGAAGAAACAGAACTTCCACCAAAGAGTGAATTTTACAATAAATTAAATGATTCTGACAACTGACGATGAATATGAGCACACGAAACTTATATGGAATCAATTTAATATTAAAAATTTTAGCGAATATCACAATGCATATTTAAAAAAGTGATGTACTACAGTTGGCAGATATATTCGAAAATTTTAGAGATACATTTATAAATGCATATGGTCTAGACCTTGTGTAGTATTTTACAGCACCAGGATTATCTTGGGATACAGTGTTAAAAATGACGAAACAACCACAAGAATTATTACATAACTATGATATGATTTTAATGATTGAAAAAGGAATTAGAGGTGGAATATTGTAATGCTGTAGGCGATATGTTAAAGCTAATAACAAATATTTGGAAGATTTTAACTTTAATCAAGAATCAAATTATTTAGCATATCACGATTTTTATGGATGAGCAATGTCTCAATATCTACCATATGGTGGTTTCGAATGGGTTTATTATACATTATCTGATTTAGATTACTGGAGTATAAAAATATGAAATTTGAAGGATGATTCACAATATGGCTACATATTAGAAATTGATTTAGAATATCCACAAGAACTACACAATTTACATAATGATCTACCTTTTGGTCCTGAAAATAAAACAATTCCAAAAACAATCGAATCTAAATTATTAACAACATTACATAATAAAGAAAAGTATGTAATACACTATCATAATTTAAAACAGTGCCTAAAGAATGGATTAAAATAGACTAAAATACATAGAATATTGTTGCTTGATCAGTCCGACTGGCTGAAGAAATATATATTTTTGAATACAGAGATAAGAACTAATGCTAAAAACAACTTCGACAATTATTTTCATAAACTGATGAATAATTCTGTGTTTGGTAAAACAATGAAAAATATAAGAAACAGAGTTGATATAAAACTATTATCAGATGCAGAAAAATGTGAAAATTATAGCAAAACCAAATTTAAAAGAAGTACTATATTTAATGACAATCTTACAGCCTTGCATATGAATAAAACAAATGTAAAATTTAATAAACCAATTTATGTTGGCATTTCAATTTTAGACATGTCATATGTTTTTCACTATAATGTAATAAAACCAAAACATGGCCATAAAATTGAATTAAGTTATATACCAATTTATACATTTATAACATAAAAAACTGAATATTTTTATGAAGATATGAAGCGATGTTATATAAATTTTATAACATGCCTCATAAATAAAAAAGTTTTAGGAAAAATGAAAAATGAATGTAATGGTAAAATAATAGAAGAATCTGATGGTTTACAATCAAAAATGTATGCTTATAAGGTTGATGATAAAGAAAATAAAAAATCTAAAGGAGTAAAGAAATGCATTGTTAACAAGTCAATTACTTTTAGGACTATAATAATTGTTTGTTTAAAGAGAAAATACAATATAGAACAATGAATCTAATAAGGAGTGAAAAGCATGAAGTATATACAATCGAAGTTAATAAGATTGTTTAAGTCCTTATGATCACAAAAGAATTATATTAGAAAATTAAATAGATACATTACCATATGACTATCAAAATAAATAATTTTTTATTAATTTTAATATTATTATATTTTGAATATATTAAAGACATCCAAGGGATACATTTAAACTTCTTTAGTTTCTAAAATAATATCAATCTCAGCACCGTCGAAATCAATAATTTTAATATTTTCATCTCTAATTTCCAAAACAATTTGATTATAATATTCCTTTTTAATTTATAAAAAATTGTGTATGCAAAATCATAAATAATATTAAATTCTAAATCCATGTATTGTTTTTGGTGGAAAACTGGCTATTATATCTGTTTCTAAATTATTTGATTTATCATATTTGATAAACATACCATATGCTAAATTACAGCAAACATTTATTGTTTTAAAAAGGTCAAAATTTGGTAATTTAGTACATACAACAATTTTGTCTTTTTCAATAAGCACATTTCTTTCAAAACCAAGAATATCAGATAGTCGATCTTCAAATTTAATATCATACTTAGATTTAATAGATATTCTACTTTTTATGGATCAGTTGAATTTATAATTTATTTTAATGATTCAATATCGTATTGACTTCTAGGAATAGTTGTAACTTCATTTTTATCAACAATGGGACTCATGTGTTCAATTGTTGTTATAATATTATTGTTTATATTTGGTGATAAAAATTTTGTATGAAAATCAACCAAAGCAATATATTTTTCACTGTGGATCATATCATAATGAAGTTTTTTTTAAATAGAATTATTGATTGTTAATTTAAATACTTTTTATCCCTTTGTTACAAAAAATTATATTATTAAATGAAGAACTGACAGCTAAAACAACCTATGTCGCGCAAAGTTAAATGGGGTGTCGGTGTTTTTATTCATGAAGCTAATTCTGAAATGAAAAAGAATGGTGAATTATTGCCTGGTAATATGAGGGCTATAATAATAGGTCCAAGAAATTATTTAAAATTAATTTGATAATAAATATTATTTATAATGTACGAAGGATCAATTTTAATAAATTGTATGTTTGTTCAAAAAGTTTAAATCAACCAAAATTTATTGAGTTACAAAATTATTTTAATATGTTATCAAAAAAGCTTAAACTTAAAGACAAATGGCATACTGATTTAATATTAACAATGAAATGACTCCTTTAGATCAATGTGAAAATGATTCTCTAGTTATATTAGATGATGTTATTTTAGCTGACCAAGATATTGTTCGCGATTATTTTACGAGAGGAAGAAATACAATTTAGATGTATTTTATTTAGCTCAAACATATTCTAAAAATACCTAAACAATTGGCAAGAGAATACAAATTTTTGTGTATATTTAGACAAGATGATGCTAATTTAAAGCACATCTATAGTGATTTTGTTGACGGAGATATGACTTAAGAAAGATTTAAAGAGATCTGTGCAAAATGTTAGTATTTAGATTATGGCTTTATTAGTATGGATTTGAGTCGAAAATGAATAATGGAAAGTACAGTAATAAGATCAAAGACTATTAAATGAAAAATTTAAAGTATTTTTGAAAATAGGTTTATGTTAAAATGAATGTCGAAACAAATGTTAAAATGAACGTTGAATGGAACATTAAAACAAATGACAAAATGACCATTAAAACACTGAGTGTTATGTTTTTGCCTTTGAATTGGATAATTGTAAAAAAATATTTAATTTTTACAAAACATCTGTATTATTAATCCATGAATTATGTGTGTTATCAAAACCTAACCATTTTACATAGATTTATCGCCTTTAGTTTTTAAGACTTTTTCGACCAAATAATCATCAGGATAGTTGGTTTTCATGATTTCATATTCATAGAAATTGCTTTCTATTTCTTCTCCTTTAGTATATTTTAATTTATAAGTATGTACATCATAATTTAAAACTTTACAAATAGTAAACAATTCTGTTGACCAATTAGCAGCATAACCCCTCTCGAAAATTTTCTTTAGTTTTCTTACACGAACGACATCGTCAATTTTGTATTTCAGTTTAGTGCTCATGTCTACAAAATTTGTTTGCATTAAATCTTTTTAGTTGTTTTTATTTACTTTAATTGGCTTTATGCCGATAGTGTTATGTTTTGTATTGTTGTATTCTTTCACTAATTCATCTAATATATTGACCCACTTATAATTTCCATTCAAAGTAAATCTCTTTCACATTATATTTTTCAAAGTTTGGTTAAATCTTTCTACAACACTTGATTTCAATTCGCTAAAAGAAGAATAATGATTGATATTATGTTATGGCATAAGTACATTAAATATTTTATTATAAAATTCGGACCCATTATCGTTTTGAAAATTACACAGTTTTCTTTTGAATAGTATAGATTCTAAAGCAATTGCTACATTCTTTGCTGTTTTATCTTTAATAGGTACAGCGAATGCAAATTTAAAAAAAACATCAATAATTGTCATAATATATTTGTATCCATTGTTTATATGTGATATTCCTTTCAAATTACAAGTATTCATCTCTAGAAAATCAATTTGCCATAAATCATCAATACCATACGAAATTAGTTTTCTTTTGCGGAAATTATTTTGTGGGTTTATATAATTCATTAATTATTCCCTCTCTAGCAGTGGGCTTTTCTGAACTAATCACCAATTTGTAGTACTTTCAGTGTTCTCCATTTAATAGTAAAAAAATAAAATAGTTAGTATTTATATTTATGAATATGCCTATTATTATAACCTGAGCATCAATATGAAGAGATGTTTTATATTTTTATTTTAAAAGATAAAGTATCACCTGTTTTATCATCAAAATGTTTACTGTAATATATTCTTGTAGTTCCCTTAATAACAGTAGTTATTTCATAAACAGTACAATCCATTATAAAAATAAATAAAATTTGATTACTATCGAAATGAAAAATATTATTAGTTTTATGCCACTTTGCAGTTAAATAAGATATATGAGACTTTTATTCCATTCATTTAAAGGATCAACTATATTAACAACTCTGTGCTCTAAAAAAGAAGCACAAGATTTTGTGTAATCAAAACAAGTGCTTAGTTTACTTCGTAAAGCAGCAACGCCTGAATTACATTGTAAATATGCATATGTTTTAAAATCATAAGCAATGGAACTGTTTTTTGAATCTACATATGTTTTTAATGCATATACTGTTATTTTTTTGTATCAAAATATCTTTTATTGACAGCATCTTTTCCATCAACAGGATCAGCCATATTATTGATTCTACAATTTTTAAGAGAAACGTACTCTGTTGTATAAACAAAAACTTTGCTTATTTGGTCTCGTAAAGCGGAAACAATGATATTATATTTTGATTCTACGTATGTTTTTAATGCAATACTTTCGTATTTTGATTCTACATGTGATTTTAAAGCGAAAGCACTAGTGTCAAAGTTTTTATTTAAAGATTTTATTAAGGGTTTCCCAAATATATCCATTATTTAAAAACATAGAAATTATATCATTAAACTTAAATCTTCTCGAAAAAAGGTGTAAAAAAATTTAACATAGATGTCCATATATAAGTGAATTAAAAATCTGAATTCGATCATTATTGTAATAAACATTCCTGTTTTTGAATTAATTAATTAAATTACTACGAATATTACCTCCAAATGAATCAAAATAGTAAACATAGTTTTTTCTTTAAAATAACAAACCAAACGAGTGCCCAGATTTGCTGAAATATCCCAATTTACCACAGCACATTCATTTTTTAGCATACTTTTGAGTAATTCGTCAATCATATAAACATTTCTGAAATGCTTAATATTTAATAATTTACATATTTTTCGATATCGATATTAGATAGTGGACATATATTCAAATTTTTTTGGCCTTCCTCTTTTTGCAATTAATCCTCTTTCAGCCTTGTTTTCCATTGCAAAATTATGTCTTATTATTCTAGTTCTTTTTATTTTTTTCTAGTTGGTTCAACAGAATTATAAATTGCAGCTAAACCAAGTGCACCTAAAGCAGCAAGTATTAAGGGAATAATTCCTCTACAATGTAAACCACTTCCAAATTTTTCTTTACACATCTTTTTAACTGTTGGCATTGATAAAGTTAATTTAAAAATTTTGCCTTCTTTCTATTTTTTATTTTTTCTCGCAATTTGATCATTTGTTAAAAATTGATCTATACCTTAATCTTTTAATTCCTCAAAGGGAATATCGAGAGTTATATTTGTTGTCTTCAATTATAAGTTATATATGATAAAAAAATTTAATTCCCCATCCTAATTTTCTTTTTGTAAACATCATTGAGGCAACAGCAGCAGAAGCACTTTTGTCTCCATTTGGAGTATTTTATCTAACATGATTTCTTTTGCTTATATTTGTAAAATTTTATCATTATTATATCTAGATTACAAATCTTTATGATCCCTATAAGCAATATCGTGATATTTCCATGCTTCGTCTAGCTTATTTATTCTCGTGTCACATATTTCTAATATTTCATTTACTTTTGTAAATGGGCCACAATAATTATAGCCTGGTAAATGCAGTCCATGATGTTTGAAAGACAAACTTTTCGTCCTACTGATCAAACTAGGAGGAATTTGAATGTTTACAATAATAGAATCGAGTTTGATATTCCTATAGGAGATGGCTTTTCTTTTTCAATTGACGCTTATGTTTATGAGAAATTTAGTCTACTAAAGAGAGAGAAGGTTGGAGATGAGGCAAAATATGGTGAAGAAGACAATATTGATGTTTGTTATAACTTTTTTCCTTTTCAGGTTTCTAGAGTAGAAATGTCAAAACATGGAAATATTATTGAAGCTGTTGATAATACAGGTTTAACATCAACAATAATGAATGCTTTATTAAGATCGCCAAGTGAACAAAATTATTTAGAATTTACTGGTGTTGATAATGTATATCGAGATAAATCTGTTTCTAGTCATTTAACAAAAGAGGTTAAAATTGTTTCTAGTGTTAAATCAATGAAATAATCTATCCTCTTAGGTATATGTTTGGTCTTATTCGTGATAACAACTAAATTTATTTGAAAGATGGCTATAAAATTATTTTTTTCGTAATTCGTCTGATAAGAACTGTTTATTTCTTTATGAAACTTTAGATAAAAATGATAAAGTTACAAAACATCGTCCTGATCCTGGTAAAATCGTTATTGAGAAATTAGAAATTATGTGGCCTACTGTTGAATATGAATCGAACACGACCATTGCAATTAAAGAAAAATATATAAGGAACCTAAAATACCTATTAGTTTAATTATTGGGAATTTTTAGAAAAAGAAGTTCTTAAAGTATCAAAAGGTTTTAACTTTCTTATAAAAGATCAGTTTAATAATTTACAATTTGATATACCCGATTTTGTAATTGTAGGCTTTCAATTTAATAGAAAAAATCGTGCTGAACAGCATAAACATGCTGCTATGTTCGATCATTGTAATGTGAGAAACATTTATGTTAAAAACAGTAGAAATTACATTTTTCCTAAATAAAACTGGAATCTAGGTATTGAAAACGATGTTTATCTTATACAATTTCTTGCTTATAATGATTTTAGAAATTCAAAAACCAAACTAGATACCGAATTTAGAAATAATGAACTTTATTATAAACCAACCATAAACTTTGACGGTGATATTAATTACTATTCGTTTTGGGGGCAAAACCATTATATGTTGTTGATTGTTCATATAGAAAAACTAGTGAGGTTATATAAAAACAAACATTAGAATTTGTGTTGATTTTAATAAAGCTCCAGAAGAAGGGGGACAGTTTGTAATGTTGTTCTAATAAGTAAACTAAATCTTACTTATGATTATTTGAATGAAAGAATTACTGAAGATTTATACATTTTTAATATTATTAAATGGAGGATGTAAATGATATTAAAGAAACAGCAAAATGTTTCGATATTTTAATACAATATTTTAGACTCGTAGTTGAGTGGTCGCATTTAAAAGTTTTACGAATTTTCAGAATTTTCAGCACGGCCCTTTTGTAAAATATTGTAAAATTTGTGTGATTTTGAGCTTAAATTGCACGATTTTTGATGTAAATTGCTTGTTTTTTTTTTTAACAAAAAATTGTTTGTTCTAGCAATGTGAAAATGCAGCTTGAAAACGATAAATTTGTTTGTTTTTAGCTTAAATTTGCCTGATTTTTAGTTTTTTTTTTTCTTTACAAATAGCAAGTAAAAGTTGATGCTATTTTTGTTGTATTTTCAGGTTAAATTATCACAATTTTATTATTATGGTTATTGTAGAAAAGGCATTCTTACAGTGGCAGCACAAATAACTTTCCTGTTTCATCATCGAATATGAACACGTTACCCGCAGCCGATGTACTATCTCTTCGAGGTGTGAACAGCGACTGAGCTGACCGGCCTATTCCGAACTTTTTTATACCACATTGTCATGGCACCCTGACGAGGGTACTATTAGTATCAGCTTGAGAACATCATCATGATCGGCAGTCCCCCCCCCCCTCCCTTCCCTTATTCTTTCTGTTATAATGTATTAAATATCTAAACCATTGATTGTGACTTACACAGTTTCAAATGTTTTTTTTTTAAATCGTCAACACGCATATACATTCTTCGACACTTATCACATCGTTATGACATACGAATGGTGCTCTTCTTACATGAACTTTGTGCATGTCTGTGGAGTGCCATTGTAGTACTTCATACCTACATTATGCTGGTCAGAGATGAAACTATAGTTGATTCACGATAACTTCTGCCTTTTCTGAAGCCCTTCCAAATCTTAACTTTTGGTTACTAATTACGTATCCTTCCACTACACATAAACATAAACACTGCCATGCGACTTCTACTTTTATAAATGTTAAATGCATTGATTACTGTTTACAACTGTTCGAAGATTGCTGTAATATTTCCTACGAATGTTCATAATTTAGGCCTATAATATTTAGGTCGGCTTTATAACTATTTGTTACGCACGATATAGCACATTACACATAATACACATTAATATTTTGCCTCAACGGTGTTTGTTACAACTGTGGTGGAAACAACTGTAGTATTTAACATGTTATTAATATGTGTTTGGAATAAAAATTAAAGGAAGGGACAACCAGTCCAACGAAACGACAAGTAAATTCAAGCACGCAACTCGGGTCGCTTATTTATTGTACGTAGCATCGACAAATGTAAAATATAGTGGTGAACATGCGAACACATAGGCTTACAGTAACATACCCTTGTAATATTTACATACATTGGTACTTACTGGTTTGTAGGTTTATTTTATTATTTATTTAAACTTATCTGGTTGGGCTTAGTAATTTTTTCGGATAGTGGCAGACATTCAAATCACAGAAACATAAGCTCGTTACACAACTGTGTTTCAAACATCTAGCACGAAGGTACAACTTTGTGATAAACATACATGAACATAAATTATTGATTCGTCATAATATCAGTTCATGGTTGAAACGTATAAACTTTGCACATATTTGAAATCCACACACATCTGGCCTGCGCAACGATTACAACACAGCCACCATAGACGAAAATGGCGGTTACGGCCTTACAAACAGAGTGATCACAACACTCGTTACAGTATATTAATTATCCCTGCCGTGGAAAGACATATTTATCACAACATTGTAACTTCCCTAGGATGTTAAAAAAAACTAGTAAGAACGTGACTCTTCGTTCAGAAACACATCGTGTCATTGACACATGTCGCCACACCACTGCCAATCGTAAGGCACTATAAAAACTGCCGTATTGGGACAAGCGCGTGGCTAGGCCACGGAGTAGGGGAGAGTTTTCAAATTCTAGATTCTCCTTCAGGCTTACAGTGAAAAAGATGATGAAAAATATCATCGAAGCTACAATTTTAAAGGAAAATTTAAAGGAGAAAAGGTACTGTTGCCACGCATCCCAATGATTCTGACAAATATGCCATTCGAGTTCAAACGTTTGCAGTTTCAGGTGCGACTCGCATTTGCAATGACCATCAACAAGGCACAGGGACAATCGCTACAACTGTGTGGACTAAATTATGAAAATCCATGCTTCTTACACGGACAGCTGTATGTGGCCTGCTAACGCGTCGGAAAACCTTCTGACTTATTCGTGTACGCACCAGACGGAAAAACAAAAAATATCGTGTATCCAAAAGCACTATAATAAACAGATTTAAAATACAAACACTTTTTTTTCTTTGCGTGGCATTGCAACACGTGCCGCGTACACGCTAGTACGAAATAAATATTACAAGTTATGTAAGATACTAAGGTAAAGTTTTACTTATTCAATAATACAGTACTCTAAAGTTAATCACAGCGTTAAATATTTGTGGAATACAAGTTATTGGTAAAACAGGTTGACATACTACGCCTCGGGTGATTATTCAAAGGTTCGATTCCAAAAGGCCTAAGAAAGCGTGAATGGACGGTGTGAGGGAAATCGGTATGTGCCTATTCGTTCCAGTGCAGTGTCGCTGCAGTACTTCATACCTACATTTTGGTGGTAAAAATGAAACTATGCCTTAGTGGTGTGAGTGAAATCGGTATATGTCTATTCATTATGTGAACAGAAGCCATTTGTAGTCAGCTCTAGATATTTTACAAATGGTAGGGTTCATCAGGAAGACACCATTAACAATAGGCTTCGGAGATGCAGACTAACTTTGAGGTTGTTCATCATCATCGGCATCAGCAGTCCTAGTATCATTTCCGTTACAAAGATTTAAATGTCTATTTAAACCGTTGATTGTGACTTACAGAGTTTCAAATGTCTTTTTAAAGTGTCAACACGCACATACATTCTTCGACACTTATCGCATTGATATGACTTACGAATGGTATTCTTCTTACATGAACTCTGTGCGTGTCTCCTTGCATCGAATGCATATGTAAACGTCTTGTTACAATACTTGAATGGATATCATGGCAGTGCCAAAGAACTGCTCTCAGTTGAACTCTTACATTGAGCTGGTAATATATTCAGAAAACGCTTAACAGGTAGTGCAGCTCGGCCCTTACACGATGCAAGATGTCTTTTCAAGTCTCTTCGACAACTAATTTGAGATTTTCACTTTTCACATCCGAACATAATACGACTCACATTCTGATTACACCAAGCTTGATGTTGTTTGTAGATGTTTTTGTTAGAGAATACCTTTTTACGGAAGCGACATGAATAACTTTCCTGTTCCATCGATGTATAAGAGCATGTTATACACAGCCTATGTTCACTCGTCGAAGTCTAGATGACAACTGAGCTGGCCAACCCTATACTAAAAGCTATTGTTTTGCTCCTGGGTAGCATCTTCGGTTTTCACTTCACATGTCAGTGGTGCAGGTCTAATATTTACACCGCCTAGCAGTCCGTCTGGCACTTGCTCTGCACCACTCGTAGTTCATTCTTCCCATGCTGGTTTGGAACACCATGCAGGCCCATATAATGTTATGGGCGCTCGAACGAATGTTAGTTTACATGTCGAATCAGAAGGGAAGGTTAACCTTGTTGTGAGACAATGCATGCTGCCTGGTGCCAAGCAAAGGTGCATTACCTTTACACATACCATTGTGATGTTGGAGAGTATCTCCTCTACTGAATGTTGCACCACACATATCACATGTTAGTAGTAATAATCTAAAGATGGTCTCCTCTGTACACTCGCTGTGTTAATGACGACGTGCATTGCAACTTTTTTTTTACAATAGACCTTTTCGCAGTAATTACATTGTTCACCACATAGTTGCTGCTGTTGTTGTGGTTGTTGTTGGTGTTGGTGTTGATCGATCGTCGAAGTTTCGCATTTAGTCGTACCCGATGACACACACATAGTGGTTGGTATAATCTTCAAGCGATGCCTCCACCTTCATGGACTGTGGGACCGACGACGAATGATTGTCTGCAGTCATGTCATCAGCATGCACTCTCAATGGGAATCGAACCTGCCATACCTTATTTATTCAAGTAGGGTACAAAAAAAGTACAAATTGCAGGGAATTTGAATCCGCTCTCCCTTTTACTGGAACCAGTGTTTAATTCAGGTGCCTTAGGCTGCTTGGCCAACCCGACAATTTGTATTAGTGATGGATTTACATGGCTTTTGTCGAATGACATATGTTGTGTGGTCTCGTCTAGCCATCGCTTGTGGAATATGTGCGGGCAGATTGGTAGGTATTTTTCCTTTCATGCATTCTAGTGAACTACTGGAGAATGCACTCAGAGCAATGCATACGACTATCTCTAATTGTGTGTGAAGAGCTTGGTACGCGAGTGCAGGTCGGGGACTGTGTGTATTTATGGCCACTGTTGTAGACAATGGTGGTTATCTCTTCGTGTTGACGTTTTATCAGTGAGGCCCTTGCTCCCACCTTCGATGAACATATATCCAATGGTAGCTTTTATGATGTCTTATATTACCACTCTCTACGGGAATCGAACCTCGAGGATGGTTCAGGGTGCATGCATTGTTTCCATTCAATAATATACTGATAAGCCAATTGACAAGAAGAGGTGGTGATGAGGATGCAGTACTTGTTTGGTATCTACCGTGCACAGAGAGGGTGAGACTGTTATTGCGGTCTCCACTTACAGTGGGTTTTCGTGGATAATGAGATGCGCTCGCGGTCTACAGGTATTCACTGCTACACTAGTTAAGGTATAAATAAACCTCTCCTCTGCATGGTATTAGCGGTTCGTGGTTGTGTGTGAGTGATGGGCTTGGTACGCAAGTGCAGGTCAAGGACTGACTGTCTGAAATTGCTAACACTGTTATAGACATGGCTGCTTTTATGTCGACTTGTATTACCACTCTCTACGAGAATCGAACCTGCGATACCTCGAGGTTGGTTCAGGGCACGTGCATTGTTTCCTTTCAATAGTATACTGATAATTACGTTGACATGGGGAGGTGGTGAAGATGCAGTAATTGGTCGCTATCTACGGTGCATAGATGGTAGTGGGGCCTTGCATCCATCCAACGAGCGATTGTCAGCTGGCGAAAATGTAATCGGTAATGTATTGTGTAAGGAAAGGCAGGGTGGTCATTGCTTCCACCGAGTTCAAGATGATGATATGTGATCGCGTCCTGCAGGTCTTCTGAAACAGCTACACTCATTAAGGTAAAACCTCTGTTCTGCATTGTCTAAGAGCAGGGTACATAGATAGTTGGCATGTGAGTGGGAGTGTGTATTGAGATACCTCCTTACTCGGTTCGTGTGTCGGGTTGTCACAGTGTGAGTGTGTGTGCGTGTGGCTCGTATTACAGAGCAGGGTGACCCCTCCCTGTTTGAATTATTATTATTATTATTACCTGCTTCGATACATGAGTACAGGTCGGAGGCAGAGTATGTCTGTAATGCTAGTCTCTTCATGGGCAGTGGGACCGACGAGTGTCTGGATATGCTCTCAATGGGAATCAAACCTACGATACCATATTTATTCGACGAAGGTACACAAACAAAAAAATAAAATAAAATGTTTCAGAGGTGCGGGGATTCGAAACCAAGGTCCCCTTTTACTTGTACCAGAGCTTATATTAGGCGCCTTAGGCTTCTTGGTGAACCTGACAATTTGTATTAGTGATGGGATTACATGGCTTTTGTCGAAAGTCATATGGTTGTGCAATACGCACGTACAGGTTGGTAGATATTTTTTTCCTTTCGTGCATTAGAGCAGACGACGTGAGAAAGTATTCAGAGTAATGCGTCGTTATGGGAATCGAACCTGTTATATCTCAAGGATAGTTCAGGGTACATGCGCTGGCTCATTTCAATAGTATACTGGTAAGTACAATGACAAGCGGGAGGTGGTGTGGATGTAGTACTTGGTTGCTATCTATCGTGCATGGAAAGGCAGGACCAGTCATTATGGTCTCCACTTCCAGTGAGGTCGCATCGACGACGAAGACAACGGCGACGACGAGATACGCTAGTAGCCTAAGAGTTTTCACTGCTACACCAGTTAAGGTAGGGGATGATTAGTTTCGTAATAGGAAGCTTATCATTCTAGCATGCATAGTTGTATGTGTGGACTCGGCTATCGATGATTGTGTATTCATTGCGAGTGACATCTCATTACATACACACATCGACGTTTCGGTACATAGCTCACGAGTGCACGCCTAGTAGTACTGACTGACTGGAAGTATGTACACACATTGAAGGTTCGTGTATGTTTGGCGGTCAGTGGGGCTGCAAGATGGCGCTCGCCTAGGACGACTTGTAGTAGTAACATGCTAGTAATGAAAACAAACCTAGATAATGTCTAAGTTATGCATTTGGGAACTATATCTTACGTAGTTCGGAACTTAAAGCCAGCTATGCATTTGAGAGCCAAGATTGTTGCCTGGTGGTGGGAGGGCTTCATCGTGCGGACCCTCGTGGATGGTCAGTGGTGATGTGGCCTTCGTCGTGGTCGGATGTCGAGTACATCGGTCAGTCACATGGTATGTGAGTAGTATTTGTATTTATAATGGCTAACAGGCTGCTGGAGGAGGCAGTGTACTTGTATACCAAATAGGACAATCTAGCTCACCTGTCGTCATTCAGGGGACACAGGGACTTAGATATAGGTCCTACTTGATCACATGCGGATGGTAATTCCGAGCACACGATGGTCGGAAAGGGTGTCTGCTCTCTCTGTTACACGAGTGCTCGGGGTTCGGCGCACAGCGAGTCGCTGGCCGGGCGGTGGCGAGCGCACGCAAGGATGGTGTAGTCAGGGGAGTATAGGAAGGTGTGAAGACGAGTGGCATATTTGAACCCACGACCCTTCTCCTAGTCGGGACTGATGCCTGTGTTATGCATTTGACAACTCTAACTTAAATGGTTCGGAAATTGTAGCTAACTGTGATTATGAGTGTTATGCACACACACACAGACTTAAAGAGGCTACTGTGTGTTACACAAGATCCGATCGTTCGCGACGCCTTGATGCCCCATCGCCGCCGCTGGCGATGCGCTGGCCGCCAAAATGGTCGACATCCTCTGCTGGTCGTCAATTGTCCTGGGTAGACATAGGTCAGCGATACCAAGTTGGCCACCGGGAATGAGAAGCTCCGAATTTGAGAGAAGCTCCGGCCGTTTCAGCCGCATTGGGCAAACCTCAGCCACAATGCGTTAAATTGAGCAAATGCACTTTCTGGCACTGGCCGTTAAGATGATCGGCGGTGGCGGGAGTGAAATTAGGGACATTTTGAGGGAAAAAAGGGAAATTATCGCACCTCCAATCCTCCGCATGACGCCAGGTAATATGCTAATTACAATCCTCCAATCCTCAGCCAGACGCCAGGTGGATCAGAATACTTATTGTCAAACTGCTAATAATACACTTAATATTACAAACGTAAAAAATAGGGGCACAGATAATTGTTTATTTTTTCTGACAAAAAGTCGTATTTGCAGAACATTTATTTACCATGATACGCGTATTAGCGCAAACAACTATTTCACAGAAAATATGTCCGTAAAAGTGCTCAGTCAACCGTGAACAGTCTATAGTGGACAACGATAAGCAACAGCGAATCTGAACCACGTTACTTGCGAGTGACGCCGCTGAGGTCGGACTGTAACTTATCGCCGGTGCTGGATGCTAGCGTGACTGTCAGCCTCGACACGCAGAGATAGTCGCCGGCGGACAGGCTGTTGATGATGTGCTCCCCCTCCAGCCGTCTTCTTCAACAGGCAGGGTGCTATTTCGACCGGTCGGCGGCGCGCATGCGCCGAGGACTCGCTCAGCCCGCGTGCGCGCGTCTCTCCAGCGCGGAGAGACTGACTCGGCGCTCAGTGCCACGGCGGCCGGCGTCCGAGTAGGTGCTGTGTGCGGTGCAGCTTCCGTGCGTGTTGTGCAGTGCAGTCGCCCGGCTGATGTGAACACCAGTCTCTCTACATCACAGGTAGGCCAGATTACGTCTGCACCTAGCTTCCCCACAGCCGAAGACTGAGCTGTCGGCTCGAACCGAGTTCCTAAACTTCGTGAAATATTTGTTATTGAAGTTATAGACCGTTCACGGTAAAGTGAGCACTTTTTAAGGCCCTCCAGAAAGGCATTAACCGCTAATAAATATGTTTTAGTGCGGTCTCAGGCTTTAACTTTTGAGAGTGATGAAATGTATACACTGTGTTTATTAGTTATATTGCAATATTTACATTAATAAGTTGAGGAACGGTAGGAATTAATATAAAGGAAATATTTAGTAGGGTCTTAAAAGTGCTCACTTTACCGTGAATAGCCTATGTTTACGCATTTCCTCCATCCATCTCAGCACAGGGCAACGTCGCAGTTATCATCCTACAGCTGAAGATCGAGGTTCGGCCGTACCCGAAACATGTCATGCCTGTTCGCAAGATTTCGAATGAACTGAATCTTATTTATACTACTGTAAATAAAACTAATTTTTAGCAGAGCCTCGGATTTAACACACATTTGTTATTTTCTGTCTTTTTTTTTTTAAGATCAATATGGTTTGTGCGAATGTGCTACTTCGCAGTATAACTGCTCTCACGAATGCTTATGCTACCAATTTCTTGTGCGGTGACTCGTTATGGGAAATGGGGTATAAACCTTAATACGGCCTATGATATAAATTGAAGATATACGCCTTGGAAAATTGGCAGTTGAAATTTGTTACTGTGTTTTTTGGAGAACCATTCGCCTGGATGTATTTTAACACCACTGTCGTGTTCAAATTGACCAGCCAAGGACCTTTACTTGGCTTCGGGCTTCGTGCTTTTGAAAAGTGCATCCCAGATGTGACGTTACATTGTCGCTGTCCGAATTCGTGCACCACAATATGTCCCCTTTACCGGAGAGCACGGGTCATTTGCCCTTCTCAAGCGGCCTAGATAGTTTCTTGATGCGCAACTGTTTGAAATATTTGAATTGTTTGTGTTTACAACTTTTCACGGCCGCAGAATACACTTGGCTAACACCAGAATGGCAAATAGATACAGCATAAGTGAAATTCGACAGAATAAAACTTGAGGTGGAAGTGATCACGGCCGTCCGAGTTCTCAAAACTATATTTCATACGAATGTAAAAAGGGTTCATGACGTGTGATAAAAAGCACATTGCACCATATTCGAACACAGCCCAAAGCAGCGTTGTTCCTCTAATGGACACTGATTATTACATCAAGTCTATTCACGGGTTTCTTCACACTTTTTGAATCAAGCCTTCGCAAAATCGTCCTGTGTATGACGTGCATGTTGTTTATTAAATAGGCCTAGTTTTATACTTTCGTTTTACATAAAAACACCTTATTTTTGGTGAATTTGAACTGTTATTTAATATTTAATATTGAAATTATAGTATTTAATTTATAATTAATATACCGAGCGAGGAAGTGCAGTGGTAACTCGCTGGACTCGCATTCGGGAGGACCCGGGTTCGATTCCTGGTCCGGCTTCCTGATTTCGGTTTTCCATGTAGTGCGTTTACGGTAACATTTCAATCCGGATTGAACCTGGAGTGAACTGAAGAATCCAGATTGAAGTGTTGGTATAAACACATCCGTACTGGACTGAAGTAGGGTGGAGTGAGATAATCCAGTCCAGTTGTCGAGGTGGACTGGAATGTAGAATCCGGATTGGAATTGTACTTTAAACACTGGCCGGACTGAAATTAGAAAAAAGAAGTGGCCGCCATATTGACTCGTTAGTTTAGTTATGTAAGAGGTTAGTATCATTCTGAGACTAGCAAAATAAGTGCTTTTTTTTTTGGAAATGAAGCGAAAAATAAATGGCCACGAAGGAACTGAGAAATATGTTAAATTCATTTTATATTATGTTTGTTTTATAGTCGCCAATAGAGTGCTTCTATCCCGTTTCAATCCGCATTGTCTTGTTTCCACTTTAGTCTACGTTCGAAACTTTACCTTAAACACTTATTGTCGATACGAGTTCACTCAGAGTTCGCTACAAGTTTATTCTAATCCGAGTTCGATCCAGTCCGAAATTTTACTCTAAAAGCACTAATGGTTTCCCGAAATCACTCCAGGCGAATGCTGGGATGGGTCCCAAAGGCCATGGCAAGATTCTTTCCCATTCCCCCTTCTCTGTGCAACTTGTACCGTCTCTAAAGACCTCGCTATCGACAAGATGTTAAGCCCACTTACCTGCGTTGTAATTACTGAATGAAAACGGCGCGTTGGTATACCTAGTAAGAAATAGTTACTATGCAAAATATTATTACGCAGAAAGTTGTAAGTAACCGTTAATGGATTATAAGAACAATCACCCACGGGTAATAACACTTGTTGATTTAATAACATGGTATCACGTAACTTTCTAATGGTGGGCGATATGTTGTTCACGCAAATATCAAATCAAGCGGACACTATTTACGAATTTGTTGAAAACCTCATAGTTTCTGGCATTTTGCAAATGACTATTTGTGATTCAATATTCCCAGGGTCTCTCTTTATATTCACGTTAGATAATACGTTGTATTATGATTTCTGCCTCATGCCCATATCGAATTATTTAACAAAGTGCGTATCTGGAGTCCAGGATAGTTTATACACTATGGTCTCCATAACGTGGCCGTATGTTGGTTTTCGTTGGTGCCGTGTATGCGGCCTTTGCTCAAGGTTGGTCTACAATCAGTGACGCAAAACGTTACAACTCCACCATAATAAAATTGGCATGCCTACAAACGACGTTAACAGGAAGAGTAAGAAAAATAATTTAAGAGTATATATATATATTTTTTTTTTTTGTTTGTAATAAAAAAAACCTTTTGTAAAAAGATAGATTCCGCAGACTTAATAGTTACTCAATTTTTTTTATGCGTTTTGCGTTGTTTGTATATTGATTTCGTATAACATTACAGAGTAAAAGCGTACGGCCTTATTGCCATCTGTTGCAAATTGTTTGTGATGTCCAGAATTCTGATTGGATGGCGTTAAACGTCAAAGGCAGACACTTGGATGTTGGCAAACTTTTAACGCGTTGCGTTTGACGTACGTAGATTGTAGCCAGTGCAATTACTCTCCATGGATTGATGAGTTATTGTAGCGTCAACGCAATTGTAGCATCAGTGAATGCGTGTGATTTTTCATCGCAAAGTGCGAGTACGATCTGAGAGACTTATCTACCACGAACAAAAGGAAAACAGTTTCTTTTCCCTGTGAAATAATTTTTTTATGTGGTTATAAACGTTGTACTCTTGAACTGAATCCCCGCGGTTTCGAGCCTGGCCCTGGTTTAAGGTAGTGTATCTGAGCGACACTCACCAATACTATAGTAGAGCAAATGCAAGTCTGGATCGAGTTGGAACCTGTAGAGCGACTCCTGGTTTTCCCGTGTTTTAAAGAGTATTTAGGAGTTGTGAATCAGCCCGACGAGATTATCGAGGGCAATTTGCAGTAACTAGTAACCCCGTCATCCAACGCTCTCTACAGACTGAAGCACTGTTTCGGAAACGAAACATGTAAGTTAAAAGTAATAGTGTGTAGATCATAAGACGTGTCCGTATCCAGGCCGTGTCTCAATTTAAAGGACACCTTTTCGAGAAAGCACTCTTTCGCACAACCTGGCGAGGGCACATCTTCGCGCTCTTTCTTGCTCTCGCTGTGTGAAATTGAGACAACCACTCTTTCGTTTCTCTCCGACGCCACGTAGACAGCCGATGCAAAAAGGCGGGATCATGTTAAGCTAAAGTTACGGTCATAGCTATTGTAGCCTAAATAATTTGTGTTCAAAAAATTCACAAATAACGTTAGCACTACCAGAATTAGGGCTTAAAGTATTATTATTTGTTATAAAATATTACCACCATCTTGCAGCAAACAGAGAAAAAAATAAGACGTCAGAAATCTTTATTTATATTTTTATAAATGTGTTACGCAAGTTATTTTATTGACTAAAACAGTTCAAATGCGACGTGGTTTTGGCATGGAAATTTACTATAAACACTAAAATAATGTAAAATAAGGCGCGTGGTCAGAGTATGAGAGAGCGCCAGCGAGTATACATCTTCGTGCTCTCGCTCCTTCGCGCGCTCTCCGGCGAATCGAGAGACCAGAGAGCGTTCTATCTGACGTCATAATGACGTGGTCTCAATAGCACGAGAGAGAGCTCTTTGGGCCCATTGAAAAACGGCCTCAGGTATTTGGGAAAGGGTGTTGAATTCAGCGTTGCTAGTGTCCAACTTTGGGACTGCATCACTGAATGTTTCGAAGTTTATTTGTTACTGGCATTAAAAATTAATTAGATGAATTGTAGATAATTTCGCTCGGTAAAATATATATTTTTATTTACTCTCACCGTTAATGAAAGCATTATTTATAAGTTGTTACAATGTAAAACTATAGGGGAAAGGCACCTAAGAGTGCGCAGTGCCATTTCCTGGTTGTTGGCAACACTGAAGTACGTACGTATGGCCTCAGTTGGTTCGTCACTGTGAGGCAAGTGTGTGGTGTGAAACGTGCAGTTAATAAAGACTTTTTGTAGATTTGACAGTTGAGAGAAAAATTTTTGTTACTTTGATGTAATATTTTAAGGACATAAGTTAAGCTTTGCCATTTAGGTAAACGAAGGTGCATTCATTGTGCCATGTAGGTAAACTAAGATACATTCATTGTGCGTACATTAAGTAACAGCCATGGTTCCAAGCATTCATGGCGATTTAATACGTTGTACTTTTCCAACATTTGCTGCTATCTATCTATTTCAGAAATCCGTGTTCGCCCCAAAGAATGCGCGTTCACTTTTGGGGCAATGTGCGCACTCTTTGGGAACCATTTATAGTTTTTTGTATTGATTAACTGGTGTACATGTGTTTTTGAATGTCATAGTCGTATAAGGTAGGTAGCTAATTGGGCTTAACTGATGTCATTAGAGACGGCGTCGTATAAGAGAAAGTCAGACAGGCAGTTGATATTTGCAAACGAATTGTTAAATGAAGCAAGGCGAAGAATACAAAATGGGGAAAGTCAAAGAAAAGTCACAGTGGATCTGGGCACAAAGGAATAAACACTAAGAAAACTTCGTAAAACTGTGAGTACAAATGCGGACCAAATACCCTGGACTAGCGACGAGAGTCATGACGTATTCTATTTTCCTGACTAGTGAAAATTTTTCGTCTAGGTCCACTGAGGTTAGTAGATCGGCTGGTGTAATAATTCTCAAGGCTGAAGTGCGTGCTTGTGAATCAAGTATGGATAGTGAGGAAGAAAGCAGCTCTCCCAATGGCACTAAGAATAATAGGCCTACTATAGCAGAAAATAATGAAGCAACAGTAATTTCCCCAGCCGACATCATTCCTCTTCCCAAAGCAGAGAAAATGAAAAGGAAGTCAATCAGAGGTAATGACAGGCTCTCCATAAAAAAAAATACTATTTTGCTTGCGAATGACAAGAAAAAGGCACGAGATTCACCGATGCAAAATAAAAGGGGAATATCTTCATATCCAGTAAAGAAGATTACATCATGAAAGACAGTGAAAAGTGATATGTTCTGCCCGGGATGCGATGAGATATACACTGAGCCTATCTTCGAAGACTGGATACAGTGTATCAAATGCCAACAAAGATGGCATGAGCAATGTTTGTCATTTGAAGGAGGTTCAATATTTACATGTGACCAGTGTCGAATTCGCACTCTTTGGGTACTTGCTGCGCACTCTTAGGAGCTAGGGCTCCTGAGAGTGCGCATTTGCAATTATTTAGTTTTTTGCATTTTGTGAAAATGAGAACATGTCTATGTGATTGGGCCCGTAAACACGAAATTATAATTGATCAATAAGACGCCATGTGCATGAACCTTATTTTTTCACTCTAAACTGTAGTAGTAAAGGGAGTCGGTTTAAGTGTACACTCCTTGGTGCCTTTCCCCTAATCCTTTTTACAGAATTTGTATATGACCTCAACAAACACACGCAATTACGCACGGTAACAAACAAAAATAACCCATCAGTAATTAGTCATTTTTCTTTACTGCTTTGCAGTAGTCGTTGGCGAATAAGTTATCACACTTTGGGCGTCGCAGCTAATATAAGTACAATTACTCTCTCTCAAATGTTAACCCAAACTCGCTGTCTCGGATAAATTAAATAAAGAGTTAGCAAATATTTAATTTATTGCAAGGTTTTATATTTTTACTTTTATAACCTACGAACTTTATAGAGAGATGTCACTGTAATAAAACACCTTAAAATTTGCTTAGCATTACAGTACACTGGCAAGTGGATTAGCTGACAGCGTGTTGATAAAATATACAGCCTCCATTTGACGCATCAGCTGATGGCGAAAGGATACATAAACGAAAAATAAAACATTTGGCGCTATTTCCGTCGAACTGTCAACATTTTGCCAAGTTACATTAGCCAGAGAGTATTTTGGGATTTAGCGTGGTGCTTCGGCTCAGTAAATTTGGTCCGAAAATCCCCAGATATTTGATTAACTAACCTGATCACGTGGTAACTTAATCAAGGAATTCGGACATGGCAGTAGACTACGATGACTCGGACTGATTTTTGTCTTCTGGGCATGTCCACAATATTGGTTCGTGATTTGTCCGTGGAACTGTCAAATCCGCGTGATCAATCAATGGTTTGACGAGATGTTTGTTTACTTCAAGATAACATATCCATGTTTGTGGGGTAAAATTGTTGCGTTACGTTAAAACTAATTGTGAGAAAGTGTAACGAAACTTTCCGAATTGCGTGTTTATTCAAACAGTAGTGCTAACCTGTGGATGATCCTAAATGGCTTTTTTTTTGACAGATTTAATGGCAAATCGTTTCTTAGTGGTGAGTTTAGGCAGTTTGTTATAATTGCTCTACGAACGGTGTCCGCAAGATAGCAGCTTTGCCACAGAATTTCCTTCTTAATAATTTCATCGCAGCTTAAATTTTGAAGTGCGGAATTCAGAATATAATTACAGGCATTGTGTGCGGGGAGTTATTGAAACAAATTTTCAAACGGTTTGCGTTCACAAACAGTTCGCGGACACGTCAGTCGTTCTTGGTGATAGTGTGCTATGTGCGAGTAGGCATTAGTGATTCACGGTGAACAACATGTGAAATGGGCGCAATCAAATTAATACAAGCCGTTACTCGCTGATTTTACTGGCCGGTAGTTTCAGTATCGTCGGCTATCGTCTAGATACTATAGGCTGTTCACGGTAAACTGAGATCTTTTGAAAGCCACGTGTCTCGTCGCTTTATTCATGCGTCGGTCAAATGAAACTTTGAAATAATTAGAAAAGCAAATATTTTAAAATCTGTTACTTGCATGCATTAAAAAAAAAACGGAAAGCTAAAGGATTAATTTAAGTTCTAAATGATTACCTAAGACTTTTTATTCGACGTTAAGATATGGAACTAATACTTTCCCCACCATCGCTACCAACTTTACTGGGCGCACGTCACTCAGTGCGCCCAGTAAAATATATGCAGGTATGAGTAGTGGCTTCTTAGGTTGATTTCAAAAGTGCTCACTTTACCATGAACAGCCTTTACTGTCGAGCACTGCAACTGGTATCCGCGTGCCGCTGGGCGGCACCCTGCACGAGTCTATATTGCTTACTGAAAGCATTGAGGCCGTGTCTCAATTGTCCCAGAGAGCGCTCTCTTGTGCTCTCGTGACGTCATTATGACATCGGAGAGAACGCTCTCTGGTCCTCTCAATTCGTTGGAGAGTGTGCGAAAACGCGAGGGCACAGAGAGAGCACGAAGTTGTGCTCTCGCTGGCCCTCTCTCTCTGACCACGTGCCATATTTGTTTGCATTATTTCCGTGTTTGAATAATGTTATAGAAGCTTTCTGAGCCAAAACCTCGTCGCATTTTACCTGTAAATGAATAATTCTAACTGTTTTAAACAACGAAATAACTTGCGTAACAATTATTTATAAAAATATAAGTACGGCTATCTGACATGTCTAGTTTCTTTTCTCTCTGCTGCAACATGGCGGTAATATGTAAAACACACATACAAGTATTTTATGCGCTCATAATTATTCTGGCAGTGTTACAATTATTTGTGAATTATTTTGAACACATGTTATTCACAATAGCTATGATTACGATTTTATCATGAACATGATTTCCCACATTTCGGCATCAGCTGTAATTTATTTTATTTAAAGTAAAAACAATGACAAAGAGTTCCGAAACTATCAAGTTACTAACGGGCGAACAAAATATTTGTTTACTGCTGACTGTTCCTTTACTACAGACGAACCGTCACTGTTCTTCAGTTGTAACGGAAGTCGGCCATTACTTTAACCAGAACACTGACTAGGAACTGTTGGTAGCTTACGTTTGGCAGTGGCATAAAAACTAACCGGGGGGTGGGGGATGTTGTACGTCTTCTCTCCATGGGTTATAGAAGTTTTCTCTAGTTTCAGATGTAGCGTGTGTGTAATTTAGGTTCTGTTTAACCAATGAGAAGTGCGGCGTGTAAAATGGCGACACTGGAACGTTCCGTTTTGTTTCGCGCACATTGTGATCGGTGAGCTCTCTATCGCACGTAAACACGAGAGTATATTTTTTCTGCTGCTTGGTTTGCAGGCAAACTATTTTGGTGGTCTGGGGCAGAGCTGTTCGTGGGACGACTTACTTTACGTGACACTCTGTACTTCGGATATTACTTAACGTTTTTATTCTTCACTAGCTGTTACTCGTGACTCCACCCGCGTGCAAAATATAACAAAAAAAAAAACCACCAGCCAGCGCCTACTCAAATGGCAGCTGACAAATTTTATATATTACCTAAGAAACTGTTCATTTTTCCGGGATGAAGAGTACCCTATGTACTATTCCAGAATATAATCTACCTTTGTACGGACCAAGTTTCTTGCAAATCCGTCGAGTCGTTATGACGCGATTGAGTAACAAATAAACATACAAACTTTCGCATTTATAATATAATTAAGATTGCCAGTAGCAAACAATTTGCTCGAAAACAGGTTTACAGTTTGCTGTGGAACTAATAAATATTTCAGTTTTATATAAAAATAGTTTAAATTTGATGTAAACAAGATACAATAACGATGAATATTTTATTATACATTAAGAATGTTATATTTTTCATTGTTAATTAGAAATGATTCTTTAACGAAAAAGACAAATATCCGCAATAATAAACTAATTGTAACCAACACTGTAACTGAATGTTTGGTGACAGTTGGAAATGTCCTTAATCAAAGGCAGTAGCAATAATGAGTAACAACTGTCTAGCTTGAAGGTACACGTTTTTACCTCGTGCATACTATTGTAGCCAGCCCTAAGTGTCAATCTTATCTCGAGCAGTGCCTCTCTTAGGATGGTGACTGAGCACTCTGATATCTTCGCGCAGATCACTAATGCAGTCAGACGGACCAGTATGCGCTAACCAGTGGATTTCAAGAAGACGTCTACCTTACCGTGACGTACAGAGCCAAGCCGATCCAGTGCGTTTCCTTGTTTTTAAACGAATCCCCGGGCACTAATCTCGTTTGATAATGCTCTGCATTATTATTTTACGAGTGGGTTTTACGTAGTTATATGACTGTGACAGTGCATTATCAGGGCGAAAGAACTTTGCAAAGTCTAAATACTTTGGAGGAGCCCCTCGAGATCGGGGGGTTCAGAACAAAATATCCGGTTTGTCTCGCCTCCCTGCCACCATGAGTGGCTCATGTGGTGCATATTAAATGTGAATATTTTTTTAAAAATATATTCAAAAGACATCTAAAATGAATAAAAATAATTGTATGAGTTGGCGATCAACAGGAAATCTACTACACTTCATGCCCATTTTTCATTCTATTGTATGCACGTGTAGCTTCCCATAGCACCCCATATTATTCCATCAATAGCACAGTATTGTTTCTTAATCCAAATATGTATATTACCAGGTCCGTGGTGAAGGGGAAAGGGGAAATTTCCCCACTTTGCCAAACATTCCCTCTCACTCCTCCCAATCCCTTCACAGCGGGGTCGCCACCGGATCTTCACAAGTTGAAATTGTGCAGGACGATTCCGCTGATGGGCGGGTATTCTCGGGGATCTCCTGTTTCCCTTGCCCGTTCCCTTGCATTCCTACGTTGCTCCATACTCACCTAACCTCACTTCACTCTCACCGGCTCGCAAGACTTTGATTAAGAGCCGCCCAAATCTCTTCACTCAACCTCCCCCTCCCGGTTAACAAGCGAGGCTTGCAGACGTGTTCAGTAAACTCATTGAATACGTACTTATTCAATGGTATAAGTAGGCTATTCACGGTAAAGTGAGCACTTTTGAAAGCTCTCTCATTCGGAATAATAGTCAATTAAAATATCTTATTTTAGCCTCAGACGTAAACTTCCGAGTGCGGTGGAGTATACATACTATGTTTATTACATACACGGCAATATTTATTTGAAAAAAGGTGGTTAAAGGCTAAAAAAAAAAAAAAAAAAGGCTGAAAGTAAAAAGTAAGTAGGGCCTCAAAAGTGCTCACTTTATCTTGAACAGCCTTTAAACGTCAGGCCAAATACAGTAGTCAGTCACCCGACGTGATAGCCTATAAGATAGTTAAAATATGGCCGGATAAACTTATCCATGTGCGAAATAGCTAATCTTGTGCTGTATTCATTTGCAAGCGATAGCGATAGCGATAAAATGGAACAAAGCTTGGCTGGATTTTTTTGTCAGAGGGTGAAATGTTTTTCGGCTTCTGTGTTATCGGCAGCGAGTGTTGAAATTCACAATGTTTCCGAACCCGTTGGTCACGTACAAGACCGGCAAGTTTTTTGTACGTGCATTGCGATGTGTCCTTGCTCCGGAACTTGGCAACGGGCGATACAATACAGCGGGCCAGACCTGCACTATGCGAGTTTCGGTTACACACCTCGATTCTTCGTTACGATTCTCCGTGTAGGTTAGGCCAAGCCTACAATCGACAAGCGTCCGCGTAATGCTGTGTACACTGACAGTGGCGTAACTAAGTATGGGAGGGTGGCGGGTAGGGGGAGGGATCCTAGACGTGCGTACAGGATGTGATGTGTCCATGCAAATTCTAATGGCAGCCGAATTTATTCGTTTAAAATTGTGGTATCTCAGATTAATTATTGTTCTTGAATTTGTCTATAGGGTATTCACGGTAAAGTGAGCACTTTTGAAAGCCCTGTCATTTGGAATAATAGTCAATAAATGCATTTTATTTTAGTCTTAGACGTTAACTTCAGAGTGCGGTGGAATATAAACACTGCGTTTATTACTCATGTATCAATACTTGTTTTAAAAGGTTGTTGAAGGATTAAAAATGGCTGAAAATAAAAGTAACTTAGGGCCTCAAAAGTGCTCTCTTTAACGTGGACAGCCTATACTGTTCTGTATATGCACAGACGTGAGCCCGGTTGCAACCATCAATCTGCTTCGATTAAACTCGTAAATTGTTATTGTTCCTATTGGGCGTTCGCGCTAACGATTTAATTCACGAAGCGAGTTGGTAAATGCTATTTAAGAAACTATTTGTGAAATGTGGTCTTATAATATCGTACTTTGGCATTACGTTTGCATAGTAATTATTTTTAATTTTAAATAAAAAATTGTTCTGGAGGAAGACTCCTGACCCTTACCTTACATGTGGCCTTCAGCGATTCTCTAACTTTGTGGTATACCCTGGTGATGAAAGCGCTTGGCACGGGGGGGGGGGGGAATACGTAGAATACCCCCAGGCAATAGGAAAGGTTCGGTGCTCCTCCCATGGAAAATTTTTTAAAACTTAACATTAAGGCCCCCGCCTATCTGGAGCTTTATTCCGCGTTTGAGGTCGAGAAGCGCGGGAATGTTAAGGCGACACTGCCACGAGCATCAAGTGCTCCATCGCCGCTAAGTGCAAGGCTCCTGTTGCGCAGTGTGTGTACCTATGAGACTTCCAGCAGAGACCCTATTATTTTATTGATGGAAAGTGTGTAAAGGCTTTTCACGATAAAGTGAGCACTTTTGAAATAAACCTTACAAAAATATCACTGCCCCTGCATACATATATTTTAACGGGCGCACTGCACTGATTGACATGTGCCCGGTGAAGTTGGCAACGAGGGATAGAAAATAGTTACATACCTTAACGTCGAATAAAGTGTTAGGTTACCCGTTATGATCATTTAAATTATATATTTAGCTTTCTGTATTTTTTTACGCCTCAGTGTGTAAAAATGAGCAGACTTAGATTATGTTTACTTTTCTAATAATTTCAGTTTCACTTGACCGACGCATGAATAAAGTGATGAGGCCTGTGGCAGTGTTAATTTTACATAAGGTGGAGGCATACACAATCTACATACAAGTAAATCTTAATTAAGCAGGAGCTTTCAAAAGTGCTGAGTTTCCTATAGGAAGGTTCAACGCAGGGCCCTAGAGTAGTTATGTATCTGATGAGTATATTTTGAGATCCTGTGCTTTGCAGAAGCCGTTTTTAGCCAGTTTGGAGTACCCTGAATTCGTTTCTAATTTACGTGACGTCTTGAAAGCACTCAACATCTCTCGTCTGAAGTGTCGTCGTTTAATAGTTCCGTGGGAAAACGTGCATTTTAAATACACTGGAACGCTGTTAAGCGCCCGGTAGCCCTTAAAATGATCCATTTTAAGTAGTTTTCTGATGGAATAACTATTGCCCATTCAAAATATTTCTATGAGACGTTGTAATGTTTTCCCGCCATTACTCACTAGTTGAGTTGAGAGATTTGGTCGGATCTTAACTTCGTCTTGAGAGCCCGTGAGGGTGATTGAGGCGAGTAAGGAGCAGCGACGGAATGAAAGGGGCGGGGGGGGGGGGGACTGGAGATCCCCGTTGCGAAAATGCCGGGGAGTGAACCCGGTTCGCCGTGGTGGGAAGCCAGCAGGCTAGCCGCTCAGCCACCGCGGCCCCGCGAGGTCATTGGGAACGGAGCAGGTTGCTCGGAGAAGCAAGTGAACGGGGAAGGAATCTGCCATAGTTGGTAGGAAGGAACCGCCCTAATATTCGCCTCGACTGAAACAGAAGAAAAAGGAAACGAGAAAAACCAGAACAAGAAATGTGTACAATGAAATGGTATACAGCAATTTATTAGTATTTGTAGTTTAGATATTCATCGACGCTATAAAATACGCATTCAATAAAAATAATTCATTCAACTGTTTTTAAAGAGTTTTAGATTGGAGAAGCAAATTTCTTGAACGTGTTAGGGTAATTTATTGACAAGTCGAATACAAATGTAGTACTTGTTTTTTTGAAATGGGGGCAAGTAATTAAATTTAAAAAATGAGACGTATTCCGTTGAATACCTACAATGTGTTACGGAAAGCAGAGGATGATGATACAAATACTGTAATTGGCCAATGTCCGAAGTGCCCACCTCTGCGTTTTCTTCGGCAACGTACATCTGCATAGCGTATGTCCGGATTAATTTTTAATTCAATCAAAATGAGGATGGTCAGACCGTGACTCGAACCCAGGTCATCGCGGTCACGAATCCCGCTGTCGCCTTGGTTGGCCAGACCCCGGGAGTGCGCGCGTTCTGCTTGAGGTCGCGCATTTTTTTCGTTGACGAAACCGTAACCTCTGGGCGCGCGGACCAGATATCACGAGGGCGGAACGAAGTCGTCACGAGCAACCAGCCCCGTTATAGCCGCTGTGTGCGGTTGCAAGGCGGGACCAGTGGTACCCTTCCTCTGGTGCAGCTGAACTCTACCCTATTTAACCACCCTCGGGGCCTTCACTTGCCCTATTATACCAAAACACCGTTTGAACTGCGCATTATACAGGCTGATTCGCAATTATACCGACAAACTTCTGGAGGTGATTTTTCATGTAAAAGGAAAACATATGTGACACTTTATACCTAAGCCGAATATAATTTGCCGAATTTCTCATTATAATGTTTTTCATATAAAATTAAAAGAAAAAAAAATCTAAATTTCAATAATGTTAACCTAAGACTTTTAATTAGGCTTTAAAAGCGCGTTTACATGGTGAAAGTAGCTATCACGAAAGTGTGTGACAGTCGCAACCTATCCGACAACAATTGTGTAAATACTTCGTTAGGCCCTACATTTATATCCTTGTGTCAAAAGTTTATCTGTTGGGGTAGTTAAATATCGGGACAGGATATTAATGACATGTAAACATATTGTTCCCGTGATTCAATAGGACAATAAATATGTTGTCAATACTGTCGTGTCATACCTATATGATATGTCCTGTCGTACCGCCACATATATTAAGTCAAAATAATTCTGCAATGTTATTGTCAAAGTGAACACATGTACAAATTTGTGGCCCGCACTATCACGATAGTGATGCTACATGGTTTACAATAAGATAGTTATATGATAGTTGCATGTTCTGTCACGACAGTTGCTATCATCTATCTAGCTCGAGCTGATCGCGACAGTAACAATCGTGCAGTTTACCCGGAGATAACAATGCGATAGTAGCTCTCGCGATAGAAACTATAGTGCATTGCTATCACCGTGTAAACGCGCTCTAAGACATGGAACTACTTTCACGCCATCGTTAGCAACGTTTTGGATGCATTCCAGTCATTTTACCCTTTAAAGTATACGCAGTTAAGGATTGTGACATTTTTCTAAAGTTGTAAGTTCTTGAATAACCGCGAACAGCTTTTAGTTAGGTTTATTAATAATATAATCGACCGCTGGTAACTATCTCATGCAACAATAGGCGATAGTCTTATGTATTATTAGATTTATAAATTGCCAACTGTTTGCAATAAATTAGAGCTATAAACGGAAAAATCAGTAAATATGCCAAAATAATTGTCTTGCAATTAGGCCTAACAAAATGTGCTTTATCGGTAACTCTAATATTGACATTTATACAGCTTAAAGAAAACACGTGTAACAATATTTTCTTGCAGTATGTTAAAGAAATTTAATCATCTTACAATCTGTTTTTTTTTTTTTTTTAATTTTATTATTGAATTATACAAAACAATTTGTATGAATTTTGAGTTATTTTTATATGCACTGATTTTTTTAATAGTTTATATGTGTATTATTATTCAAAAAAGTGGTATCAGCTGTTGATGTGTGTGACGGTTTTGTTTGTTTAAATATGTATATAATCAGTAAATGAAACTCCCAGCGAAATATATTTAGTTCAAATTATATCCTTGATTTTATGTTTCGGGAATTTGTGCACGTCATCTTTCCATTGCCCTTACATTACAATTAGAATAGCCTACTTAATCTATATTCGCATGCGAGAGATTTCGTGTTACCAAATATACGCTTTCTTCTTTCAAACTCAACATGAATCGTTTGTGAAGATTTTGGTTGTGTGTGTATTTTCTAGTCGGGTGCAGTAGGCCCTTAAATCGCCTCATCCTAATAAAGATATCAAGTATTTTTCCTGGAAATGGATGAACGCTAATATTGCTGACCACGTGAAGATCTGTGTTATGTGCCATGAGTAAGCCTAGTCGAAATTTGCATTTAGATTGTTTGCCATTTGAAGAAGCTGTAAGGCCAAATCAAAAGTTATTCATTGTATGATTTTTTAGGCTCACTATATAAAGGCTGTTCACGATAAAATAAGCACTTTTGAAAGCCTTGCTTACGATCTACTTTTAGACAGGTTGTGTATTCTTCTGCCTGATGTAAAATTAACATCCCATGGACTTCATCACTTTATTCATACTTCAGTCGAGTAAAACTGTGAAATTATTAGGAAAGAAAATATTTTACAAACCTGCTCATTTTTACACTTCGATGTATTAAAATAAAACAGGAAGCGTGGAAATTATCACGAATGGTTACCCAACACTTTTTTATTCGACGTTAAGATATGGAACTACTTTCCATCTGTCGTTACTAACTTTACTGATCGAATATCACTCGGTGCGCCCATCAAAATATATGCAGGTAGGGGCAGTGACTTTTTTCTAAGGTTAATTTCAAAAGTGCTCACTTTATCGTGAACGGCCTTTTGGAGTAAGTCTGGTCACAACATGATTTTAGTGTGTATAGATTCCTTTTCAAAATTTGTGTGGGTAATTTTCATGAGGGAAGCTGATTCTTTTTCTACTGTACAAGCTTTTTAGATACGCATTTCAAAATTGTTGCACGACTTCTACTATTCTATAGGCTGTTCACGGTAAACTGAGCACTTTTGAAAGTCCTGCTTAAGATATACTTCTATGCACATCGTTTATTCTTCACTTATGTAACATTAACATTGCCACGGGCCTCATCACTTTATTCATGCGTCGATGAAGTGAAACTGTAAAATTATTATAATATCAAATACTTTACAACTCTACTAGTTCTTACATTTAGTTGCATTAAAAAATAACAGAAAGCAAGATAATAAATGTCAGTGGTCCAGATGCTTACCTAACACTTTTTATTTAACTTTGAGACGTGGGACTACTTCCCTCCGCCGTTACCATAAACTATACTGGGTAGGGTCAGTGACATTTTTAAAAGGTTGAAAGTGCTCACTTCATGAGGCTTTTCACGATAAAGTGAGCATTTTTTAAATCAACCTTTAAAAAAGTCAGTGCTCTATCCTCCATGTGTTATCTTGCGCACTGAGTGATATGCGCCCAGTGAAATTGATATTGATGGACGGAAAGTAGCTCCAGGGTGTAGCGTCTAATTAAGTCTTCGGGAACATTTGTGATAACTTAAATTGTTTCTTTCTCTTTGATTCTTTTAATGCTTCTAATTGTAAGAACTAGCCAGATTTGAAAAAAAAAATTTACTTTCTAATAATTCCATAGTTCCCCTTGAGCGACGTGTCAATTTTAAATAAGGCGGAAGAATACGCAATGCTCATAAAAGTATATCTTAAGGGGAATGGTGTACAAAAGCCGTGTATTTACATTAATTTTTGTCAAATTGTTTTTTAGAGAATTTTTCGAAAAATTTGGTACGACAAGATATAAGAATAATTTCGAACACCTTCTTAGATTGCTAGATATTCACTACCATTACTACTATCGGAGCACTGATGGAAGAAAAGAAAAATCTTATTTCTCATATTCCATCAGTGCTCGCAGAATAATAAAGGTAGCGAATATTTAACAATGCAGGAAGTTGGTTAAAAATTAATATTTGTGTTTTGTCGTGCCAAAAATTTCTATAAACTCTCTGGAAAACAAGTTACAGCGAAAATCGGGTAAATACACTGCTTTCGTGCACCATTCCCCTTAAACAGGGCTTTCAAAAGTGCTCAGTTTATTGTGAACAGTCTGTATCAGATTATTATTATTGTGGTGCTTGCTGCTGCCTCACCTCGCGTGCACGGAGGGGAACCATAGGTGTGGCCTCCTCTCATGCATGACGACCCTGCCGGCCACGCAGATGTTACGTCGATGGTGATCCTGGAGGCGGGCAGGAAGGCCGCTTGGGCGCCGCGCCGCTCTTTCTTGTCGTAACACGCTGCCCCGAGGCTCACGTGTATGAGAGGAGGGAAGAGAATTGAAAGCAGGAAGTGTAATTTACAATGGCTGGAAGGATTTTACGTAATGACCATTCGCCTAGGATGCCGTGCAGAGCAGTGAGTTTTTCAACCCAAGAATATATCTCTTAACTATTTTTTGTAAAGTGTGTTCAATGGTGAAGTAATACACGAGAATAACTACAGAAGTGATATAGTAGTAAAAGAAGTAAAATGTCTCCATACTAAAACTAAACAATATTCCATGCACCAACCGTCATCAGTTTCTGAGATTAATCTCAAACGTAAGTAATGGCAAAAAAAAAAAAAAAACATGAATCAAAGATGGCGTTCAACGCTCTCCCTTATTCAGTGATGATGTACGTTACGTCTTTGGTTGGATAACGATGATCAAGGGAGCGCGGGACGTGAATTGCCTTCAGATGTGGTATAGGTTGTTCACGGTAAAGTGAGCAGTTCTGAGGCCCTAGTTACATTTTCCTTTTAACCATTTTTTACCCTTTATCCTCATTTTCAAATAAATATTGCCATGTACGTATAGGCTGCCCAAAGTAAAATAAGTTATTTTTAAAGCCCTTCCAAATTTTTCTTTTCACACATGGTCCATCTTCCTGCTGCTTTTAAATATAAACATTGCAATGTGACCAATAAACACAGTGCATACATTTCACTACTCTCAGAATTTAACACCTAGGCTGCAATAATATATATTTATTAGTGGTTAATGCCTGTTGGGCCTTGAAAAGTGCTCATTTTACTGTGACTAGCCTATAATACACAGTGTGTGTATATTCCACCGCACCCGGAAATTAACGCGTAAGGCAACAATAAAATGTATGTTGATTATTATTCTAAATGAGAGCGTATTTATAAAAGTGCTCACTTTACCGCGAATAGCGTAGAATATTCTGTGTCTACGCACGTGGCACACGAATGTGTGCTCTCTGGTGTTAGCAGATGGCGCTGATGTAAAGTACCGTGCTCTCGTCCTCGCAGATATAAACTGCAAACACGGAGCCTCCTTATTAGCAAGAGCCTGCAAGGCTAACGGGATGGCCCTAGTGTTGGGAGGCGGTGTGTTCTCGGGTGGGAATCGAAGCGGGGACTTCCAGATGGGACATGTAGGTCGTTGGTGGCGATACGACCGATGCGCCATCTGGCGTCGTCGGGGTCGGACGTTCGTTGTTCGTGTACACGATCCGAGGGACAGGTTTGCACCTTTGTCTATTCTCCCTGCATGGAATCATTAATAGTCCATTCACGGTTACTTTGCACACCCTTTTCTGAAGCCCTGCCGATGTTTAACTGCGTCCAGGATATTCCTCTGCCTGGTGCAAACAAAGCCTAACCAAGCCTAGAAAGTTACACCAGTGGGACAACACACCGCATTCGTGCGCATTTATTATAATTTATAAAACATTTGTGATAGCATGGCGTATTTAAGAAATAACCAAAACACGTCATACATGGGGTGATTTATTTGTAAACGTTTGGTTCAAAAAATGTGAAGAAACCGAGAAAGATTATACCCCTGACCCGTCAAGTGAATCGGAACAGTACGTGTCGTCTCTCAGATGGGAGAACCCGGGTTCTATTCCCGGTCCTGATTCCCCTTTCCCGTGATTTTATCAAATATCTCCGCGCGAATGCTGGGATGGTTTCTTCATACAGGCCCAGGCCCTATTGCTTCACTGTTCCTACCTATCCGAGCAAGTAACATGTTCCGTGTCTAATGACCTCGCTGCCTGCTCTTATTAACTGAACTCTCCTAAAACAACTGCGTGACCGGGTCCTATACACTTACGCATTTCTGTACTTACTTTTTACCACCACAAAAAAATAGTGAATTATATGTGTAATATTACAAATAAGGCTTGTATGTCAACTGACATTATCGAGAAGTGGAAACAAAATTATTTTTACAATGCTTTCAAAAACATGGAAAAAGAATGTAGGAAAAATCTTTCGAAGTGTGTTCACAAAAAAATAAAACTTACTGGTACATAGACTCGAATCCGAATCCGCGGGGTTATTATGTAAGCGACTAATTCTTCTTAAAGGCATTCACGTTGTTTTAGTGGTACGATTAACTCGGACAAGGATGTAATGATCTCACCTCTCCGGAAGGATTGAGGTGAGTGATTTAGACAATTACTGGACTTCAGAAGGACATTAAAGTCTGCATATGGATTGAACACGTGCACAGTTGGAGTTTGATTGGAGAAAATGTTTATGGGCATTGAGTTGATATGACAGTGGCTGGCATCGCAAACCAACAAATAACTACAGTCTGTTGGGTTGGTTACAGATATAACTGGGCAGGGGAAATGATAGAAGCGTTATCAAGGCAAATTAAGTGTTTTACTCTCGAAAGAGCGTCAGGTGAAAACGTATTCCCCCAATTCGTTGGTATTTACTCCTTCGGAAAATCAAATAAGCGTAAGTGTTACTACTTTTATGGGATACGCCCAATGCTATTCGTTGGAAGCAAAGGAAAATTGATGACATAAAACTACTGTTTACGTACCATTGAAAGACATCTGTTATAACAGCATGTGATTAAATAGCTTTTCAATTAAGAAATTCTTTATTAAGAGGCAAAAAAAAAACAATATGGCGATTACCGTAAGTTCGCCAGCAGGTAAGCAATTTCGTGTACTTGCTAAGCATAGACACTCTGTGTATACTATAAAATATATTCGTGGAGACGTCACAGGCGAGGCCAAATACGGACACGTTTATACTTGAAGAGAATCCGGACACAGACTGAAACAGAGCATACCTTTTGGTGCTTCGTAAACGTGTGAATAAATTGCGTTTATAAATACGTTGGTAACCATCAACGACGTGAAAACATACAACAAATACATGTACATTTCTCATCAACGACGTGAAAACATACAACAAATACATGTACATTTCTCATCAACGACGTGAAAACATACAACAAATACATGTACATTTCTCTTACATGCTGTGTGGTTAGTTCCCAGTTTCCAAACACTAGATTTGACATATAAAATATTATATGATTAATCCTTATCGTCCCATTAAAGTTATCAGGTATTATTTTAAAACTGACATGATGTTTTGAGAAGAGTGAAGAATTTTGTCTAAAATACCAAGTGCTAATGTGTTGATCAGTATCCATTATAGATTGTTTAATATTTCTTACCATAAAGAAAGTTTCCTGATTCCTTATAGCACTTCAGTTATTTGCTTCCAGGCCTGTCCTCCAAAGTTCTTACTGTCATCATCCCATCGTGATAAGTAGGATGTTGTGTTGTGCCCGTAATATTACCATCGTTAAACAGTGTTTCTGCTCTCTCGTACACTGGTTTTTTTCCATCTGTATTTTTCGTAGCAAACACAATTTATTTTAAATAAATAGTGCCATGCAAGTAATAAACACAGTGTGTATACTCCACCGCACTCTAGAGTCAACGTCAAAAGCTAAAATAAAATATATTTCTCGCCTATTATTCCAAATGAGAGGGCTTTCAAAATGTCTGTTTACCGTGAACAGCCTATAGTCTGAAGCATTGCCCGTGTCGTAGCTAGAAAGTGGTGGTGCGTGTTCCAGCGTGATTTACCGCAAGTCGTGGACGGAGTGTATACTGCCGGCGAGTGTTGTCCTTGGCCCGCACGACCTCTGGGAGAGTGCAGTGCGTGGAATGTGCCAGCATTCAGCAGAGCGGACACCACCCTGCATTGTTCTTGCGGTCCACGTTTTCTGCGCACCTGTTGCTCGTTTCTCGTCCTGATGTTGTTGATAGTAAATTCTGCTCAGTAACAAAGTGGGTTGCGAGTCCGAAATTTCTTCTGGCCTGTTGTGATTTGAAAGGGGGTTAGATAAATTTATATCGTATCAGATTACAAAGTAACAGGTGTTAATACTCCATCCATAATACCGTATTTATATTAATTATAGGCTATTAACGGTAAAGTGAGATCTTTTGAAAGCCCCCATATTTGGAATAATAATCAATAAATACAATGCGGTGGAATTTACACATTGTGTTTATTACTTACATGGCAATTTTTACTTCAAAGGTAAGTTAAAGGATAGAAAATGGCTAAAAGGAGAAAGTAACTAGGGCTACAAAAGTGCTCACTTTAGCATGGACAACCTATAGGCATTTGTGTAAGTGGAGTCAAATTAGTAGTTTTGAGTTTAAAATTTACAAAATACCGAAGTAATTATTTTCTGTGGCAATCATATTGTGGACCGGCCAACCAAAGAATGCTGCTTCTGCATTATCATAATTTTCTCTTATATACTTTTGAAATTATCAACGGCTATGTACATTGGACACCTTCGCGTTCAACACAACAGAGAATAATGGAAGTGAACTGCACATATAAATTTGTAGAACTAATCAAATGTAATTATAATTTTGTTTATCATTCACTTCGCTTTGGCCGTCACTTGCAATTGAAGTGTTTATGTTTCCTGTCACCTTGGAATGGATGAAATATATATCTGGTCCTCCTTTCAACACTCGTTATCCACCAGCGTTGTGTTAGTTTAAACTTTGGAAACCGGTTCTTCTAGCCTAGCCTTGTGACTTGGAATTTATATTTTCTTATGTTTGGTAGTAATATAACCAGGCTATTGAACTAAAACTCGCTTGCTGGGGTGTTGTTAAGTTAGACAATTTCTGGCATCAATAACTGCGTCAGTGGGTGTAGTTAATTTTTTATCTGCCTTTTGGAGTATCTTTCCGCCATATGAGAAACATTTACATTGCAACGAACTAAGAGTTTCTACGCTTCCATCGGAAGATATTTCCTATGTCCCGAAAGCACTCGTTTTCAAAAATTTGATCAGCTAAGGTCAAACAAAAATAAATACAAGAGAACTATGTACCTGGGGCTTTAATTGCGTTTGTGTGCGTGTTTGAAATAGTTATTTTACGAAACTACCTCAGTGGTGTATTTACTGATCTACGAAAATAAAATTAATTTGTGCCTAGATACGAAGACTATTTTCAAGACATCACGCACATTGCCAACAGAATTTTGCGTGTAGGTGCACCGGGACTATAGGTACGCGGTTCAGTATCGCCCTTATCGCTCCCACGCTTCTCTGCCTTGAATGGCCGAAACAGCTTCTGGACGACTCTTGAGAGTACACGGGCCCCGAGATTTTTTTTTCGCGTTCGAGCCACAGCTATACGGGCGACTACAACATGCACGACCAGCGCCCCGTCGCCCCTACGCGCAATGCGCTGAACATGCGTGCAGTGCTTCCGCTTTTAGGCAGGGTTTACAGTAGCCCGTCGCGCCTGTCAATCGTACATCCTTATGTCTGCCAGTCGAGCCGTTTAAAAACAAAACTTCGTACGTTCGTCATAATTTCACTGTCGCAAACTAATAAAAACAAACATTTTTACGAACAGGAAAAAAATTCTCCATAAAAAGTGAACACTTTTGGCGATATTGTGTTTTTAAGTACCCAATACGCACATACACGTACGTAACTGAAATTAATCTATGTAAAAAAAAAACTGAACTAGCATATGAAGCATCCTTATGTCTGCCAGTCGAGCCGTTTAAAAACAAAACTTCGTACGTTCGTCATAATTTCACTGTCGCAAACTAATAAAAACAAACATTTTTACGAACAGGAAAAAAATTCTCCATAAAAAGTGAAAACTTTTGGCGATATTGTGTTTTTAAGTACCCAATACGCACATACACGTACGTAACTGAAATTAATCTATGTAAAAAAAAAACTGAACTAGCATATGAAGCATGATTTCATTAATTTTACTATTGCACAAAAGGATCTAGTGTTTCCAAACGTAATTATCACTTGAACTTCAGGTAAAATGTAACTTAATTTATTTTTACAGTTACATAAACAAACAAGACAGCCAAAACAAAACTAGGGATGAACGAGTAACAAAACGTGCAAAGTTTAGAAATGTTGTAATTTCATCCGTTCGTCCGTCAAAAGTTAAAGCATGCCAAGGTTTTGACGGACGGACGGGCGGATAGAATTAATGACCATCTCTGATTGGCTGCTGGTCACGTGATTACGGACGGATGACAGACGCGATGGTTTGTTGCAAATCGTCTTACGCTTTCATGTGCAAATGAGATCTGTAACAGTGGGATTTTATTACACACGACGAAATCCGATAGATTGAACTACGAATGTACATTTTTCTCCTACCTACTAAGGAAATTGCTAGTAAAGTTCTAGAAATGGATCTTTTTATCTTTGAATCAACTTAATATTATAAAAACAGAGCTGCGCGGGCTTTGATAGTTTTTTTTTTATTCTTTTCTGACAAAGTCGTATTCTCAGAATATTTGCCGAGATACGCGTAAACGCTAAAAAAAAATTGCACAGAAAACATGTCCGGACTATTTTCTGGAAGCGACACGGAGAGATGCTGGGCGAAGTGCGAGCTGCTAAGAGCAGCGCGTGTATCGAGCACACAGTGGCGGTGTGTCGAGGTGGCTACTGGCAGACGGCCAATGAGAGCAGGTGGGCGGCCGGCCACGCCTACCTGAAGTCCAGGCTACGTAAATCACCCCGCGCCCTATGCCCCGGGGCCGATGCGTGGGACATCACAGCCGTTGTGACATGGGCGAGTTCTCAGACGCAGATTGGTTTCTGCCCGAGAACGCTTTGTCCACGTGGAGTGCTTGGCTTGGCTTCCGAACACAACCGTCACTGTGACAAATATATGCGATATTTAACTGCGATACTATTAAAAAAAAAAAAAAACGCAAATATATCGCATAATAGCACTAGCGGTATTTATTTGAAAACACCAGTATTAAAGTGTGAATTTACAATAAACGTTGCAGTCAGCTGCATGATTTGTTGTCGTGATCTTTTATTTAATTATTGTTATTACTGCCAGTCATTCCTACTAATGCATACTGGCTTTCTGTGTTGTCGAGTGTTCGTGTTATTTGTACTTAAAATTCATTATTCATTGTTCTTGATGATGTTCTGATATTAGTGTTTATAGTGATTTGTTATTTATTCGTGTTGGATTTCTGTTAAGGTGGTAATATTTCTTTATTTTATTTGGGTTTGTGTCTTTATTTTTATTTTGCACGGGAAAAAGATGTTGCGTCGATAAAAATCCAGGGCAGTTTGGTGCTTCTGGGTTTTGGCCAGTTTGCTTAGTATTCTGGTTCTTGTTGGTATGTGGGATCAAGTCCTGCTTTATCCTCTTCTGTAGATGGGTTGCGATTTGAGGGGTGGCAGTAGGAATCGTCCTTTCCGGCCTGGCTTCTTTTAGGTGCAATGTTGAGAACATGTCCTGATCTTCAGATTTTTATTAGTGAATTAGGTTTTCCTTCTCGAATTTTCCTTAGACTCGCAAAAAGCTGACACAATTGCATACAAAACAAAATAGTGTACTGCGCATTCTACTGCCATAGTTTGTAAGCTAACTGTATAATAAAACAGTTGGATAGGGCGAACATAATAAAAGTGAAATTAGAGCTATTCACGCGAAGAGATTTATTACCGTTTTATGCAAAAAGTTTTAATTACTGAATGAGAATTTTTCTTAAAAGCTCACCACCGCCATCTGTTGGTAAACATGCAAGCTGTAGAAGAAGACTCGGCTGGTTGTGACGCTGTGACATGTCACTCGCAGCTCAAGTGAGCTGTGACAGGCGAAGCTGGTATCACAAACCTGTGAATGTGTGCCCAGTATGCGGCTTGTCACAGTAACAGAATATATTTCAATTACTGCCTCGCATGTTATATCCCGTAACAAGGAAATATCTATGACAATGTAACAGGCTGAGATTTATCGCCCATCTCTACACAGCACAGTCCGCTATCATGTATGTACCTTGGCTGCAACCAGAGAATTGTCAAATTATGCAGCTGAACTATTCGATAAAAATTAGTCTGTTGGAAGCAAAGAGGTCTTGTCTGTGATGAAATTAAGAGGACTTAATTTCCTAGTTCATTTATACCGAGAGAGAGAGAGAGAGAGAGAGAGAGAGAGAGAGAGAGAGAGAGAGATGCTGTGTTAACCACTGGACTCGTATTCGGGAGGATGTGGGTAAATTTTTTTCTACAGGCGATTGCCGATTCCTACTTCTCTTGAGCAACTTACACAGTCATCAATTACACCACAAGACAAGCAGCATCAATGAGCATCAAGTTATACACGTTATGTAACGCCAATTTATAGTCAAACTAAAGAGTTATATGTAACAAAAGTTGATTACCATGTTATATAACAGAACGTTATATACATGTTGATTAACAAGTTACATGGTGTAAACGCGGCTTAAGGATAAAGTGTAGTATATTTATTGACTATTATTCCAAATTCGAGGGCTTTCAAAAATTGCTCACTTTACCGTAAAGTCTACAGCTGGGGCGTAGGTAACTAAAGGCTGTTAACAATAAACTTCCGAAATCAACCTTAGAAAAATTTCACTGCCTTTACCTGCATATATTTTAACGGGCGCACTGAGTGACTTGTACTCAGTAAAGTTGGTCACGATGGGGGGAAAGTATTTCCATATCTTAACGTCGAATAAAACGTGCTAAGGAACAATTTGTGATGATTTAAATTATTTCTTTAACTTTGTTTTTTCAATGCTTCGAAGTGTAGAAATGATAAGATTTGTAAAATATCTACTTTCCTAATATTTTGTTTCACTTGACCGAAACACAAATAAAGTGATGAGACTAATTGCAATGCTAATTTTACATAAGGCGGAGGAATACACAACGCGCATACAAGTAGATGTTAAGCAGGGCTTTCAAAAGTTTTCGTTTTAACGTGAACTGCTTATACATGTATACGCTGAGGAAAAGTGTGAAGACTCGTGGTATGGAGCGATGCTTAGTGTAATGACTCTTGTTCTCATTGTCGGGGCGAACCTCGCCGCAGGCAGCTCCCACGGGTCTGCTGAGACTTTCTCCTCCGACTGGTTGTGGAGAATGAGCCGTGCTCTATAGCAGCGCATCAGGCCTGCCTTAAGGCCCTTACACAATTGAAAATTTTAACATTTGACTTTTCGTTTGCTTTCCGACATGTTTCTTATGGAACTTGACACAATGGAACTGTCAAAGGTAAAGTCAAGCACTCTTGACTTTACGACTTCGAAAAAGTTAAAATTTAAAGTCGAGTCAAGCAGCCATTTTGTCGAGAATCTAACAGAGGTTATGTGGAAAGTGAGTTATTTTATTGTAGGGCGATTTTAATCTCGGTATACTAAACAAAGCTCGTCTTAAATTAAATAAATGGTAATTAAATATAATATGAAGGGGAAATATATTGATGTATTCTAATAAAGTTAAATCAGTTTTTTGTTTTGAAATAAACTTTTAATATAAATTGTAAGGCTATATTTATAAAAGGCACGTAAGATGGATTCCTGGATATTATAATAATTGTTTACATAGCAAGATACACATTTTTGCGAAGCTCGCAGAACCGATGTTCAACTGTCTAATCTCTTACTTTACAATTGTATTGTGTATTGGTGGTTTCGTCGGAGGAAAGGAAACGTAAAGTGAAATGCTAAAGTTTTCTATTGTGTAAGAAGATTTATCCGACTTTTTGTTGTATTTCAATAACGATACTCGCTGCGTTGCTTCCTTCAAGGGAAGGAGCCGCGGTGATGTAGTGGTTAGGCTGCTCGCCTCCCGCCTGGTCGAACCGGCGGCGGGATAGCTCCCCGCATTTTCTCACGTGGGAATCATGCCCCGGATGATGCCGCTGGTCGGCGGGTTTTCCCCGGGATCTCCTTTATCCCCCGATATTTTCATTCCGGTGGACACCCCCCCCCCCCATGTCAAAGAGCCGCCCAAATCTCCCCACTACTCCAAGCGGTTACTTCACACTTTTTGAATAGGACCTCTGAAAAATCAACCCTTGTACGACGTGTTGGATTGTTTCTGAATGTGACTGATATCGCAAGCGTTTTATACTTCTGATAACATATAAGTACCTTATTTTTGGCAAAAAAAATTGAATTGTTACTTTTATTGTATCTATAAATTTTATTTAATTTACAATCGATGTGAAAAGAAACAGATAATGTGTAAGTTGGTAATGCCTAGTAAGAACTAAATTCTCATGCAGAACTTTATTACACTAAGAGCGCACGAATTCGGTGCGTAGCCCCCTTGGTGAAATTTTTTATACTTTTTTTTTAACCTTTATTTGCATGAGGCGGAGTAATACACTGGAATTAAAACTTCAACAGGGTTTCAGAAATGTTTGAAGTAACCGTGAATGGACCATTGACTAAAGATAGGTTAGACAGATCTCGCTGGCTGCGCACAACCAATTTCCGGGTCCTAGCATTGAACTACTTTTCTGCCAACACGACTAGCAAAAACGGTATGGTTTGAATTTTGGGTTAGAAAACTGATATGTAAACGTTTTGAGATGTATGTATACTGCCTCTAACCAATTTGTAATGCAGTTTGATTAAATTAAAACTAGTATAAGTATTTTATTCATATAATATTGCTTGTAATTTAAATATTAAGATATAAACACTTTCATCACTGTTGACCACGTGACTTTGACAGTTGTTCCTTTGGGGTAGGTCAATGTTCGGTACATGCGCAGAAGACGAATAATCTGTCTACCTCCTCTTTAGTCTATGGTATGAACCATATAGTTGATTCACGCTATCTTCGGCCTCTTCTGAAGCCCTGCTAAAGTTCAATTTTCAGGATATTCCTCCGCCTCATGCGATTTAACCGTAACTAAGTCTGGAAGATTGCACCGGATTCGTGCGCACTCTGCTGTAACAGTATTTTGTATAAGAACTATTTCTTACTAGGCGCTACCAACACACATATTTTATCACTGTTTTTATTAAAATCATTTATAAATGACGCATAATTTGTAGATGAAATATTAATAACATTTCAATTAAACAGAAAAAAAAGTCACTTTAATGAAGAAATGTACAAAACTCTTGCGATACACGCAGGCATATTTAGGAAGCAACAAGGCAGGTCATACGTGGTATGATTTTCCAAAGGTTTGATTAAAAAAGGCCGAAGAAAGAGTGAATGGACTATACCCGTATGTTGAAATATATCTTTGGCTCCTGCAATGAAGTTATGTGGAAAATGCAAAGTACCGGAACAAGGCTGGCTATGGGGGGAGCGGCGATTATAAACGCGGCGGCGACTGTGTTCGGCGGTGTCATTAGCAGGCATGGCCGAAGGCTGGGTGCGGTTTCCCAGCCGGGACCGGGAGCGGGAGAGCGCTAACTGCCGCCTTCCTGAAGGAACAGTTTCCTCGAAGTGGGCGACGCCATCTCTACGTCACCTGCTGGACAGCGCCAAGGTCTCTCACACCGCGGGGACGTGCTTCGCCCCAGCCGCTGCTGAATTCCATTGCGCAAGTGACACTTTACACCGCGTGGCGTGGGCGCCAACTTCACCGACACCATACCGGCCAGCATTTCCCTATAGGCTGTTCAAGCTAAAGTGAACACTTTGTAAGGGTCCTATGTACCTGCGCGTTCGAGGTCAAGAAGCGACACTAACGCGCACGCCTAGCGCCTCATCGCTCCTGCGCGCAGATGTGCAGTAGTGTTTCCGTCCTAACGCTTTACTGTGTAAACTATATCTGTAACAGTGGGGTTTTATTACACCTGATAAAATTACCTGCGTATAATCGTACTTTTCTCTTTCCGCTTAAAGAAACTTCATAGGCATTTTAAAATGCGATATTTGAACACTTTCACGATCTTTTTTCTCCATTAGTACACTAAAAATGATAAAAGTAAAGATATGGCGATACAGAAAATAGCTTTTTTTTAATCTTTTCTGGCAAAACTTCGTATTTCCAGAACATTTATTTACCGAGACACGCGGTTAGGCGCAAACAACGATTTCACAGTAAACGTTTCAGTACAAAGGACCCTTACGGCCCTCCAACCAGCAATTAGTCGCCAGTATAACTATGCTTCACTGTAGACTCAGGAAGTTACCTTTTGAGAGTGGTTAAAGTGTACACCGTATTTATCAATCGCATGACAATGTTGATATTAAAAAGCAACGAAGGACAAGGAATAGTTTAGGAGTGCCTTAAAAAGTACTCACTTTACCGTGAATGGCCTATATAAGACGTTCCGCAGTTATTTAATGATCACTTTTGAAAACTACTTTCTCTCGTCTTGTATCCTTCCACCATATGTAAAATTTACATTGCCATGGGCCTAATGGCTTTATTCTTGCGTAATCGAATGAAAACTTGAAGTCATTGGGAACCTACACTTACGTCGCGTTTTATTCCGTAGCCTTAGCTATTAGAAAAATAAGTTTTTTGGTTCATTATCGTATTGAAATAATTGTATGGACGTTTTGCATATTACAAATAAGAGAAAACAGTAAAAAACATAGTGCGCGAAATATTTCCGTTTAAACGTAATCTCTGCGAAGAAAAAGAAAAGCTCTCTGTATACCCAAACGGTCATTTCGCTTTTCGAACACTGGTACACATTTGGACGTTTAATGGCTTCGAGTCGAACGTAAATAGACGTGAGACGCGTATGTTTATAGTTCCTCGTTCCTGTTTCACATACAACCTGCAATGGTCTCAAGAAAATGAGGAGTTTGGTGAGTGAGTGGCTGAGTTCAGAGCAAGATAAGTGACCAGCGGGAGGGAAATCTAAGACTGCTAGTATCAAGCAGTGAAGGGTGCGGCTGGCAGACTGGACAATTGGACTACATGCGTGAGTGAACGACATTATAAATTATGACAACAGATAGACTGAACACGTGTTAATGGCTATGAGTTGTTTATCTGTAGCCAACAGAGACAGTTAAGAAGAACGTTAATTAGAGTTCAAATAGCCATTAAATATTTCGCTCACTGTTAAATAAAAAGAGTAAAATTGGTGACAGATAATTTAATACTGCAAATAACAGTGGAGTAAAATAAAATAGAAATAAAATAAATTTTAGTTTCTTTTATTTTCTTATTAAGACCACCATTCTTCACGAACTCAGATACGCCCCACAGGCGTCACATGTAACAATATGAACAATAATGTGAAATATAACATTTTGACTTGGTTTTCTTCTGTATTTCGTGCTGTATCTTTGTAGGAATGATTCACGTGTTAATAAAAAATAAGACTTTTTTTCCTCAAATGAACGACACAGAACAATAATTTAAATATCAGAAAAATTAAGATAGTCTCATAAAAGCGAAGTGTGTGAAAAAAAGTTATATGCTGTACATTTTACTAATATCCCATTTCGTGCAGTAAAGCAGAAAAAAAAATTATTTGCCAAAAATCTAAACAATACATTTGCAGAATCGTAAACTAGGGTTACTTTGCACCTGCTGGGGTAAGTTTGAACCACTCAAAATGTGTGTGTTCCTGCTATTCGGCAAAGAAACAAAGTACTTAAGCTAGGTATTGAAAATGTTTAATGTTATCAACCCAGGTAATGTTGGCTACATCTTACTTCACAAAGTGGCTGCAAAACAAACACTTAGAGTGGTGCAGAGTTTTAAACTATTTTTCTTAATTCGTTGTCAACTTGACTAAGAGCCTGCACGCCAGTGTTAATGGTAGTTAACGGGCAGTTAATTGCTTTTCAAAGGTTTATTTCAAAAGTGCTTGCTTTACGGCGAACAGCGTATAATGTAGTCTGCGTGTGCGCAGTTAGTGAATGTTGGAGGACAGATAGATGAGGCGGGTGGTTACAGAGTGTTAGAGAAAGTGCGGAAGGAGAGAGAGAGAGAGACGCCACACCGTGGTATCTGGGCGTGCAGGCGCCCGGGATCCGCCCACGCAAAGGCGTCCTGGGACGTCCCCAGATAAGCGCCTGCCTGCCTTATCACCCATGTGCGAATACAAGGATATGTCCTGTGCCGCTTGCTCAAACTGTGTCCGCAGCAGAGCACACCTGCTGACCCTTGCTTAGGGCTAGTGACTTTTCACGAAAAAATATGAGTATAGGTTGTTCACGATAAAGTGAACACTTTTTAAGCCCCCCCCCCCCCCCAACAGGCATTAACAACTAGTAAATATATTTTATTATTTTATTGCAGCCTCAGACATAAACTTTTGCGAGTGGTGAAAGTATACACCGTATTTATTAGTCATGTGACAATGCTGATATTAAAAATTGGCTTAAACGTAAAAACTGGCTTAAAAGAAAAAATTAGGAAGGGCCTTAAAAAGTGCTCACTTTACCATAGAACGGCTTATACACGGTAGACTTCAATACTATAAGCATCCAAAAGCAGTTTGTCTATTGCCATAGGTTGCTGTCTGCTTGAGAAGGCGTTTTCATATTTGACCGGGCCACTCAGACAACATCGGCACGGCTCCTATGTGATTCGTGTGCACAGTTAACACGTGCCAAAAATGAATTCATACAATCAAGATAGGCAAAATTAACCTACAGTGTTTTAAAATACAAACATTCTAGAAATTTTTTCCGCGAAATGTCAGTACCCCATACGCTATGTTCTGTCTCGGTCACGAAGACCACTTTTTAACCGTTCTAAGTCGGCACCAGTGTTGCTTTGATTTTTCCTTCCCCCTGTACTGTTCTGGCACATGAAAGCCATACTGATTGGCAGAGAAAGTTTTGACGAACCTCGAACCCTGTATTATTCAGAGAATATTATTTCCTGCCTCTCTCCAACTTTTCAAAAAGCGACCTTCGTAGCCGAGGCGATGTATGTAACTTTCCTCCGTTTCAGTATTAAGCGTGGCCAGTATGGCGCCTTTTTGAACGATATAGAAAATGATCGCCTTGTTGAGACTTATTCCAGTAAATTTGAAAGAATGTAGGTGTTATCGAATAGCTAAGTGATTGGAGACGTTGCAAGTTGCTCAGCAGAGCTGGAACGGTTATGGCCTGTTGTAAATTAGAAAGTCTGCGCTGGGAACCGAACCAAAGTCCTCTCGAATGTGATTCATAAAGTTTACTATTGCCCCAATTCGCTCGATTAGAATAAAAAGGAAAGGGAGAGGTGAAGTAGTGAACTATGCAGAAGACAAGGTTCGTTTGTTACACGAGAAAACAGTACTATATATTATGGCATTAGCGTCAAAATAAAATTTAATCCTTTTCTCTTACTCGTACAATCCGACATAATTTTCTCGCGAGTCTAAATGTAACAAAACTTTGCGACACTTTTGCGTTTGAAATACACTCATTGGCGCTATGGGTTTTCAGATGTAAAATTTTAAATCTTCGGCTAAATTGTATTGTTAGAGATTGTAAAACGACGTGTTTATTTTCCATCGCCACGTGACGCTAAAGCTTTCAGCCAGCTCCTTGACCACTTGGAAGGGACAGAGGCGTAATTACGATGTCCATATAAGCAGCAAATGGACATCTGAGAATACCAGAGCAGTAAGAGATTGGCCTCTACCAAATTACAAGACTGAAATGCGAAGTTTCCTGGGCTTACTTGCTTACTACCGTCGATTTGTGCCCGGTTTCGCCACGATCCGCCAAGCCTCTGCATGAATTGACTGAGGCAAAAAGAAAATGTTATTGGTCCCAGAGTACGAAATTGCTTTAAATAGACTAAAGTAAATTCTGGAATCTCCCACGGTACTGGGCTTTCCGAGTAGAGAGGATGAACTCGTTCTGGATACTAATGCTAGTGACGTAGGTATTGGGGCTGTGTTCTCAGATTCAGGATGGAATTATATGAAAATCCGTCGTGGGAAGTACTTTATTTACTTGCGTGCGTGCACTGTAAAGTGGTTTGCACAATAATTCTTATTTTGTTTTAGATTATAAGTCAATCCGAAATGTGCAGTTTGTTTAAATAGCATTTGAAAAAAATATATTCATTCATAATTTTACGCGTAGTGATGAATGTGTTATAAGTCTCTGTATTGTTTTAAATATCGTTAGTGTGTAAAAATGATTGCGAAAATGACTATTTGAACAGTTTTCAAGTCCCCCCCCCCCCTCCAAACCCGTATCTTTGCTCATCGTAAAACGACGTAGGTATACAGCCTTGATTCTCTTGTCATTGCTGCCACACACTACAAAAACCCTTCTGCTTTAAATTTTTACATTTTCAACTATATTTTACTTTCATTACCATTGCGAAATAACGAAATGCATTCCTGTAACCATTAATAAAAAAGTTTTGCGATAATTGCAAGCCAAACATTTATGTCTGAGCAGCTGATATGCACATAGCGTGAAGAAATTTTTACTTTATATATCAGGTTTAATATTTGTTTTGTTGTTTCCATCTTTGGAATATATTTTCAGTTTTTATCAAAAGTCTGAGTGTAATTTGAATTGGATCCGCTGACATTTTTATAACATTAGTGTTTGTTTCCAAAGGAATGTATTACATTTCTCGCACAGTTTACATATCTAACATTATTTGCTGCATATTTGAAAATAAATTGTTTTGGAAAAAAAATTTTATCAGTCCCAAGAGATCATTTTATTTCATCCTACGTGCCCTTAGGTGCCAATAACTGGGTGCTTATTAACTAATCATTTCACGAGTGTAAACATATGTTAATGCAAAGAAAGGCATACATCATTAGCGGCATTCAACTGACGGGATAAACATAGCTCACGGCCTTCTCACAGGAAGATAATGTTATCGTGAAAACAGCCAAGGCTGTGCGACCAGTAAGTTTGTCCGGGACACAGCCTGCCAAGGTTTAGGCGGACGGATGGAGTTCGCGGATTGTTGGTCACGTGTTGTTTTTCCATCACCTCTTATGGAATATTAATAGTACCACAGAGAAGTAACGAAGCCATTGGAGAACTTCTTGGCGTTTTTGGAGCTAGTTTACTGGCTTCGCACGAGGTTGTAGTGTTAACATTACTTTTGCCCCTAGCACCGTCGTCTGGCAAGCAAAGTAAGTTGGCTTCTTTATAGTCCATTCATGGTTAGTTCCAACTTTTCTGAAGGCTTGCTAAAGCTACTTGCAGGATATTCCTCCGTCTCATGCCAACAAGGCTTAACGAAGTCTAGAAAATCACACCAAACGGAAAATGCACCGCATTTGTGAGCACTCTGATTAAGGGGACTATGTAGCTGCGCGTCCAATGTCAGGAAGTGAGTGAGCGATACGGGCGACAGTTACGCGCACGTCTAGCGCCTCATCGCTCGTACGCGCATGGCGTGCAGTGTTTCCGTCGTAAAGCTGCACTGTGCGAATTAGATCTGTAATATAGGGGTTTTATTACACGAGATGAAAGCCCACAGATTAAACTACCGCCGTATCTTTGTACTTTCTCTTGTCGCTTGCATAGGTAAATTTTAAAAATGCGATATTGGACTATTTTCACGAATTTTTTCTCCAAGAATACACTTAATATGAAAAAAGTAAAAATAAATAAAATAAATACGGCCATAGATAATTGTTATATATATATATTTGTTATATATATATATATATAATCTTTTCTGACAAGAAGTCGTCTTTCCAGAACTTTTATTTACCGAGATACGCGTTTAAGCGCAAACAAAGATTTGACAGAAAACGTTTCAGTACATAGGACATTCCTGTTCGGAGCGCGCCTGGATGCCCGCAGAACTGGCTGTCGAGCGCATGGCGTAATACCTCCTGCCGCGCGTCCTTCGGCCGGCACGTAGAGGCGCCATAGCGCTTCTGGTCTCTATTGCGATAAAAGCGAAGGTGCAGAAAGCACGTAGTCGATAATAATTTCAACAGTTTCGAAGAGAGAAGATTGATATTGCAAAAGATGATTGGTTTTGAATAGATCTACAAAATGTTGCGTTCGTTCGCATCTCTGCTTATCACCTGTGTTTGAACCACGGAAGTCAAAATTACATACATGATAACTTTAACAGTTTCTTGCTGACGACTAAGAACTATTTCTAACTAGGCATTACCAGCACGTATTTTCTCCCCGTTTTCATTCATTAATCATAAATGAAATAAAATATGTACATAAAGTATAAGTGAATGTTCTGTTTGGTCAAAAAACGAGATACTTTTATGTTGACAGAAGTATAAAACGCCTGTGATACACTGCATATTGGGGAAACAAGAAAACGGCCAAATAATGGGGTGATTTTTTTAATAGGTTTTAATTCCAAAATTCTGACATCGCTAATAGACAGAGTTGATTGTATGTAGGCCCTACCACTAGATTTCACACACTCCAAGGAGGCAGTAGAGAGAAACATTGCCAGCGAGAGTCGAAGTCGTTGGCTGGATAATCTGTTCACTGAACGACCTAGTCAGAAAATAGTTCTGAAGGTATCTTGTAACTTTTAATGTCGCACAACACACGGGTAATTTACATTACCGAGTGTTTTATTAATGTTCCATAATATAAAAATACTTTCTGCGCTTGCAAAAGTATGTGCTTGAAGCTTAGAAATAGTTTAGTTTGTTTTGGTTGGGGTACAAACGAATCGAGTAGTCAGTGCAAATCGGCGAACGTAACGAGACAGGTTGAAACTTTATTTACGTTTATCTCGTCTTAACAGCATTCGAACTGTGAACTCGCTCAAATTCAGTATCTACGTGTTGCCTTGGCTAGAAATGCAGCTAGGGCACCGCAATAACACAAGAATTTAGAGGTGATGAGAAACATTAAATTATATAGCAGCAGCAGCCTACGTTCTCAGTGCGCCTTTGAATAGTATAACCTTATCATTTTACTGGCGGTAATTTTTAACAAGAATATAATGATGTCCAACGTAAGTGTTTCACGGGTATTTGCTTATTATGCATTCGTATATTAGCAGCGCGAAAATGCCATTTCTAGCTGCGTTGAAGGGCTTCAAAAAGTGCGTGTGCAATATGCGAGATGTGTTGGACATTAATTTCTGGACATGTCAGACGTGTAATTTCTTTTTGAATGAGAGGACGTTGCGAAAAAGTTTTAAACGCCTCTATCCGACACTTGTTTATCACGTGTAGTAACTTTAAATCTCCCTTACGTCTCGCATAGGTAACACCGAACCGTTGTATGATGGTCTACCTTAATTTGTTAAAACAGTACTAGTAATTAATTGCACCGTATAGCGTGTGTGTAGCACCTGGGATAACAAAAACATAGTGAGGTGTTGACGGAGTGTCGTATACTGGAGGTATGTAGTGTCCTCTAAAGCTGGGTTCACAACCATTCGTCGCACCAGTCGGTCATCAGTCCGTCAGTTTCGTCCGTCAGTTGAAAACGATTCCCAACAATCCGTCGCCCATCAAGCCTTCTGTACGGCAAAAGTCAATTTTGACAACTTAACATCGTGATCTTTCTTTAGTTGGAGGTACATGTTGGTTGGAAATATACTTTCAAAAGAGAAACATTTAGAGGAGAGTTTTTACATTATAAGGATTTATACTGAATTATTGTTTACATTTTAAATTCCTGAATTTACCACGAAAGATAATATACAAAGAACCCTCTCTTTGCATTTTATTTCGAGGTCGTCAGAAGGCGGTGGACCATCCGTCGGTCCATCGAATATTAAAGTTTGAAAAAAAAAAATTGACGGATTGACGGAAAGGACAAAATGTTGCCCTGCAGTTGGTTGAAGATCACGTGACCGCTGGCCGGACGGACGGGCGACCGACTGATGAAAGGGATGGTTGTGAGTTCACCTTTTTTTTTACTCGTAATGCATGCAGGAGACTCCCCTGGCGTCAATTAACGGCGCATGTAGTACTGTGTGTTGCATCGTGTATATAGTGTCGCATTGTGGCGGGAACAATGGTCTTCTGTTTGGTATGCGCAGGCGCCGTACACACATACCTTAGCACGTAGACATTGACTTGCTAACGTAACTGCCTGTCACGTGGTCAACAGTGATGAACATGTATGTTTACACTTGAATTTTCTACTAGTCTGCCCTTTTATGTGGATAAAAATGCTTTGATGACTTAGTTAATTTTCGCTTGAAACTTAAAAGAAACACTGGCTATGTAATTCAAGATAGCACGCTCCTTCAAGAAGGATTGACAGGGATCCTGGGCAACAGACAAATGTGATGAATTCTATCACAGGTCTGTGTACTTTACAGACTTTGTGCGATTTTTTTGCTAATTATTGCGTATTGCCGAGCCAACAGAACGCCTTCACTGAGCCGCAACGGCGTAGATGTACTGATATCGTTTAATACGGCGACTTCCCCGTAATATTTTTAATCCGGACAAGCTTACGCTAGGCTGTTATGAAGCAGCATTGCGATGCTTCGACACTCGTTGAATTCCTCGCCAGTAAGATCTGCAACTGTGCGATGTTATTTCACGCAATGGAAGCAAGCTGACTGTACAGTAGATGCGCGACTTTTGTTATTTTTCTCTCTGTGCAGGCAAGCTCTGAACAGGTCTTTTTTCACAGTTTGTTTTTGAACTCCTCTAACAGGACACAAGTGAACAGGGGAAACACTAGTTACTGTTTTTCCGAGAACATTCACTTTTAAGTATACGCGCACACGCCGATGTTACGCTACTTTACTAGAAGTGTCCTATAGGATATTCATGGTAAAGTGAGCACTTTTATAAACCCTATCATTTGGAATAAAAGTCAACAAGTATATTTTTTTCTAACCTTGGACGTTATCTTCCGAGCTCAGTGGAATATATACACTGTGTTTATTACTTGCATGGGAATATTTAATTTAAAAAGTGGTTAGAGTAGGCCTATGAAAAATGGCCGAAAGGAAAAAGTAACGAGGGCCTCAAAAGTGCTCACTTCACTGTGGCAGCCTATAAATACAAATACTAGCAGCCGTAACTAGTCACGTGGGCGGAGAACTGTGACTAGTAGTTCCGCGGGTAAACGCCTTATTGAAAGTCCAGTGTTCGAAAATGGCGGCAAGGGACAGATGTGGTATGGTGGTCGCGTGTCCAGCCACGGCGAACAGGGTTAGATTCCCGGCGGGGTCCCCTCAGAATTTTCGCGTGTGGGGAAACTTGGTCGCGGGTTTTCTCGGAGTACTCCCCCCATCATTACATTTGGTCGCTGCTCCATCTGCACCTCACTTCGCCCCCATGCGTGGAAAACGTCTTCTGTTAAGGACGACTTAAATATTTCACTTACCCTAAAAACTAGTGGCAACTGAAATCTGGTTTTTTTTGTTGGTAATACTGAAGTTTTTGTGTTACTTGGACGGAAGGTTAATAGCAGTGTAACTGTTTACGTTTGACGGAAATGTAAACAGTTAACAGTAAGTAGGCACTTACTAGTAAGCAGGGTTCTGAAGCGTTCACTTCCGAAACAGAATATTGCATAACCATTATCTTTTCTAGCACGTACAATGAGGCACACTGCTTGTTTAAAAAAAAGTTTTCTGCTAAATAATTTTTTTTTTCCGGTGTTTAGGAAAAGAAAATAGTTCCAGCGTACGCAGTGTTTTGGTGTCTTGCAGAATTTAGGTTACCTGACGCGACAGTTACGGATGGAAGTTTTGGCAACACGGTAATCGCGTCATGCCACTGATGAGCGGAGGCCCACTTCTTAGTGGGCATATTTGTACAAACACCACGGATACAATTTTCGTTAAAAATTTACATATCAGGTAGCGAACAAGTAATTGCAGTGTGTTTGTAATTTTTTTTGACGAAAAAATTAAATGTCAAGTATGTTTACCCACGAAAAGACACCATAGCCCAGACGAGAACGGAATGGTACTCTGAAGTTACCACGCGTGCTATAAATATTATTTTGGAGCCCTCCAACATAGTTATACGGCTTTTCCAGGCTGCCGTATCTTGGTACATACTAGCCGGACACGAACCAAACTGCGATAGGAGCCTGTATTGAACTTTACTACAGACATTTCATCAATAAAATGATAGGCTCGCCGCTGAAAGTGCCATAGGTACACGCAGCACTACAGATGCACGCCAATTCAGAGCTCTGCGCGTAGCGGCGATGGCACCCTCGTAGCTGTAGCGCCTGCGATTGTAAACATTATACCGACCTGCTCTTCTCGACCAGAAATGGAGAAAAACGGTGCAGGCAGGCAGGCCTCTTAAAATTTAGGCGTTTTACGAAATAATTATCATCTTAACAAGAGGACCTCCATTAAGATTATAATGGGAATAAGGCATTAGCGAATTTTTCAGCGCTTATGTGAAACTCTATCGGTTAGTAATAATCACTTGCGATTTAAAACAAGGAAGAAGATTCCATAATGTTCGTACCACGTAATGAAAGGCGAATGTAGTATTAAAGTAGTAATGTTAAAATTCAATTTCACACAACTCTTCTCAAGAATTCGCCAGTGGAAATAGTTTTCAAACTTCGATATGCTGTATAAATAATTAATATTGGTACGTGAAGCCTTACCGACACAATTTTCTGTGTGTGGTTTTACTCCAGTTATTTCATTACTACTGTACTAATAAAATACGTAAAACAATTTTATTGTTACTTTAAATTGTTTTATTGCTGTTCTTTATTTGTGAACTACGAATAATAAATTTATATTGTATTCGTCCGTAGTTACCGCGGTGTGATGATTTCAGTTGCAACATCAGCGTCCTTGTTTAGAAAGGCGGCTTATAAATCATGTGCAGGGAAGGCGATCTTTTTGCGGAGTGAGTCGGGGAATTTCTATTAATATCCAAAGTAAGAAAAATTCGTTACTACAGCGCGAATAAATTTTGAAGGAACAAGAACTCCCTTCTCGGTGATTTTCGGCGAAGGTTCCCGCCTAGCTGGCGCTGGAACTGCGTTACAGTATGTTTGAAATTCACGTTTTTATTTTTTGCGAAACTATTAAACATGCTGCCAACGTACTCGTTTACCAAAAGAACACACAATAGACTAAAGGCTGTTAGCGATAAAGTGAGCACTTAGGAACTCAACCTTAGAAAAAAGTCACTGCCCCTACCTGCATATATTTCATCGGGCGCCTTGAGTGTCATGCGCCCAGTAAAGTTGGTAACGATGGAAGGGAAGAAGTTCCGTACTTAACGTCGAATAAAAAGTGTTAGGTAACCATTTATGATAACCTGAATTATTTCTTTCGCTTTCTGTTAAATTTATAATGCATCGAAGTGTAAAAATGAGAAGATTTGTTAGCTGTTTAATTTTCAAGTAATTTCACAGTTTCACTTGGCCAACGCATGAATAGTGATGAGGCCCACGACAATGTTATTTTTACATAAGGCGGAAGAATACACAACGTACATACAAATATATTTTAAACAGGGCTTTCAAAAGTGCTCATTTTACCGTGAATAAACTATAGTGCTGTTAAGTACTTTTTCGAAATATATGCTTCGAAAAATGCTTCGAAAAATAGCTTTTTCGAAGCATTGTAACTCAAAATATACTCTTCAGATATCTACAAAATTACTCAAGGGCCCTACACTGAACCTTCGTACAGACTTTCCACCAATAAAATAATAGGGTCACCGCTCAGAAGCCTTGCGCTTAGCGGCGATGGCACACTTGATGCGTGACGCCAGAATCACATAGCCCCGACGCGCACGACACGACGGCCACCAGCCAATGAAATACAAGATAGATCATCATCGTAAGCCCGACCGATTTTGTCGTCCGAGCAACTATTTTGGATTAGAAATGATTTGTATTATTCGTCGTGTCGCGTGACATGATGCACAGAATGTACAACATTGCAAAATGAAATTGTATTGCAAGATTTCCCCACAACTGTAAATACGCAGCTTAAAAGAAAAATAAATTGAAAATTACTGTAACTCTTAAAAATAATAATTTTACCTTTTTATGCATTAGCGATACCTATTGGTATAGGCTGTTCACGGTAACGTGAGCACTTTTGAGGCTCTAGTTACATTTTACTTTCAACTATATTTTCTCATTTAACCATCTCTTAAAAAAAATATTGCCATATAAGTAATAAACACAGTGTGTATATCCCACCGCACTCGGAAGTTAACTTCTAAAGCTAAAATGAAATATATTTATTGACCATTATTCCAAATGAGATGGCTTTCAAAAGTCCTCACTTTACCGTGAATAGCCTATACCGTTATGTATTACAAATTTATGTATTGTTCACTGCCTTTGAGACTAACGTAGCCTATCAGCGCCTTCTAAATAGTTAGGTTAAATGCCGAGAGCGTAGTGTCGAATCATGCTGTAAATTCAAGTAGTCACATTGAAATGTGTCGCGCTGTGTTGATTGGGGCTATGCGATTCCGGCATGAGGCAGTGTCGTCCTTATCAGATGGAGTAAATCGCTTCGACAGTGCGCAGCAACCTATCAGGAACAAGGGCCGTTAACGCTTTTTAAGAACTCTGAAGACTATCAGTGTGTATGGAGAACTTATGCGGACAAATATATATGTAAAGCGAGAGAAATAATTTGACTTATCATAAATGGTTACCTAAACCTTTTTACTCGACGTTAATATATTGAACTATTTTCCCCTTCATCGTTACCAACTTTACTGGGAACATGTCACTCAGTGCGCTCGTTAAAATATATGCTGGTAGGGGCAGTGACTTTTTTTTAAGATTGATTTCAAATGTGCTCACTTTATCGTGAACAGCCTTTATCCTTATTGTACTAGAATAAATTCTCACAAAAATAGTACGCCATATAAACAATGGAATTTCGTCAATGAAATATATGTGATACTGTTGCACATACAATGACAATTCAGTTGCACAGTCAACTGGCCACTCTTGTGGTTGAATGTTATGCAGTACAGGAGGATGTATCAGGATGGCGGTTAGTGGAAGAGACACCAACTTAACTGACGTTTTCTACTTTTGGTGTGTGTAGACGACTTGCTCCTAGCTTGGATCATAATGTGTGTTGGTATGGTAACTAACTACCTCAGAATGTTAGACCGCGCGACGTACATGTAAAGTGTGGCGCTCTTCCCACGGTGTGGACAGGAAGTGCCGAGGGGAAACCCTTGCAGGCTCGGGCATATGTTGGCGGCCCTGCGAGACACCACCCCCCCCCCCCCTTACTCTCTTCCTGCTGTCGGAGCCCGGGGAGACTTGCTGTGTACCGGAGCTGCTGCCTCTTTCCCTCGTGCAACCCTTCCTTCATTCCTGTCTCCCTTGCTTCTTACGTCCGAGATTAACTCTCCCTATAGCCCGATCGTAGTTAATTGAAATTTTAAAATTTATCTTTGAAAAATATCCCCTGCTCCTGATGGCACATATATTTAACCCTTCCAATCACACTTTCACTTCTCAAATTAAGATGTAATGTTTGGTATATGAACTGAATTATTTTTTATGATTTTATAATAAAACAATGTATAAAATATAATAAAACTTAAAACCTGAACTATGTGAACGAAATTGCTCATTACAGTGGACAAGTAGACTAAAGGGTTAAAGGAAACAGACTGACATATTAACATGCCTCGTGACTTCACAATATCACTTGATAAGCGTGCGAATATAGTGATCGGTTCCACGACGTTAATTTAGTATTTGGTTGTAGAAAACAGAATGGCGGGAGGGTGAAACGTAAGCAGTACTTTGAGAAGACGGGCAAGGGTCCTTCTATAATCGGCTGATGCCAACTGCTAATGCAAACTGTAATGTCGATTGTCGCTGCCTGTGTGCTACAATGAATGCTGATCCTCTGCTGACGAGCGTGGTTCCATTATTTCGCAGCATTACCTTATTTTTTTAGAAATCTTTCTTTATTTTTGTGTTTTCGTTCCAACAGACCTATTTTCCGTACGTCTTTAGTTCAACATTCTGGCCAAAAACTTAAAATTTATTTAGTGAGAACGGTTGGCAACATAGCACCAATCGCCGACAAACTGTCTCATTATTGTGAAACCACAAATGGAATCTGTCGGCAATCATCGGCGTCAAACGCATCGTGTCCCACCGCAACGCAACCCATCGCATTATTGTAAAAACCGCTTTGCGTGTATATGCCGACGCGGGCCCATCTTCCACTCCGGGCACTCGGCTGGTCGCGGCGCGCAGTGTCCAGCCGAAACACCGCCAGCCCCATCGCGGCTCTAGCATGTGTCCACAACCACGGCTGCTCACGTGCTCCTCTACTCGCATTCTCGACCACGTCGCCAACAGCCCCCTGCTTAAGATCTACTTGTATATACGTTGCGAGTTCTTCCGCCTTATGTAAAATTAACATTACCATGGGCCTCATCACTTTATTCATGCGTCGGTCAAATAAAACTGTGAACTTATTATAAAAGTAAATGTTGTTTTAACTAGCTCACATTTACACTTCGATGAATTAAATTATTTCTCTCACTTTCTATTTATTTTTTTTTATCACAAATGGTTACCTAACACTTTTTATTCGACGTTAATTATGGAACTACTTTCCATCCATCGTTACCAACTTTACTGTCGACATGTCACTCATTGAGCCCGTTAAAATATAAGGGAAGTGACACTTTTCTAAGGTTCATTTCAAAAGTGCTCACTTTATTGTGAACAGCCTTTAGCTGACAGGCAGCGCACTCGCACGGCGACTCTAGGTAACAACACGTGACACATAAAATGCACGCTAAAAGATAAATATAAAAGCCACAATATATTTTATAGGTACTACAAATTATTAATACGCATTAACTAGCCAATAGAAAACACATTTTGTATACACACACATATGGAGAAATAAAATTACAAAGTAGACGTCGCTGTTGCTAAACAGGGCGTTACCAACCTTCGTCAAAAGGAACAAAGCACACGGAATATTCCTGTGACTACCCACTCGTCACACAGGAATCAGTCAAAATGCTTAGGGAAATCCCCAACTTTGTATAGTAGCGACGCTAAACATTCCTATATCTGTAGGTTGATGTGTGGTATTATTTCCATACAGTGTATAGGTCAAAAGCTTTACCAGGATATTTTTACAGTGTAGCTACGACCACGGCTGTCCAAAGACGACGCTCATTGCGCAAGTGCTCAGTTGACGGCAAATGACTTATAGCTGTGTTAACCAAGTTGTGCTGCATTCACAATCTTAAAAGTACATATCTGGATACTAGCACTGGCCTACATTATTAACTCCTTTATTTTCTGTTTTATCTCAGCATGTAATTGTAATGATTCGAAAGTGTAAGGCAACTTTTTCAACGCGTTTATACAGGTTGTGTAAAAAAAGATGGCGCTGCTTAGAGTGCATAGTGTAGGCTATTCACAGTAAAGTGAGCACTTTGTACAGCTCTCTCATTTGGAATAATAGTCCAATAACTATATTTTATTGTAGCCCCAGACAATAACTTTATAGTCTGGTGAATATATAGACTGTGTTTATTATTTACATGACAATAGTATTTAAAAAAAAAGTGGCTGAGAGATCCTTTGCGTAATATGTGAAGGAAACATTTTTTTAATAAACACACAGCCGATTCAGCTTCAGTTTCGCGCAATTGCCCTCCAAACCTAAGAGTACACATGCCAGGTTCCTTGCCCAGAGTATATGACAAGAAATGTTCTAAATGTGCACCGTAGGCATCAATAGAAGTCTTTCAATGGATGATCACACATTGTGTTTGGCTCTAGTGTGTTTGAATGTGTCCACAACACGTTATTTGTACAGTGGCAACACGGGTGCTGTAAACAAACGCTTCCACGTGCCCCTATAGGTAGAAATCGATGTGCTTTAGGCCCTGGCGATCGGGCGGGCAATGCATTTGGCCGGCCGGATTACATTTAGCGCGCCCTTACATTACGGTCACTTTCGTCTTTTCTGCGTACGTGTATTCCATTTATCCGCATACGCACGTGTATGGCATGTATACGCCGTCCGCCGTGGTAAGGTTACTTCTCAGATTGGGAAGATTCAAGGGACGATCAATGTTAAATGTTGGGCAGCCAAAAATTTTCGCCACTAGGTAAACGCTAGTGTCGCATGTGATTTTCTCTACTACCTACGTTAAAAAAAATTGAATACTTGTAATAATCATAAATTAAATATTTAATAACTTTGTAAATAAGTAAAATTTTTATCTTATACTAGCGGATTCTGGCGAACGTTGTTCCGCCTCTTTCACGTTCTATTTTGCCTTCTCAATGCGCCCTCTCTATTACCTCTGGTACGTCGACCGATATTTGACCGTGGTATCGCTGGCATTTTTCTCTTTTAAATCAACAAACATTTCCTGCAAGTATGAGCGAAATCTGCCCATAAATATAGTAGTAGACTCCAGCGCCACCTATCGGAATCTAACATACCGAATGCAAAGCACAATAAAACAATTTATTTTAGATCAACAAACATTTCCTTCAAGTATGAGCGAAATCGGCCCATAAATATATGTTATACTCCAGCGCCACCTATCGGAATGGAACATAACTAAAAACCTTACTCGCCACCTCAATAACATATGGTGTGAATATGGTCTCAATTGGTCCAGTAGTTTGTCAGTGATGATGCGGTTTAGTCATGCACAAAGGATTTTATATATAAAGATTATTCACGTAGCAGTTTTAATTAAAATTTCCACCGCTAGGTGCGCAGTGTTCCAAAGAGGTCACTATTAATTTAAATCTCTTCGTCAAAAACAGGTGGCCCTAGTTATAGGCTATTCGCGGTAAAGTGAGCACTTTTAAAAACCCTCTCATTTGTAATAATAGTCGATAAATATATTTTATTTTAGTCTTGGACGTTAACTTCCATGTGTGGTGGTATATACACACTGTGTTTAACACTTACATGGGGCAATATTTATTTAAAAATGTGGTTGAACGATAAAATATGCCTGAAAGAAAAAAGTAACTACATAAAAAGTGCTCACTTTACCGTGAACATCTTATAAAAGTTTGACAACAAAATTTCCGCCACTAAGTAAGCGCTAGTGTCACATGTCTACCAGATTCTCTCTATTTTCTACGTAAAAAAAAAAAACAGGATAACTGCAATAACCGTAAATCAAATATAAAGTACTGTGTAACTAAGTAAAATATTTCTTTTATTATTCGCATATCTTAAAATTGTTATTAATAGTTACCTATTGGAACACTGCGCACCTAGTGGCGGAAATTATCCTTATGCCAAACACTCACAAGTCTCGTTTTGTTCCTGGTCTAAATAGAATTAACTTTCGCCGTAGCAATGCGCCATAGATTCGGAGGGCGATTACGGAGAAGGGAAGCTGAATCGGCGATGTGTTTTTTCACGTTACCTACCACGTACTATCCATCATTTAAGCAGCGCTTATCTTTTTTGAAACATACCTGTACATGTCATGTCAAATTGAGAAACACAAGATTAAAAAATCGCATTTTTCTTATGTTACATCAGATTACTTTCCACCTCACGCTTAATATACCTCCTACTTTATTGTTAAAAATAACAAGTAACCTACTACGTTGTCAATGGGATAAAATATTTTGTGAATATTTATAGGTTCTTTTTCCTGCCCCCCCTCCCCCCCCTCCCCCCCCCCACTCATGGTTAGGTAACTCGTCCGGTGTATCTAGTATGGATTTTCAATCAAGTAAGCAACCCAATATCTATCGCACACAAGAGTGCTATTGCGCATAAAAAGTGATGAAATACCGGTTTAGAGAGGATGATAGGGGAGTAGATCTCTGAATTTAAATAAAATGGCACACTAAGTAATGTGGCTGAGCATACAATACTAGGCATCTCGATGCCGGTTTCGCTTAGTTTCTAATGATAGTGACTAGATTCTAGCTAGAGTCTTCTACTAATCCTGCCAGCGAGCCAACTCCATAATTAAAGCGGATATCACACCATACTTGCTACCGTAATTGGTTCTTGGACAAACTTCTATAAGCCCTGGTGTACGAGCCGGTATACCAGCCACTATATGATCCGCCATAGAAGATTCATATTACACGACAGCAGTTCGCGTACTAGCATTTGGCACTCTCGGTGGGTGCGCAGTATGTGGTTTATAGTAAATACGAATCTTATTCCTATAACTGCTACCAGTTAGTAACTTGCGTAGGCCTATACAGATACTACCTAGCACATCTTAATATTGCTATATTACGTGTCATTCTTTTTATTAAAAATTGTCGTGAATTTTCTAAGAGTAGGAGTGTGTTATTTGTAATTTTGATAAAACTTAGTGACCGGTTGCAAAATATAGTTTTTTCTATATATACCGGGATATTATCCGCATGTAAAATTTAATGATAAAAAATTTGAGTCCGATGGAGTTTCGAACTCACGCTCAGAAGTTACATACTACTCGTGGGCGCCGCAACTTTATCACCGTACCACCAGTTCGCAAACGTAACTCCGAGTTTATATACTGCACATATAATACATTTTTTAAATTACGCTTTTCATGTAGTAGGTAATGTTTTAGGTATTTAGAACGGTTTTAACCGGTAATTAAATGTCATTTCTAATGTTATTCGTCGTTATCGTATTTTTAATCTACTTGAAAGAGTTTCGACCTCACGGATGTAAATTCAAGATGGAGGCGTCCTTTTCAGTTTCTTCATCAACTCGTTTCATGTAGTAACCACGGGAGCGCCCTACGCTCTGAAACTGCAACGTGGTTGGCCAGTTACGAGAGCCGGTATGGAACCTGGCACGGAAAATAGGACGGGTCCAATTACCAAACGTGTGATGAAATCTGGCAGCACCAGGCGAAAAATGCCATGACGGGTGCCGTACAGGCTGGTATAACGGCAGCTATGGCAGACCTTGCACAAGCTTTTACGGAATCTGGTACCGTGTAATATGACCTTATAGAGCTTCTCGTTTTTAAGACGTGTAGTCGGCGACAGTGTTCCTGCGCTTAGCGATGTTAATTACCATGTTACGTTGTCTTGCAGTATATTTTATTTACGTTACACTGATAATCACAGAAAGAAACTTTCTCTGTCTGCAATTATCACGGAAACATCCGTATGCTTACTGTGTGGCAAGTTAATTTCATCTGTGGTATTATTTTAGTTAGTAATGTGGATTCTTTAATAAGTGTCGTCAGTAGCAATTGCCAAGCGTAATTCCGCCGTGTCTACTTCTATCTCTAGTCTTAAGCAGTTTTCACACGACGCATATCTACATAACAAAAAGGATTGCTTTTCACTCTTTTGATGCTAGTGATTTCCGGCATTAAAAACACGAAACGCAAAGTCTCCAAAACGGAGTTTCGTATGACGGTTTACACACTTAACTAAAACCTTAGTTTGGAAAGTTGAGTTTCCGAAACTTCGGTTTCTGCTGACGGTATGAACGTGCTGTCAGACTTTCACTCGGTCTTTTTATACAATCCGTTGAAACCAGTGTTTTCTGTAACCTGTGTTTCGGAGGGTTTGGGTGCGGTATAAACGCCGCGAAAGTAAGGCTTCGCCGTATCTCGAAACCGATGTTTGCAATTGAAGTTTCGGCTCGAATGTTAGGTTTCCTGTGCGGTGTTTGTTTCTAAATAGGGTGTGAAATACATTTTTTGGAGACGCTGAAAAGCAAAACAACACGTTTGATTACAAATCATATATCTAAATGCAGCGTGTTTAGATACAGGCCTATACTTTTGGTGTAACTACAAAAATAACTATCACGCAATAAATATGTGGTATATTAAAAATATCACGAAATACTGGCAATGCATGCATCTTTAAAACCTTTTAAGCCGTATTTATGATTTTTCTGCAGAAATTATTTATTTTTCGTATCAGCACAACAGAAAGAATTTACATTGTTTATTAATTTGATACTAGTGATTTACGATATAAACTAACACACAAAGTAAAAGTTTCCAAAACTGCTGTTGTGTAATAGTATAGGATGTTCACGATAGTGAGCACTTTTTAAGGCCCTTCCAACAGTCATTAACCACTAATAAATATGTTTTATTGCAGCCTCAGACGTTAACTTTTGAGAGTGGTGAAAGTATACACCGTATTTATTAGTCGCGTGACAATGCTGATATTAAAATATGGCTTAAATATTAAAACTGGCTTAAAAGAAAAATATGGAAGGGCCATAAAAAGTGCTCACTTTACAGTGAACGGCCTATGTAAACACTTCACTAAAGTTAAAGTTGGGTTTCCGAAACTCAAAGATTTGGTTGACGAGTGACGTTATAAACGTACCGGCTAACTGATTAAAAACTGTTAATATTTCCGTGAGTGCCCTATAAATATACAAAATATTAATAGCTAACCACTAACCGTGACTAGTTCTAACATGTATTCGCACTCCCTTTCTCTTCCTTGTCACGAAACTTGGGAGAAAGTCTGCAACACGCATGTGTACCACCTTATCACTCTCTGAATGCCGTCTTGGAACGAACGTATGTAGTCTGGAATGTATGGACTTGCATCCTCTACTTTTTCTGACTTTTTCTTCCCCCGTCCACGGATGATAGCTTTTTGTTCCCACTGCCCACTCCCTTGTTTTACCGCGAGCGCACACAAGAAATGCAGTATGACCACGATCCTTTTTTTTTTTGTGCCCAAACAGGAGCCGATATTGTAAATTCATCTAACAGATGTGTTACAAATTGTTTTTACTATGTAGTCCAAATTCTCCAACACGAAAAAGTGCATACTTTTATCCAATTAATTAATTAACATTTTGTTTATTTAATAATTAGTTAGAATTATACAGTTTTTTGTGTTGAAAAAAATTGACTAGATAACAAAAATAATTTGTAACAAAATTGTGAGAGGATTTTACAATATCGGCTCTCGATTGGGTACAAAAAATTAATCCTCGCAAAAGCTATAGAAATAAATGATCGTGGCCTTAAGTACTATTGAAGTAGAAGGAAACGTGGAGAGACGAAAGCAGACTAGTACTTGAGCAAGTAGGTTCTTTTTTCCGATGTTAAAAAAAGGCCAGTTAACAGATTAGAAAAATTATCTGCTGAAGCATGCTATAAAATTTTGGTTGGAATGAATATTGCCACTGATGCACGATTTGTTATAATTTATTGAAATAATAAAGTAACGTGAGTAATATAATTTTTTTGGTGAGTGGGGGGAGGGGGTACAAATGCTATGCTTGAGCTAGTGATTTTTCGCGAAAAAATGAGGACAGGGTAGATTTAACAGCAGATTGTCTATTGCCATTGGTTTCTGTCTGCTTGAGAAGGCATTGTTTTCATTTTTGAAGGGGCCACTCAGAGTTAGACAACATCGGCACGGCTCCTACGTTATTCGTGTGCAGACAGTTAACCCGTGTATTAAAGTAATTCAGCCAATCAAGATACGTAAACGACCGTACAGTGTTTTCAAATTTCTTCGCGAAATTTCACTACCCCTAGCTATGCTGTACCCCTCCCACAATTTGTAAGGGGGGATTACGATGTATCCCCCCCCCCCCACCATCTAGCTCGCGTCCCTTGGGCATACGAGTAGACGTGGGCGAAACGAGTAATTTTATAGATTCGAAACATTTGAATCAACTCTGCTAGATGAGTCGACTCACTGATTTGACTCTCAAGATTCGAAACATCTGAGGGCTCTGAACTGTATTGAATGAACAACACACACACATCTTTGCGTGGCTGTTTTAACTCGAAACAGTAGGTTCGGCTCACCACGGCTCACAGAGAATCGTTGATCGTTGCCGAAAAGCTGTGTTGCAGTGACATGTGATAGGCGAGAGACAAAAATTACGAATATTGTGGGATATTAAAATGTAATAATAAAAGATTTAACGATATTCAAAATGCTTATTTTTTCACATATACACTCGTTTTAAAATAATGGCTGCCGTATGGATAAATATTTTAGTATTTTAATTTTTTGCAGAAATGTAAAAAAAATAAAAATAAAAAAATTATATATTATGAGAATGTACTTGGAAAATGGTGCTTTCATTCAAAGTTTTGTATTTAACAATGGATAATGCATTAAAAGTACTCTAGAATTAACTCTTACAAAACTAAACATCAATAAAATATAACTAATACTTCACACAAGAGTTAAAAACTATTCACGACTCAGCGTCTGACACATCACCGTTATCTAGTTTGAGCCATCGAACCATTGCGAATGAATCGAAAAACCTTTTGGCTCGTTTCAGAACGTACGGAACAGATCGGACATGTATCGCAACTCGGAGCCTTGGCAAAAGTATCGAGTCACCGGTAGACGAATGTTTTGAATCACTTTTTCATGTTGGTGAGTCGACTGTGTTTCGAATCACTTAATGAGTGCCCACGTCTAATACGAGCTATAGAGGGACTGCACGTAGCGTGCGATATGCAGGTTTGCACGATGCAGCGGCACGCATGCGCAGTGAGAGGGAGCAGGCAGTGCACGTTCGGTATTTCCGCCTCGCCCCTCCATGTTCTTCTTGCGTGGGAGGACTGTAGTTGCGCAACGCGAGGCCAGCCGAGTGCACGAGCGCTGCACCGCGCCGCCGAGTAGAATACCATCCTCCGCTCACGTCTCTCAGTTTATACGTAGACGGTCAGGTGGATCGATTTTAGTCTTCTGCGCATGTCCCAAACACAGGTTCACGATTCATCGTAAATGCTGTTCACGGTAAACCCAGGACGTTTGGAAGCCGTGCTCGAGATCTACTTTAATGCCCACTGTGTATTCTTCCACCACATGTTAAATTAACGTTGTCATGTGTTGGTCAATCGGAACCTTGGAATTATTATAAAAAGTAAATGTTTTACAAAGTTGCCAATTCTTACACTTATCATGCATTAAAAATTAACGGAAATATATAAAATATCCACAAATATTTACAAAAAAGATTTTAATGCAACTGGAATATATTCAACGTGTGTTAAAATTTTTATGCAAACGCTGCACGATCCTTTAAGCAAACTAAACATGCCCCTGCTCGAAAATGCGATTTTGACAGTTTTGCGGGCAGTTACACTAATCTGGAAAGCTAAGTCTGTGGTTGGCCGTAGAACAAATTGTTTGCTTGTAGATAACCTGCAGCCATGATTCGCAGCCAACATGAATGCTAGCAATTAAAATAGGTGTTTACGAGCAAACGATTGCTAAAATAAGATATTAAAGACCTAACGGCCCGTTAGAAACGACTCTAGGGGCGTTATAAGGAACTAGCTGATCCCGGCGAACGTTGTTCCGCCTTGGTGCTTTTCTATTTTGTGTTCGTGCATCTTCAGTTTGTGCAGCGCGTGTTCACGTTCTATTTTGCCTTCTCAGTGCGTCCTCTCTATTGGGTCGGGTACGTCGACAGATGTTTGACCGTGGTCTTGCTGGCATTTTTCTTTTTTAGATCAAACATTTCCTACAAGTATGAGCAAAATCGGCCCATAAATATAGAAGTTAGACTCCAGCACCACCTATCGGAATGAAACACAACTAAAAACCTTACTTGCCACCTCAATAATATATGATGTGAATATGGTCTCAATTGGTCTAGTGGTTTATCAGTGATGATGCGGTTTAGTCACACGCCATGGATTTTATATATAAAGAAGACCAGGCACGGCTTTCGAAAGCACTCGACTTGCCAGGAACTAGTTGTAGCATCCTCGAGGTGTAGGTTTTTGTTTAGGCAGATGTCCTTGGAACGTCTTTTTATCACCCGAGGGTTGCCACAGATCTCGGTTCGTTGAATGCTGTGACTCCTTGTTTGTTTGCACAGTCACGTTCGTTGCTGTTTTTTTCTTCAGTTTGTCATGGAAGACATTAATCCTTCAACTTCATTGTTTGTTGATTCAATTTTTTTTTTGTTCTACAGTTTTATGTTGTCCAACTTTTGATTGATGTTTTTTTTTTCTGTGTATGTTTTATACTGCAATAAATAGCTGTGTGGGGGAAAACTATATATATATATATATATATATATATAATATATATATATATATATATATATATATACATATACATACACACACACACACACACACACACACACACACATGACGTATGCCCACGGATGAGTATCAGCCCCTGTAAGAAAACGGTTGAACCCTGCTATCCTGCTATGGTCTTCTAGTCAAATGTAATGTATACAGGCAGAACTGCATAGTTAAAGTGCAACGACTTGGGAGAAATCCAAAGCAATACAAATTAACATCAGACATTAGCCAACTGGCAGTTATTTTGCATACAGCAAACCATCGTCGAAGTTGCTGGTATTCCACTCCAACAGAATTTCAATTACCTGGATAGCCCTGCTCACAATCAGGTTCTGTGCAGCCCCCTACATAGATGTACAACACTACAGAGCACACCGGAAGACATAGGAATCAACTATGTATTTATTTAAAGCAATGAAAGGCTTCCATTTTTCAAGCAATAATTTAATGTGGAAAAATACCATAGAAATAAATGGCCTGAAAAGGTTCATTCCTTGGTAGTGTTAAAAATGCAAGGGATATGCACGGTATCAGCTGGACGAGGTCTATAAAGATGTCTCATTATGCCTGCTACAAATGCGAATTAAGTGAATAAAGTATTTGAAAGTAAAAAAAAAAAACATTATCTAGACATCTTGAATGTTGCACACACTAAATGTTATACAGAGTAGATTTAATTCAGTTCAAAATTAAAGTCGCTAATGTTCTCACACTTGGCCGTTACAATAAATAACGTGCCTGTGAATTACATATTTAAAATGCTCCTGGCTATCACAGTTTATGTTGTTAGAGCAATCCGATACTTATTTAAATCTCAGGAACTTTGTGACCACTGAAAAGTGTCGGCAAATGATGCTGCTTACATTAAAAGTTTATTGAACACACTCAAGTACGTGTAACGGTCACTGTATTTTAAGGTGGGATCATACCTTGTATACATGTAGAGTTTCTCACAATTATTTTATATGTAGACTTGTTCTGATGGTAGTATTGTGTACCGTGGGCTTGTCACTCAAATTGCAATATACTTCTTCGGGTCTGATTAACCTTAAAACATTATATTTATACTATTAACGTAGAACTAAGGCCTCACTGGCCTGCTGTCGTTGTTACCCACTTAATTCATGATGGAGTATGAAATATTCCGTCACCATCTATTATCGGCAGCGGTTAAATATTCAAATTAATACAGGGTACATAGGGCTTAACCCAGGGTGCTTTCCAATACCGCAACGATCCAAGAAGGTGCGCCTAAATGTTGGCAACTTGCACAAAGTATAAAAGTTACTTGAAGCCTGATAAAACAAAATAAAATTACAATTCACACATGGAAAATTAGCATTTCAGCTGCTGCGTGTAAATTAGCATTACGTAAAATTAAGAAAATAAAATAATTATATAGCACTATTATATGTGAAACACATGACATTCATAATATTTGTTTGCAAAACAAACGTGCGTGTACTCTTGTGATAGATTTGGATGCTGTCTTAAAGTGTGTTGAAATGCAAATCGCATCTGTTAAATAATCAGACGTCACAAGACAAGACTAAAGGCTGTTCACGGTAAAGTGAGCACTGTTTAAAGCCCTGCTTAAGATCTACTTGTGTGCACGTTGTGTGTTCTTCCACCACACGTACAATTAACATTGCCATAGATCTGATCACTTTATTCATGCGTCGGTCAAGTGGAACGGTGATATAAGCAAAGTAAATATTTTCACCAGTTTTCTTATTTTTACACGTAACCTGCATTTAATAAAAAGAGGAAGGAAAAGAAATGTACTTCAGTATTCGTAAATTTTTACCTAATACTTTAAATTTAAATCTAAGGCGTGGAACTACTTTCGTTCCGTCGTTACCAACTTTAACTGGGTCGCATGCCAGTCAGTCTGCCGGTTACAATATACACAGGTAGGGATAGTGACTTTTTTCATAGGTTCATTTCAAAAGTTCTCACTACCGTGAACAACCTTTCAGTGTTCCGTATCCCACACTGTTAGTTTAAATTTTTTTGACAGTTTTTATTTTCTATATAAATCCCATTTTGTGTTTTATATGTTTTTTTTTATTTGGTGACTGAATTATCCGTGTCCAGTTACATATTCTTTAAAATCGGTTTTTAAGCATAGACTTCGTTTTACCATTTGTTCTGTGTGCTCTGGACGATTATATTGCTTGCAATTTTTCCACGGCTTAATTTCGCAGTGAGCTTGAAGTGGAGGAAGTACAATAATTACATTTTAAAATGCATTAGTCTTACCTGAATAAGGAAACTTGCGTGCATACCCATAAATGCAGTCTTTCTACCGTTTAATCGGCTTTGTGTGGAAGCTCGACGCTACAGGCCTTTTTTGCGCCACCTTTAGATACGCAGGCCTAGACTTTGCCATTACGTTTGTACAAAAGAACGAGGTGGCTGGATTCTAAATAAATTAAGCAATTGTTAAACTTTTCTTCGTGATAGTAGTATCCAATATTATTTAATCTTGTCGTATTTACAGCCATTCGAATGACTAAATGTCAGAGGCAACTTTTCTTGACCACATTTCCTCTGAACACTGTACAGCGCCCTCTGACAGCAATCCGATGAAACTGAAATGTAACTGGCCAAGTCCAGGACTTAGATATGGAACGTGCGAATGCCACTTCCAATTATGAAACCTTACGCAATTTCAGACCGTACACGGCATCAAATGCTATGATGGCTGCCATACTAGCTGATATGGCAGCTTCTATTGCAGAGCTTGAAAAAGCTATTTTGGAATCTGGGAGTCATGGAAGGTTGACGACACCTTCTGGGTGGGTTCATGGACGCGATGGTTCGGAGCCACCAGACTAACCAACTCGGTTGTCAAATACTTTCACGATTCGAGTGTGGGAAGCGGCTGATCTGGCAACCTTGTCACAGAACGAGAGTATATGCTGTCCACGGTAAAACGAGCACTTTTGAAAGCCCTGCTTAAGATCTAATTGTATACATGTTGTGTATTCCTCCGCCTTATGCAATATTAACATTGCTATGAGCCTCGTCACTTTATTCATGCGTCAGTAAAATGAAACTGTGAAATTATTAAGAAAGTAAATACTTCACAAATCTGCTCGTTTTTACTTTTCGATGCATTAAAAAAAAACAGTGATGGAATTAATTTTAAGTTATTACAATTGGTTACCTAACACCTTTTATTCGACGGTAAGATATGGAACTACTTGCCATACATCGTTACCAACTTTACTGGGTGAATGTCACTCGGTGCGCTAATTAAAATGTATGTATGCAGGGGTGGTGACTTTTTCTAAGGTTCATTGCTAAAGTGCTCACTTTATTGTGAACAGTCTTCATCAAAGTTTTAAGACTCTTAGAGAGAATATGGGTACGGTGCATGAGCTAGCTGCGCAGTAACCAACATTCTATTCTCAGTATTCAGCTGTCATTACTTTCAAGAGTTGTCGAAACCGAGTGGCCCATTGTGTACGTTCATACGCGGCGTTTTTAAACGCTAGAACACTGGCCAAGTTTTAGCGCAGCAAGAATATATTAGTAGACATGGCAACATTTGCGTATAAAAACGCGGGTCTGTGGGGGAAAACAAAGTGCACACACATTCACGGCGTTGTTTGCGCAAGTGATCTCGACAGTTCTGTACTTAAATCATAAGCTGATGTCGAGGATATGCACGAAGACAAAAATAATCATACTTAATTCTTAGTCGATAGCTGGTTCAATAGGTTATCATAATAAACCACTGTTGATTGAAATCAACATTTGAAACAAAACCTCTTGTAACTAAACATTTCTCAACTGGAAATGACTGGTTTATCACTTCTGTAACACTGAGGTGAATAAAAAAGAATTATGTCCTGGCGTTTTACTAACAGTGCAGTATTTACGTTGGCTTCTGAAGTCCATTCTTTTTATACTGTATATACATAATAGGGAAATATGACCGTGGTAGTAAGACGTTTATATTCCTAATAGTGAGAGGTAGGTACGCGTAGGTACTAATAACTATGTTGACGGCGGTGTTAATTTATTACGTGTGGCTGTGGAGAGACAGGACAGAAAAAAAGAAATAAGCGGTATTCTCAGAGTGCCGGAAGCAAAGGAAGCATTGGGGGGGGGGGGGGGAGATGTGTGTGTGTGTGTGTGTGTACGGGTCTACTACAGGACTACAAAACCTGGAAAAGCCAAAGAATTAGAAATAGCCAGGGGAAACTTGAAAAAGTCAGGGAAACAGGTTTGCAGCTTCTGGAAATTCAGGCCTTCTTTTATTTTGTACACAGCCATACATTCTCAGTAACCGATTGAGTAATTTGTTTTAAAAACTGATGGGCGTTGACTCGCTAGCAAACAATTGTACTAGTGTAATGATGAGAAACTGTAAGTTATGTGAATTTTACTTCAATCATATTCCATTAAGTTGGGCTTTTTTGGTAGAATTTTTTACTGCATGGTAAAAAATCATTGGTCGGAAAGCCTGGAGAGGTCAGGGAAATTTCACTTAGATATTTTGTATCAATCTTGTTATAATAATTTAAATAACCATAAATTTCAAACAAATTTGCAATGAAATCACAAAAAATGAAAAAGTATTTCCTTACGTTGAACCATGGAATTTAAACATACAGTATATACTAAGTTAGTATTACACATTACACCGAAATAAACTGACGCACACAAAGAACGGACGTATTTACCGGAGAAATATGAAAGCAAATATATTAAATACTTGAACAATCAAATGACTAATTAATAAACTGGTAAAGCGCAGTGAAGGAACAATAATTACAAGTAGTTGTGATGTTATTCAAACATGAAACTAATTCGACAAATTTTAAATGTAACAATCACTAAATATAATGGTTGTACAACAGAGTTTGCTTGAGACGTGAGCAAGAGCAAACACATGCATGTGATTTGCATAGATACGGACTCTATCGCAGCTGTGAAAGAAAGCCGCAACACTCTTGTTGGAGATTTAATTTTTTTTTTTTTTCCTGAAATGTTTGTAACAGCTCATTCAATAGGCGTGACGCTGTCACAGTAAAATTTTGGAAAAGAATTTAATTTATTTTGTGTGGCGGAATCTGAGACACCGTTGCCATTTCTAGATATAGTATTGATACCATGCAAATAATACACGTAAGAGAGGCGTAGACGCCTAAATCATTAGAGAGCAGGAATACAGGATTATTCAGCCATGGCATGTAATAAGGACCCATCTCAGCATTCGCCAGAAGCGATTTCGGGAAAACACGAAAAATCGAAATTTGTATGGTTTCGAACCCAGGTCCTCCGGAATGCATGTCCAGTTTTACCACTGCGCTACCTCGCTCGGTGAAAGGCAGGTTTGTAAAATATTTCTGGGTGATAGTACGTAGGGTTTTGTTTATGTCGGAGGAAGGTTAATCAGTAACACACGTGTTCATAAAAATGGTTGTTTATATTTGTCGTGCATAGTGAGAGTTGTGTGCACCTACCTACACCCTAAGAAAGTGAAAATTTACATCGGTTTATACGTACAATGAGAGAGCGTGAATGGTAAATTATTTTCCCACACATTCGTGGAAGCTTTCCTACATTTGCTCAGGAATGAGTCCAATGCTTAGGGATGTTCCCAACTTTCTATAGTGGCGATGTTCTAAATTACTGTATCTGCAGCCTTATATGTGGCATAAATTCGATACAATGTATAGGTTAAAAACTTCCATAACAGTTTAAGAAATTCACAAGAATTTTTTTACAGTGTATCTAAAGGCTGCTCACGGTTAAGCGAGAACTTTTGAAACCGGCCTTAGAAAAAATCACTGCTCATAATCACATGTATACTGTTATCCAGACATGCAGGTTTCTAGTTAAGTTGATAGGATATTTAACACTTCTATTTCTAAGATCTGGCGTTGTACTAATAGAGTACCATGTTAACTGGCTACAAAGGTCGGTGTCTTTTGTTTCAAACGCACAATGGCACGCATTTGCATATCATTAATAAATTTGCTTCCTTAAAGAAAGCCTCGCTTTCCGCTACGCTGGCACATGAATATAGCGAGACTGTCCACGGCAATGCTAAATCTTACGTATAGCGATATAAAATGAGAGTGAAAGTAGATCCTAAGAAGGGCTTTCAAAGGCGGTCAATTATCCGTGAACAGCCTGTATGGGCGTTCAGGGAAAGTAACCGGGCAGTTAGCGACGTAACTCAGTTACGTGGCCAGGTTTACTAGACCACTACAGGGGTGAACCAGGTTGGTGTTGAACGCTCAAAAGCAATTCAGTGTTTTGAGACTGTGTGAACTCAAAATAAGCCTGCAATATTTTGAGAATTTATTAGATAATTGCTCTGCTAGAGTTGTTTTAGTGAAATTATTTTATGTCCAAAGAGAACTCGCAACTCATGCACAAATGCAGTAGCTCTGTATTCGGCGTCAATTTAGAATAAAATAGTCTTCCGCCTGTACTGTTTTAAATATACGCAGGATAACTAAAAAGCCCTTAAATATTTTTGGAAAATCGCTGATCATATATATATATATATATTTTATATTAGATTTATTTTTAGGTTATTTGAAATGTTCGCCATTGAAGAAAGGATAGTCGTGGTCTGTGCTCGTCTGAGAGGACTAACGTAAGATGCAGTTGAGAGCTGATTTCACGGGAAGATAGAGGAAACCTGGCCCCACAAATGTGACCGCTAGCTTGTCAACAAATTCTAAGTACGAAGAGGATTCAGGCAAGTCATCTGCACCTGAAGACACCACACCGAGCGAGGTGGCGCAATGGTAACTCACCGGGCTCGCATTTGGGAGGACCCGGGTTCAATTCCCGGTCCGGCCATCCTGATTTCGGTTTTCCATGGTTTTCCGAAATCACTTCAGGCGAATGCTGGGATGGGTCCCTAACAAAGGCCACGGCCAATTCCTTCCCAAACCTTCTTCCATGTGCAACTTGCACCGTCTCGACCTCGCTGTCGACGAGACGTTAAGCCCAACTGCCTACCAACCTGAAGACAACCGTGCAACGGATTAAAAAAGCCATTGAACGAAGCCCTCGTGAATCGACTCCGCGTTTCAGTCGTAAGCTCGATGTTCCACAATCCACTGTGTAAAAGATCTGAACACTTCCCTGTGCGATTGAATTTGTTGACGAGATGTCGAATGGTCACATTTATGGGGCCAGGTTTCCTAAATATTCCTGTGAAATCAGCTCTCAACTGCATCGTACGTTAGTCCTCTCAGACGAGCTATCCTCTCTTCAATGGCGAACATTTCCAATACCTAAAACAAAAACAAGATATATCAGCGATTTCCCACATGGATATGAAATTTATAATCTCTGCATTTTTCGCACTATTTTATTTGTTTGCAAAACCCATTTACCTTGGTGTCAAGTAGGGTTAATCTAGAGTTGATGGCTAACTCGGGGTTCTTTGAGAACGCGAGTAAACTTCAATCGGGTCATTTATCGAACGAGCCTAGTAAAAGTTTTACTCTGAAGGAAATTCCACACTACCAAATATTTTATTGAATTCAACTAATTGAATTATCACTTTAAAGCTTTGAAATGCGTTTCACACATACAGCTGTATTCAATATATATTAAAGTAGAAATTTGAAATATTTTCGTAAATAATTAATGGTAGTAATTTTTTGAACACATAACAAACCATTGGACCGTGGTAACTGAGCGGTTAGCCTGCTCGTCTCACGTAAAGGCGAACCGGGTTCAATTCCCGGTTGGGTCATTCCCGGATTTCCGCATGTAGGAATCATGCCGGGCGATGCTGCTGGTCGGCGAGTTTTCTGTGGATCTCCCGTTTCACCCGCCCTTGCATTCCGACGCTGCTCCATACCTCAATTACTCTCATCTCTCAATACCTCGCTGTTAAGAGACGCTATAATCCCTTCACTCGCTCTGCAAACCATACATTAAGCGAAAATAATTTTTCAAAATCTAAAGAAATTGTATTTTTCTAAAATGATGTATTTATTTTGCGTATAATAAATGGAAATATTTTTGTACTAAATGCGAAGAAATTACTGTAATTATACAGTGCACTTTTATTATACTGTTTTATAATTCGGGGTGTTAACTGAAAAATTGGAATAGTGAAAATATAGAACATGTTCTGAATAAAAATCGTTAAAGGAATTTGAGACATTCAATGGCTTGAAAGACAGAATGGACGCGGGTAAGGTCACTCATCATTTGAGGAATTGAATTCCATAAATTTGAAGTAAACTTTGTTCGTTTGAAATGGCTTTAACCGAGCGTCTGTTCGTAAACATCTTATGAGAGAAGTGCATAGATATAGACTGTTCACGGTAAAGTGGGCGCTTTTGAGGCCCTGGTTACTTTTTTACCTTTCAGCCATTTTTATCCTTTATCCACCTTTTAAAGTAGACTAAATATTGCTATGAAAGTAACAAAACACAGTGTGTATATTCCACAGCACTCCGGAGTTAATGTCTAAGGATAAAATAAAATGTATGTATAGACTATTAATAAAAATGACAGGGCTTTCAAAAGTGTTCACTTTGCCGTAAACAGCCTATAAATGCAGCGGCAGGTGGGACGGTGAGAAACTGTGCTGTGGCGGCCGGGTAATAGGTTAATGCCCTTGCACAATCGAAAACTACATTTGACTTTGTTTGCTTTCCGACATGTTTCTTATGGAACTTGACACAATGGAACTGTCAAAGGTAAAGTCAAGCACTCTTGACTTTATAATTTCGAAAAGTAGAAATTTAAAGACAGCCAAGCAGCCATTTTACCGAGAATCTAACCGAGGTTATGTGGATAATGCGTTATTTTATTGTAGGGCTATTTTAATCGCGGTATGTTAAACAAAGCTTGTCTTAAATTAAATAAATGGCAAACAAATATAATATAAACATGAAATGTACGAATTGACATATTTTAATAAAGTAAACAAATGTGTCTTTTGTTTTGAAATAAACTCAAGCCTATTAATTGTTTTAAAAAAGGTACGTAAAATTCATTCCTGCATAATGTCATATTTATTTACATAACAAGATACACATTTTTACGAAGCTCGCAGAACCGATGTTCAATTGTCTGAACTGTGACTTTACAATTGCATTGTGTTTCGCGGTTTCGTCGGGGGGAAAGGAAACGTAGTCAAATGCTAAAGTTTTCTGTTGTGTAAGAAGATTGAGTCGCAGAGGTACAGACACACAGTCCTGTCTGGGGGTGGGCAATGTAAGAGCTGGAGCGTGGACGGGTGTAGTCATGGGCGGGTGAAGAGGGTGAACGGCCGGCAGAGAGGCGCCGCTCTGAGTCACCACCGAGCCACCTGCAATGGCCTCTTCACCTGCCCTCCCGCCCGCAATCAATACCGCTTCTTGTAACTTCATGCACCGAACAATTCTCTTCACAGCTCCGCCTCTTCTACCAAGGCTTACGAACTTAAAGGAATCCAGGTTCGGGAACTTCCCATATTACAAGGCAAAGTGTTGGACGTCATCTTAAATGTATGTATTACTTTTTTTTTTTAATTACTTAAAATTGAGATTTATTTTTGAAAACGTGTGTCTGTGCACATCATTTTATTATCGTAAGCAAGGTGACACTTATGGAACAAACAAAAAAAAAAGTTTTAATTTTTTTTACATATTCATTGGTGCCAATTTAACCACTGAAAATTTAAACCAACTGCGTTGAAATTCCGTGTCCCAAAGTCGCCCACAATTCACGGGATAGGAATATCTTTTGACTCCGTGTACTTTCGTCGCTTATTTGGCTTTTCTCGACGGGTAATAGGCAATTAGTGACATACTGCGCCTTATCAAAGAATAAATTTCAATAATAAATGCAGAATACATTTTATGGCTCAAACTGTTGACACCAGTATTATACTCCCCCCCCCCCCCCTTCTTCACCACCTCTTCATGGCACACCCCAAACCCTCTTTGCGGTTGAGGGTATTTCCTAGTAAAATAGCGTCTCTAAAATCAGTATTTGCGCGTACACGTTTCCCAGTCAATGAATGTTGTAGGAAAACGTTTTTCCAGAAAAGATAAGAAAGAAAAAGTATTTACAGCCGCCAATTTTTACGTTTATCGTATAAATTTTATATATATATATATATATATATATATATATATATATATATATATATATACATATATACACACACACATATCGTATAAATTCTATGTAAATGTCTACGATATTCATAAAGAAAACAAATAGTTAAAAAAATACGTAACGAGTAGTATATATAATTAAATTTATAATACATAATATATAAAATAATATAATAATATAAAACGTGACCTCGAGACATACACAGTTATTACAGGATTCCCCTTGACGAGGGCCATAGAAATACTTTGCTGTGCGTACATTTCTGAAGTATTTCAGTCGTGTTTCTTTTATTGTTTACACAGGCTGTTCACAAAAATCACCACAAATACCCGTCAGGTAGTTCATTCCAGTAATACAGGCGAAAAGTATGTGACATTTTGTCTAACACTCGTTCTAAGGATGATACACGCTCGTAAAGGTGGAGTAGAGCGACACGTTTATTGCGAATAGCACGGGGCTATCATTACTTAGGCCTTTGAAAGTGCGTGTATAACTTGTTCACCCCATGTATAATGTGTGTGGTTGTTTCCTAAATATGCGATGTACCACAAACGCTTTATGCGTGTATGTTAAAGTACATTATTTTCGGTTAAATTTCAAATTTTGCATAGATTCTATCTATATTTCATTTATGATTAATTGGAATAACAACCGGGAGATAATTGGTGTTGGTAATGCGTAGTACAAATAGTTATTTTGCAAAATATTATGTAACTTGAATACGCAAGAATGGAGTTCGTTGTCCCTCTGGTGTAATTTTCTAGACTTAGTAAAGATTTGTATACATGAGACGGAAGTAGAACTTCAGCAGGGCTTCAGAAAAGTTGTAAGTAACCGTGAAATGGACTATAGTGTATCAGCAAATGAACATACGTACAAACAGAAAAATACCGTCGGTGCAGACTACATAAAAAAAAAATGGTAGTTGAGCCATCTCTACACGATTCCCAATTTCTGCTACCCTCCGTTATACCCATGACCACAACAGAAGTCCTAAAAGTTTATGTAGCAGAAGAGAAGGAATGCGTCAGTCCATACCCACACGTTACCTAAAGTGCTAACAGAAAATTGAAAATAACAGGCTAAAAAAAATTCGCAAATGGCAGGGCTACAAATGCAATCAAATATTACATGTAGGAGCTTCGTGGTACATCCAAAAAGTACGAAGACTATTCCCCCCCCCCCCCCCCTGAAGACTGCATTTAAGTTTCTGAGTAAAAGTACTAGGCTATTAATGTATGAAAAATAACGTTAGTAACGACACTGCTTATGCATAAAAAAACAAGGTACTGTTTTCACATTTATGTACAACGGACGTTTACGCGATTAGTTAGAACATTATTAAATTATTTAAATATTTATCTTTAACAGGCATAATGATCAATATTGTGCTTTCCGTAATTAAACAAGCTTATACGTTAGGAGACTAAAATAAGGGGAAAATATCACAATACTCATAATAAAGCTTTTATGTGTGGGTGTTAACATCACTTCTGCTACATGCATTAAAATACGTATTTACATAGTCCATTTTCAAGTTGTGTGTGCAGCACAGTGGGTCTGTGCCCGGGTTTCTAACATAAACCTTTTTTGTTTTAGAGTTCAAATCTTCTTCATGTAACAAAATTTTTAAGTTATTTTATGTGATACATTATTGTCGTTTATAATTTATATTATTGTCGGAAAATGTTTATTTCTAGAATTTATTTGGATAAAAGCAATAATACACAAGTAACTGCACAGTGCAGTCGGCTGCCTGTGGTTTTTTCGATTTAGCTTTGGTTTGTATTATTGTTTTAGACGAAGATATTGTAGAAATAATCGTAATATGGCGGCTGACGTAAACAATCGGTCTGCGCATACGCAGTTGAAAGAATCAGACAAGGCATCGGCTTCGCTTGATAAACGTGGAGAAGATAGGCTGTTGCCACTCATCATCTATTACCTCCATGGAAAAAATCCGACATAAGCTTGGCTTACCTGTATGGTAATATGGAACCTCGTTTTTTCATATAACACTTACACGTAGGCAGTAAAGAGAAAGTGTGGAGAATTGAGAAAACGTGCGAAGAAGTGTGAAGGTAAAGTGGGTGCAAGATGCGAGTGAATTAGAGGCATAGTTGAAGTGTTAAACGGCTCCGTACAAATGAGGAGCTTTGATTGGCGTCTGGCTTCGCCTCCGCGTGCTGACGTCACTAACGATCTCTGCAGGTCTCTTGCGTCTAGTGTAGCAACGACTTGAGAGGACGGTGTTGCGGTATTTGTAGGTGACCAGGTTGCACTGTGGTGTCTTCAGACGTCGTTTACACCTGCGTCACAGTCAAGGACATTTTCTTTACCCTTGCTACCAAGACGGTCCGCGCGGCCACTTGGAGATATTGGAGAGCAAGCAAAGAAACCCTAGGAGCAGCATCATCGCGCCTGGCAGAAGACAGGAATGGCGGTAAAGGCTGTTCACGATCAAGTGAGCACTTTTGAAATTAACCTTAGAAAAAAGTCAATACATATGTTTTAACGGGCGCACTGAGCGAGATGCGCCCAATAAAATTGGTAACGATGGATGGGAAGTAGTTCCGTAACTTAACGTCGAATAAAAAGTCTTAGGCGACCATTTACGACAACTGAAATTATTTCTTTTGCTTTCTGTGTTTTTTAAAGTATCGAAGTGTAAAAATAAGCAGTTTGTAAAACATTTCATTTTCTAATAATTTCACAGGTTCACTTGACCAACGCATGAATAAAGTGATGAGGCCCATGGGAATGTTAATCTTACATATGGTGGGAGAATACACTACGTGCATACAAGTAGATCATAAGCAGGACTTTCAAAAGTGCTCATTTGACCGTGAATAGCTAATATAGGCTATTCTTGGTAAAGTGGTGACATTTCCAAGCCATTTCATTTGGAACAATTTTTAATAAATATATTTTATTCAAGCCTTATATATATTAACTTCCAAGTGCGGTGGAATATACACATTGCGTTTATTACTTACATAGCAATATTTATTTAAAAAAGGTCACTGAGAGGGATGAAAAATGGTTGAAAGGAAAAAGGAACTAGGGCCTCAAAAGTGCTAAAGGTCTTGCATCAGCTTATTTGTGAACGAATGAAAGTGAATATTATGTTGGCTATTCTGATTACGCTGGCGACGTACAGACAGCGAAGAAATACGCATGAAGGAAAAGTTCTTGGGCAAATGATTAGTATAATTTATTGTAAGTGGTAATAGAATAGCTGTTTGTGTAACAAATTAAACTTCCAAGATAGTACCCCTTTTTGTAGGGCTCATTTTGCTTCGTACATGCCTCATACTCGTTCGACGAGGTCTGAGTTGTCTTATGTATTACAAAAAAAAATTATAAATTAAAATTCTGCAATATATTTCAAACCAGAGTCGTTCGAGCCAGTAAGAGATGAAATTTAACAGTTAAAAAGACGCGATAACATGTTAGTTAAAACCACCAACTGTGCTGCCATAGCTTAAACAAGCACGCTTCCAAGCCGCATCCCGCTACGAAATGACTCGTCTGGCATGTGTAAAATACAAATATACAAACGAAAATCTAGAGTTTAAAATTTTCCACGCGCTCTGTGTATTTTTTAAATTAAAAATTTCGTGTACAGCTAGTCTGCTTGTAAATAATATATATTCGTCTTGTAATCTGAGCCTTTGCAATGGTCGCAGTTTGTGTCGCGTGCATCCTTACCCCCTACCCACTTTTTTCTAGTAATCGCTTGACGAAAATAAATGTACTTATCCACACATCGTTTTACGCGGAAATAATTTTTAAGAAAATTATTTTTGCTAACGTGGCGTATTGTTTTATGAAGGCGCAATGCCTTGAGATACGCTCAACCAGCGTCGCCAATTGAGCAGGCAGCGATTCCCCGGCGTTGTGGAGTGCTTTCAGAACCTGGGCACATGCACTAGAACCACTCACCACAGAACCACACAAGACAAAACGTTCCGTGTAACCCCAGTTCTTTGCTTGATTCGAATATGCGACAGTTGGTGGATATGTGTGTATAGTAGTGTGTGTTTATAGTATATTGTTACGCGCTCGCTGCGAGTGGAAGTGAAGGGCACAGTAGTTGGATGATTGAACAAGAAATACAATGAATGACAGGAACAGTACACACACGCTAAACCAACGTGCCGACGAAACGTTCCTTTAGTTTCCTTTCCACCAGGAGGACAACTCAGGTTAAAATGAGAGATACAAGAAAAGAAAATGAAAACACTGGTGGAAAAACCAACTAAAATGGGGAAGTGACCGGAGAAAGGAGGAAAACTAGAGGCTGCAGCACGGAAAGCAAAGCTGGTAGTTGTTGAAGCAAGGTGGCCTGGAGAGCAGGAACGTCCACGCGCGCGCTATCAGTTGCAACCGATGATCACAAAGGAATGTTTACAAAGCGTGGTGAATAGTAAGCGATGGCCATTATAGACAAAATATTAAGTCTGGAATTTTTAGGATTATTTGAAAGGGAACTAGGAAACTACAATTAGCCTTTTTTTATTTCACCAGGACCTCCATCCTCCTAAGGCTCTGCCCACGGATTTTAAAATTGTAACGTGTAACACGAGTGGTCGCCACTGGTCGTGTGTAGCGGGAACCACAGGGCTGATACTCTAGGCCTTATCGAGTCACTGTTTTGTCGGGTCGCAGTCCGTCGAGAATAAAATGGAAATTCACCCCTGATTAAAATTTGTAATCTTAGTAACAGCCAAAATACTTATGCTTAATTTACTACTGTTAGGTTGTTGGAAAAATAATTTTACGTACAATAGCAAATTATACAAAAACAATTTAATGACTTCGCGCGATCGTTGCACATTGCAAAGTCGCTGCCCTGTTCTACTTCATACTTTGCCCTATTTGACGAATTCGTTGATTTTCAAATTGGTCTGTGCGAAGGACGAGAAAATAAGGCGTCGCCAGTTTCCAATGTCTTATTGTAAAGTGTATTTGAAGTTAACCCCTAAAATCACGAAGTCAAAGATTCTACTTGGTGAACAGTAGGGGAAAAAATAAAAGCAAAGTCACCTAGCCAACTTTAACATTGGCGAATAAGGATTATATAGATTCGTGTTTACAGGGTAGCCAATACCTAGATTCTTCATTTTTCATCGTAGCAATAATGATGATCTTTGGTGAATGCTTTTATGTTGGCATTAAAAGCGTGGTGTGTGTATAATTTGCAGCTGAAAATGAGAGCTCGACGCAACACGGAAGTGTCGTCTGCATAGAATAAAGATGAGGCAGACCGCCTATTCGTCTTCTGCGTATGTACCCAACATTGACCTACCCCAAACGAACACAACTGTCAGTCACATGGCCAACAGTGATGGACGTGTTTTGTTTTTATCTTAATTTTCAGAAGATAAGCCCCTTTATATGAATAAAATTCTGTTATCAATTTGAATTCAGTCAGACGGCATTACAGATTGGTTAGCAGAAGTATGCATACAGCCAAACTCAAATCCAATTGACTCCATCTTTGCTAGTCGTGTTGTCAGAAAAGCAGTTCAAATGTTGGGACACGGAGATTGGTTGTGCTCAGCCAGCGATATCGGTCTAAAGATGGGCTTACGATTAAAGACTGAATAATTAAGACTGCACTTAATAACTCGATAAGCACACGGAAAATGAACAATAAGAAAACTTGTTTATGATTGAATTAGCAACTGTTAAGTCTAACCAATCAGAATCGTAGAAGACGAAAGCAGCCGACGTAACCTACAAATATGGACAAGAGTGAAGATTATTTACATATATTTAAATATTTGTGGTTACTGCTTCTGTAAACGTGTTTTGAAAAACTCTTTTTATCTTATAGAAGGGTAAGCCGATGCCAAAATTGGGCATTTACATCAATGCATGTGAAGATATTAATTAAAGCGAATTCAATAACCTCTTTCAAGAAATAAAACATAACCATTAACTGTTCTTTAAATTACGAGGATATTGGTTCTCTATTAAAATAATTATTTGCGTACGGTTTTACAATACAACTTGAACTAAATCCAAGATGTAAATACAGTTTCGCGCCAACAATTATTGTCACTGGTCTCGATTTACTACTTCATCTTGACATGTACTTAACGATATCTTAAGTCACGCCAAGAAAGCATGCGACCCGTCAAGACTCGCGCACGCCAGTCTTAAACTAATACATTTGAACACGTTGATTAATATCTTAAGCACACGACACACTTATTCTGTTAAGTCAGTCGTAAACCCACTCTAATGCTCAGTTGCACAATTGTGGTTAGAAATCTATCCTAGATCGAATTCAACATTTTAACAGGAAACTGTTGCACCCTCTTCTAACATCTTTGGTTGGAAGCTTGAACCCGAATGGTGCAACCAAAGAATAAGAGGGTGCAACAGTTCTCTGTGAAAATCTTTAATCCGATATAGGATCGATTTCGAACCACGATGGGTGCGGTGCAATTGGGCGTTAGTCATCTCGCCTGTGTACTTGAGTTGCTCTGTGTCGGGGAAGACAAAGAGTGCAGCACTCTTGTCTGCAGTTTGTCCGCACAGTGGTGTGGTCGCAAGACGGTAGTCCCCGAGCCAGACAGTAACGGTAGCTACTGGCGACAGTCAACTAAAGCAGCACCGTTACCTTGCACCTGCTACGGACGCCCGCTCTTCTAAGCTCACGAGATGACCAGGGTTGAGGTTGACAAGCGGGATTGCAGTGTAACCCCACTCTCGCCACTAACGCCATCCGATGGATTGTTTATTTTACAACAGGATTATAAATGTTTGGTGACAGGAGTACTGACATTGGTTGGAAAATATAAAGATGGAGACTGCACATCACGTAAACAAACCCCGCACACTCCTTACTTTGCACGTGTGTTAATACATGTTGTAGTGTGTAACCAGCCCAAACTAGAAACTATACAAATACATTCCTTATATAGTCTATTCGTGGTTTCTCCACGTTTTTCAAATCACACCTTTGAAAAATCACCCCATGTATGGAGTATTTGGTTGTTTCTTAACTATGCCATGTACCCGTAGCGGTTTATACTTCTCTTAACATAACAAAAGGCTGTTCACGATAAAGTGAGCATGTTTGAAATCAACTTCATAAAAATGTCACTGCCCCTATATACCTGCATATACTTCGACGGGCGCCCGGTAAAGTTGGTAACTATGGATGGAAAGTAGCTCCAAATATTAACTTGTATACAAAGTGTTACGTAACCATTTACGATAATTTAAATTATTTATTTCGGTTTTTTTAATGCATCAGATGGGTAAAAATGAGTAGGTTTATAAAATTTTACTTTTCTAACAATTTCACATTTTTACTTGACCGACACATGAATAAAGTGATGTCCATGGCAATGTTCATTTTACATAAAGCGGAAGAATACAAAACGTGCATACAAGTAGATCTTGACGGGGCTTTCAAAAGTGCTCATTTTACTGTGAACAGCGTATACCTTATTTTTTTGTTAAATAAAACATTTTTTATATGTTACCATCCATAAATCATATTTTCAATTTAATTATAATTAATATGAATGAAAACGGCGAGAGAATAGGCGCGCTGGTAATACCTAGTAATAAATAGGTAAATATATAAATAAATAATAGGTAATAGCAAAAATATTACGCAGAGTGCGCATGAATGCGGTGCGTTGAATTTCTGGTGTAATTTTTTAGACTTGGTTTTTTAGACTCTGTTTGTATGAGGCGGAGTAATATCCTGGAAAAGTTGGGAGTAGCCGTGAATGGACTAAAACACATACTTCTACACTAATTGGCATTATCGAAGATCTTATTGCTTCTGAACCTAAAGCCTAGTTGACACGATAGTAGTAGCTATCACGATAGCGTGTGAGGGTCACTCACACGCTATTTAAAAAAAACATGATGTGATAGTTAACCTGAAAAGGAACATGTCCGATTTGGAACGTTGTGTAGCCAGGGTCGTAGCAGAAATGATAGCACTGAAGTGTAAAAAAAGTGACAAAGTGTGGCAAGGAGAGAAATTTTGGGTGCTTCAAACACACTAATTAAGGAATTAGCATCAGGAGACTCCAAAAGTTACATGCAAATTTTCTTCTAATTAATGAAAGAATGTTTGACATATTGGTAATTATCATTAAACGATGCTGGTATTTTCGTTAATTTCACATTGCAAACCACTATGTTATGTTTATTCATGTATTGTTTTATTTTTCGAGAAACGATGCTATGTAAAACGGCGACATATTGTTAAATCCGCAAAATATATTAACAGAAACAAAATAATTCTGAAATGTTACTGTCAAATTAAACACATGTACCAATTTGGGACTCGCGCTATCACGATAGTGGTGCCACACTGTTTACACCACGGAAGTACACGAAAGTTGCATGTTATGTCACGACAGTTACTATCAACTATCTAGCTCGAGCTGATATCGCGAAAATGCGACAGTAACTTACGCGCAGTTTACACAGCAATATTAAGGTAAGAGTAGCTCTCGCGACAGGAACTATCGCGCATTACGCTCATCGTGTAAACGCATCCTAAGATGCGGCATGTTCCCGTCAGCAGTTCGCGGCAACGTGACGTCAGCTCGCTAAGAATTTGTGCTGCAAATCACGTGCAGTTGATCCGCGAGATTTACCGGATATAGAATGACTTAAGATGTATAACAGACGGGCTTCTAGACGGGCAGCGGAACAACTAGTTTGCGTACTGCAGAGGAAGTTGAATACAGCCTAGATGATTGTCAGGCAGCTGATACTTTCATTAGGCTACACGTCGGCACGGTGTATTATGCCGCATCCATAAAAGAAGACAAACTATAAACGATTTGTGTCAGATCTTTGCATGCATGTCATATTATTCTGAGATTTCTTTCAGAAGCTTTGTCATTATTCTCGAAAACGCCGACGGTTATGGCTTGCAACAGGAGTATGTCCGTGTTATAACCGCATCGTGTACAATGCTGAAAGGACAATACGTTCTTCTTGTTAACTACAAATTTAGAAGCTACTATTGGAAACAGCGTGTCTTATTCTGTGGTGACAATACAGTCATCACGAATATTATTTTCAAACGTTTTGTCATTTGTAAGTTCTTACAGCGTTTTTGGAAGATCCTCTGAAGTTTAGTTGTGTACGTGGCACGTAGCTACGTAATCGTGCTTTTTGCGTAATGGAATTACCTAGTTATGTTTCTCTAGACCCCAGAGCGCACCGAAAGATATTTGTGCTTCAACTGAAGTATCTTAATATTTCGTAGCTCTTGAATATAGATATGAAAACTGTGACAAGTTATATCTCGCCACTATTTATGTTCTATTTGGCTCTGTATTGAAAATTTTCCTACAGTTTTCTCGTATCTAGTGTGTTGTAACACTTAAGCCTCTTTCGTTAGCCGTTTCTTTAGTTGACCATAAAAATAGTTGATTTAGGCTTAACAAATGTACGAAGAAAACGAAATAAATAAATGTTTGAAAATTTAAAGTGGCAAAGTTACTTTGAACCTATTACATAAAGAGACACTTCCGTGATAGCTACTATTGTGGTAGCTACTATCACCGTGTAAACGCTCTCCAACAGCAGTGCTTGGTCGCTCTTAAGGGGGCTGGGTAAGCTATGCTGAAGAGTGGAAGATATATGTAGAGTTAGGGATATTTTTTGGGCGAATGAAGTAAGTTAAAATGATGCAGTTTTCGGCAGTGTGTTTTAGAATGTTGAAGAATGGGCTGTTGTATATGATACGAATAAAAATCCTTTTATTTCTGTAAGAAAAAATCCTGGAAATGAAGCGGTTTTTGAAGTTTTTTTTGTAGAGTGTAGTACAGTAATCTAGCATAAATGGAACATATAGCCATACATGAGACTTGTATCTCACCATGATCTATAGTATGTTGCAACCAGAACATTGCTGGAGTAATAATTATTCTGTAAAACCCTTTTAAAAACACAAGAATTCATAAATTTCCCTCTACAACTGGACATCTATTTGTGGAGATGTGTAATTTCTATCCCCAGTACCTTGAGTGTTTGCGTGAGCAATCAGGAGAGTGATTAAGAAGTGGCAGGCCATGTTTCCAAGAACTTGTATTATGTTTAATAACTTTTAGGCTATTCGCGGAAAGTGGAGGAAATTTTTCTACACAAACATTTTCATCTGAATAGATGAAATATACTACATACATATAAGTATGTAGTATATTTTACCGCAATTAAAAATTAAGCCTTAGGGTTATCTAGTATTGATAATAAATCTTCCTTTTGAGAAGTTGACACAAAGTGCTGTCTTTACCATTACTAGTGTACCTGCTGTTTGTGCTAAATCAGGTTTCAAATATATGTACTGTTTCCAGTTTATTGCATAAAAATTAAAAACAATGAGAAATTATTTAAGTGTCTACATGTATTAAGAAGTTATATAACTTGGCCAGTATAGTTACCGCTACGCTGACTTGGAACTACGCAAAAAATGCGTTTTTTTAAAATAACATTTTATTTAATGTTTGGCCCGTTCTTAGGGATTCTTACACTTGCAACGAAACCATACTGTTCAAGCAAAGTTGATATTAAAAAAAGTAACGCCTTGTTATTGTTCCCACTTTAGACATGTCCGATAGAAAAAGCACAAGTTCTACGGTTACGATGTGGAAAGACTGGTGCTAACCGGAGCTGGCTGTAGCAGATGTACTGATATACCCTGACACTACAGCCTGGAGAGTGACGGGATATAATGGTTAGAAAAAAAAGTACTTCTAGAAATCCCCCGGCCAGCGAAAACGGCTACCAAGTTTTCCACACGAGAAAATCCAGGACGACCTCTCCGGGGATCGAACCCGGATTACATTGGTACTAGGCGAACTGTGAACAGCCGCGAATATGCCCGTCAATAACTTCTGCAACGAAACCGCAGAGGTTTGGAGACTTCCTTGACACTAATTGTTTTAGCGATTATCAGTATTATTGTTTACGTAACAGCCGTGAGTCCATTTTAGTAAGAAAAGTGATTGTTTGGAACACAACCCCAATGTTACAGAGCTAAAACTCAGTTTTTCACACCTAGGCCTATATATAATTTGTAATGTCTGGGCATTAGTGGACATGTACGTGACTGTAAATGTGCAGGAGATAACAAATCACACTGTGGTTTGTTTTTTTAGTCACAGAATGATTAAAAATTCGTATTACAACGCACTAGGGTTGGTAGTACATGACCAGTGGAATAACAATTTGCTAATAAACATGGGGTCGAAAACACGTCCTTACGTTGCTACAGGGCGTCAAAGTATGTTGGTAGACTACCCGCAGTAAACGTGATCTGCGCTGACCTTGCAATTAATGCCGTACAGCAGTTGGTCACAAAGTTAAAGAAACTGTTCCGATTGGTGGCCACCTTCACGGATGCACAAGAGAACGACTGAGCATGCTGTCTTCAGTCGCCGTTATGAAGTTTTGAGGAGCCTGAACGTGAGCGGCAGCGGCATGGATGCGAGCGATGAGGCTCGTAAATGAATCCACGGGAGTCTCGTACACTAGCCATTTCATGTAACCCAAAGATAAAAGTCCATCTTGGTGAGATCAGCGGAACGTGGTACTGGCCCACCCCGTCCAATCCAAAGATGTCCAAATGTGTCACTGAGAAACTCGCGCACCGCCAGTGTGAAATGGGTTGATGCCCCATCATGTTGGAACCACATGTGGCGGCGGATACCCACAAGTACCTCTTCCATAAGTTGAATTTTAATTGAGTGATTATTATATGTTATCTTTTAATTGTGCCATTTAATGGTTACTGCCAGTGTGACGTGTTTTTTTTTAATGCGTAATGTAGACAATATTTTGACCTGCTGTCAGACTTCGTTTAGGTACCTTTTTTGCATCACATGTTATTAACTTTTGAAATACCCATAATATTTCAAAGTAATGTAATATTTTGTACATTCTGGAGGGGCTATCTGTAATGGTACAGACTGGCTCTGTTTACTATTGCATAATGGCTATCCTGATATCAATATTTTTATTTTCATTCATTGTTTTGTTGGAAAGTATAAGAGAAAAAGTTTACATATTTTTTTGAGATAACGTAAACTATTAATTCTGATTATACTTCATATGTTAATACAGAATTAAATTATTACCTGTGTTATGTATCAGATGTTTTTAAATTTAAAATATAATTTTTCACTATGTCTGTAGGAACAACATATAAATAAGTTAGGTGATTTGTTCATTGAAATACCCTTCGTGATCATGTCATAATATTCTCTAGGTATTTTTGTGCAGTTTAGCTTTCCAAGGAGTAATCATAAAAACATGTGTTAATCGGTGATAAGGAAATGAGGTGATAGAACAATCGCTTTGAAGACAAAGGAATGAAGATTCCGGTTTCTGACATGGCGGTTCGTTACCTGCACCGTGTGGGGTGATTACCGTACGAGGAGAGGCTCCTCCGCGACTTCTTCGGGAACTACAGCTGTTCGTTTGGAGTTCTGTGCGGAGATGACTTTAATATATGCCGCTAAAGTTGTGCGACAGCTATCTCAGAACGACGCCCTGACTTCAAGTAAGATCTAATCTGGTATTGATAGTCTATCCACGCAGGATATTACATGAGACATGTTTATTTGTGAAGATTACAGAACTGATAATTGAAATAGCAAAATTGTACCACATGTATTTTAATTTTCTACACGTAACTAATTTGGCTTCCTTCATAAAAACCCAGAAGTCCCGAAAAAACTCGTTGCATAAAATGTGCAAATCTTTTAATGATTTTAAGTGTGAAGACAGTAACTGAAAAATTGTGCATTTAACAGAAGTTCAAGAACTGCAAGTAAAATCAATCAGTGCTCACGTAGTTCCTATTGCTGTTACACATTTTGAGACGATAGTAAATTCAGTAAATTCTTTTATCAAATTATGTATTCTGACAGTAGTTTTCTGAATAGTGTTCAAGTATTTTTTAAAAATATTAATATAAGTATTTTTGATGATATGTCAAGGTTCCTTGTCTTGTCTCTTATTTTCTCAATTTAAGTGTAATCTTGTGAAATGCAAATTCTTGCTTTGTGTAGTGTAGAAACTATGTTTGAAAGGGTTATTTATTTTACCCTGATAATATGTTAATGTGTGACGCCTCTCAACACACAATTATTCCATTCTTTTATTCAAATGAATTTACATGTAGTACATTTTTGAAACCAATCCTTAATATTTGTCTTTATCTAAGAATAAAGACTGGCGCCTGGACGTGGTAATATTTGCGTAGGGAAAATAAAACATTTTCCTACCCACTTTTATAATTTAGTAATCTGTAGGAATTTCCCCTACAGTGTTGACTATTACCATAACACAGATAACATATAAGCATAGTTCTTTATTACAAAATATTTCGTTGTAAATACTTGCACAGCACAAACATTAATATTGTGTTGCTCCTCGTTGATTTCCTGGGTTATTTCATATACCGCTTGCAGAGCAGTGAAAGCAGCTTTAACAGGACTGTATAAAAATTAAGAAAAAATAATACCCATTATACTTTTAAGATTCATATTTTATGTTTTCTGGTATGAGCTTTGTTTGACAAATGCGGCTACCTGACAGATATTTTTCCTGATAAGTCATCTTCACGACAGCTCTCAACACAACACGGATTATTTGGGTCTAGTAAGTGCGAGACTGTAGTTGGTAGTTTCTAATTAGTTTTGCACCGGAAAGTAATATATTAGTTTTATTTTATATTTCATGCGAAACATTAACCACATTTCAATGAATTAAATGCATCAAAAATAGTGGTTTCTTACGCTCCTGCAACTTTATCATACGATTCCAAAAAAAAAAAAAAAGTAGTTATTTTATGAGCAACTCAATTTGGTGGAGAATGGGTAATTAAATATGTTGTAATTTTGTTTAACTGTCATTTATAACTTTGTTAACCAATCAACTTGTACAAACCGAGCAAACATTATGGACAGCTGCCCAATCACGTTTTGGTTTATAGTTTACATTTCTGCCAGTGGCGTCTCGTTAGGGCAAGCAAGACAAGCAGTGCTTGCCCAGAGTTTCCTGACAATGTTATATTTATAATAAGTATTAAATTCTAACTTATATTTACTTTAAGGTAACTTTTCACTTATGCGGTACACATTCTACTCAGGAAACAATACTGTACATTATAAGAAAACAACTCGTTGGCCAGCAAAACCAAGACGTTTGGAAGTGCTGTAAGTAATGCTTTCAGCAGGTAGGCGGTCGCAATGGTTTCCCGGCCGATGGAGGAGAGGAAGGGTAGGAAGACCGCCCGGTGAGGGGCGGTGGCTTATGGCTGCGTTAACCTGTGTTCGAAGCTACGAAGTTGCGCCGGGACGTGCAGGGCGTCCTGACCTCTGGGCTATGTGTTCTTTGCGGTCTGGTGAGGGAAACTTCCTCAGCCCGCAGAGAGATACAATTGCTGCAACCGTATGGGTGGTATAAGGGTCTGAGCACACCCCCCGCTCTGAGCTTCGGCAATGATGAGAGAGAGAGAAGCTACGATGGTAGGGCTTTCTTCACCGAACAGAAGCGGACAGCCGAAGCTGGCCTAGCCGCAGACAGTTGGCGTGGTGTAGTTGATCGATGCGTGGGCACGTTCGCGTGCACAACGCGAATCGTATTGTTTTTATTTAATTTAGTTTGGTTGCTGAGAATGTTATACATATTCGTGCGTGATGTATACCCTAAAGAAAATTATAAAATTGCCATGTAAGACTGAGAACCGAGTAGATAGAGTGAGTGTAGCAGAAACACGTGGATGTAAGTGTGGTGTGTGTGGATTACGAGTGAAGCATTTTTCCAGCAGTGCTTTCACTTTTTTTCAGGAAAGATGTGCCAATAAAAGAGGGTAGGCTGACACCTGAAATTACGATTACGACAACACGCAAGAAAGGTAATTTTGTACGTCATTTCCAAAAAAAAATGTTTTATCATAAACACTCGTGGTTAGCTGGATGTAACAGCCTAAACAAACTGTCTTGCTGGCCATGTTTATTTTTTTCAAAGGCTGTTAACACTTGAACTGCAACTAGGTATTGTGACCTTAACAATCTGTGTAATGATGTTCAAAAACACAAGTGTTCTGAAGTTCACATAAATTCATTTTTGTCTCTTAAAGAATTTGGTAAAAATAGAGTTGATTTTGGTCTAGATAGATCCAAACAATTAAGTACACGACGACATAACGAAAAAGTTAAAAGAAACAGAGAAATTTTGAAGCGTTTAATAGATGTTTGTTTCTTGGGTGTACAGGAACTGTCTTTCCGTGGTCATGATGAGACAAAAGAACCAGAAAACAGTGGCAATTACGTTGAGTTACTTTCTTTAATTGCAATTTATGATCCAGTATTGTCACAGCACCTTGAGACGTCCACAGTATTTTCTGGTCTCTCATACAATATCCAGAACGACATAGTAAAATCCATTCAAAATATTGTGTTAGCTGAAATTAAAAATGAAATTGAAAAATCAGTTTTCGTTTCAATTTTACTTGACGAGACGTCGGACTGTGCCAAATGTTCTCAGTTGTACAATGTTTTTAGATTCGTAAAGTGTGATGGACAGATTAATGAACGGTTTTATGAATTCACTGATGTTAGCTGTGATAGGTCTGCGGGAGCCATAGCAAGTCATGCAATTGAATTTGTTACGACAACTAACTCTGGCAGTAAACTTGTCGCGCAGTCTTATTATAGAGCTGCAGTAATGGCGGGAGATTTGAATGGTGTACAGAAACTGGCAAGTGACAAATTTTCCCGTGTATTGTTTGTACATTGCGCAGCACATGTTTTGAAACTTGTCTTAACCCAGTCCGTAAATAACATAAAGTGTAGTGTGTTTTTCAGTACCCTTTCTGGCCTGTCTGCTTTTTTTTTTTCCGCACTCTTCTAAGCGGGTGTAGCATTGCTAGATAATATAGTTGGGAAACGGCTTCCAGGTGTTGCGCCAACAAGATGGAATTATAATGACAGACTTGTTCAATGTGCATTCAACAATCGGGATTCCCTCTTAGAAATGTTTTCCGCATTAACGGAAAATCCACAGGAATAGGATAGTGACACTATTTCTTCAGCAAAAGGTTTCATCAGTTTTCTAGAAACTTTTGAGAATGTGTTTTTCCTAGTTTTGTTTTTCTAAGTTTTTTTGATAGCACTGGACACCTATACAATGTAATGCAGACCAAACAACGGAACATCAGTTTCTGTATTCAGGAGATACAGGAAACGAAAGTATTTCTATGTAAACTCAGACACGATTTTGAAAATGTTTTCTCCGACACGCTTAAATTTGGTCTGAAACCAGAAGAAAAAAACGTCGGAAATGCAAAGACGTAGTAGACTCAAAGCGAGAGTATTCCAGGCTACACGCCAAAATATTGGACAACATTGTAACACAAATAGAAACACGTTTCGAAAACATGAACAAATTAAGATTTTTAGAACTTGTAAATGCTACAAAATTCCAGGAGTTTCCTCATAGTTTTCCTGAGGTCCAGTTGAAATCCCTAATCGAATACTATGGCAGTTACTTTGACCTTGATAAGCTTCGGTCTGAACCAAAAGTTGTTTATAGTCGAGATGGCATGAAAACCAGAAGTGTTCAAAATTTTCTTAAATACATTCATGAAAATGATTTGCAAAGATGATCTCCCACAGTTCCATAAATTCTGTACGTTAGTGGCAATAATACCATGTACAGTGTCATCTGTGGAGCGTTCTTTTTCAACACTAAAACTAATAAAGACATACTCACGGAACACAATGGGGCAAAATAGACTCTCTGGTCTTGCCATTGAAAAGAAACTTTTGTCAAAAATGAAACTCGCCGTCGATTTTTACGAATTCGTAAAATTCGGAATTCGTGGAATATATATATATATATATATATATATTGAATTTGTGTACAAAAATTAGCGTTGTTCGTTGTTTCACATCCCCTACTACGCCCTCTACAGTGTACGAACAACTCAAATACTTGTGAAGAGCGTATACTGCTTTGAGCGACTTGGTAGTGATTCAAACAGCCGGGATGTTGCGCATCGTAGGCGAGTTTGTAAAAATTTCTGTAAAAATATTCATTCAAATTTGTCATTTACTCTTTGTGTAATATACTTTTACGTTAAAACATTAATTTACTGCATATTAATTGTGACGTGAATGTTTGCAGATATAATTATAAGTGTAATCTGTGCTCATTTACCAGAAATGTTAATGCAATGCTATAATATTTTATCTAACTCCGTACCGGTGATGAATCCTTGTAAACTCTCGATTTCAGTATATATGGTAGAAAATTAAAATTAAGCATAATGAAAGTGATGTTTATAATATGGTCGTAATCACGAGTTTGAGGCTATTTTAATCAAATCGTTTTCTAATGTGATTATGGCATGTGCTATATCTGTACAATCAGTTACGTGGGACACTGATCAGACTGGAAAAACGCGTGTACGCATTAGTTTACGTGCACATTTCAAAGCTGATGTAAATATTTGCTCTATAAGTACAATAAAACTATGTAAAGTCTATTTAAGGTAAAATGAGCACTTTTGAAAGCCCTGAATGAAATCATCTTGCATGCAAGTTGTGTAGTCTTCCCCCTTATGTAACATTAACATTGCCGTGGACCTCATTTCACTGTTCATGCGTCGGTCAAATGAAAAAGCTTTTCGTGACATATTTTCCTGTAGCTATTTGGTGATGTGGCCTGTGGGATGTGTGTTGTTTAATCTAGGCGTATTACGTCTGTATCGGGTTGCGAGACAACCTTTGTGGCGCGAACTATCGCTCTGGGTGACAATGTTCAGTACACTGATTAGTAATTCAAGGACATTAGGGTATCGTAAACACTTGTTACACCCGTGGTCTGTCTTCGCACACACACCGCATGATCTGCTCATATGTCCCTATATCTTCGCAACTGTGCTGCAGCTGGTTAAAATGTAATCATCGGTTTATTTTTGGTGAAAGACAGCTGCACGATATAAACGGCAACTTACACGGGCGCAAGGATAATGGTAAATATGTTTTCAGCTCGGCTGTTATGACTTCGGTTACCCTCCCGCTCGGGTTCCCTCCCTCCTGTAGGCTATCACTGAACACATCCCGTTCTGTGCTACCTTCCATTTTATGTTAAAAATACTAATATTTTTACAAGCAGTGTATTTTATATTGAGGTACAAAAAGTGTTTAAATGGCACCATTTTGCACTTTGAAATCCTAATTTTCCCGGGGGAGGGGGGGACCCCCGGACAGCCCCCCCCTTAATTGGGGAGATCGTCACTACTGCCCCTTGCACGCAGTAGCTTGCCCATGAAATTAAAACGCGCGCCGCCACTGATTTCTGCCCCCCGACTTTTGCAGCCTATTCTATACCAGAGCACGACAGCGCTATAGTTTTGCGCAAACGAGCTTGTTGTTAACTGACCTGATGTTTGACTTTAGACACAATTGTGGTTTCGGAAAACTTTACATTAGTGTGTACTTCCCTCCCCCCTCTCCGTGAGTTATGGACAGTAAAAGCGGCTCAAACCCCAGTAGAGACCGTTATTTTACTTTTTTTTTAAATGGAAATACTCTAATTTCTTTTTGTGCATGTTCGCCGATTGGGCTGGCCCGCGCAGAGCCCCGACCTCAACCCTATAGAACATATTTGGGACTAATTGGATCGCCCGGTGAGGGCTCGTCAGGCGCGGCCAAAATCCATTGCTCAACTCGTGGAATGGTTGCAAGAGAAATGGCGACGAATCCCCGTGGATGTCCTGCAAACACTCTTAGAGAGCATGCCAGACAGGGTGGCTGCTGTTATAGCCGCAAGAGGTGGCCCTACGAGATTCTAACGGCTTATAGTCGAGGTCTGCACGTGCAATTTTATTTTTTGACGCTCTTCCTTTTGAAAATCGCCAACTTTTTTCTGCGGCATTGTACATAAAAACTAAATGTTTAGTTCATCAATGAAACATCTTGGAATTTGCAGGGCATGCAGTCTTCGCTACAACAGAATTGTAGTGTAAGGAAAGAGTCCATTATCGACAGGGCCATTTTCTCTTGCTCCTTGCACCACTATCTTACGTGCACGTATTGTGTCTCACACGGCTCGCCCTTGGACTCATAGTGGAAGATTGGCGTAACAACCATGCAAGGAAATACACAAATGTAAAGCTAGTTTGGCAGTTCGCCCTGTCGTACCCAGCAGCCTTAATAGCGCGGAACCAGGTGTGTTGGCGTCAAGGTCGCGCGCGGCAAATCAGCTGACCCGGGGCGAGGCTGCTGGCCCACTGTGCTGTGTGCATGCCAGCCACTAGGCCCGCGGCCTGTGTAAGCCACCAAAGCGAGGATTAACCTTTCTGGCGTAACGGCACAAAAAGGGGAGGGCGTACTATTAATCTCATAAATACCGTAAACTTGGCATCTGCTGGGGTAATTTTGCACCACTCAAAATCTTCGTTTTGATTCAGTTTGGCAAACAAACTGAGAACTGTAACCAAATATTTATAGTTTTTAATGTTGCCTACCCAGGTAACGTTCCTGCCCTTCCAGTATATGTATGGCGCCTAAACAAATATTTTATGTGGTGGTGCAATGTTACCTCAGCTTCGGACTACGGCTTTCGCCTGGTCAACTAGCTGTTTCACTGGTGTGTTGGCTCACATGCTGGGAGTTTCACTACTGGGACCGTGCGTTCCCAACTCCGCTCCCCCAGTTTTCCAGGAAAATGTGACTTGTTACTTCTCCGCATTCCTGGTCTTTCGCTGGATTCATGGTAACCACCTAGACAGCTTAGTGCTTTAAATCACCGTTTTAATTTAACGTTCTACCTTTTTAATATTTCTATTTTGTAATTGTAATATTTTGTTTCGTAAGCACACGAACAACATAATTTAATTTTCATTGAAATTCTAAAGCATGTGTTTTATATTTAAATTAATGTGCGGGTACCCTTATTCCTAGTATTATTTTTACTCTGCTAGCAGAATATGAGCTCATTGGTTATTTTACTATCGTTTAATGTTCTGATATTGGCCAACTATCTATACTTGACAATGGACTGCTGTCTGTAAATCACAACAAATGTTAAAGTTGCCATAACCCCCCTCTTCACGGATGGCGCTTCTAACTAGCTCGGAAAAAGTGAGTCCAATCTGTTGATCTGCGAAAAGAACACACTTCAGACGAGAGCTGTGAGTTCTTTCAACACCTCACGTACATTAAAAACACAATTTCATAGTACTAAAAGAAAAGGCAAAAAAACCGCTTTTTCAAACCGTCGTATCTCAGTATGCGAGTATCGGAAACAAACAAGTGAGGGCACTGTATTGAAACTTGTTCGAACTTTTCCACCAATAAAATAGTAAGGTAAGGTGACCAGACGTCCCGATTTTTTCGGGACAGTCCCGAATTTTTTAGAGTCATCGTCCCGGTTGTTTGTTCCGAATGTTGGGAACTGACAGTGTTGACTCGTGTTGTAGCCGTTTTTGGGTGGATTTGTTGAAAAAAATTCATTACTTTTGTAAGATATGACGAGGTAAAATAGTTAATGTAACTCAATTTTTTGATAGAAGTAAAATCCAAAGAATGTCATTGTTTTTATTTAGTTTCTTTAATCACTATATCATACGCCTTACGATAAATATGTGAAAAAAAAACAATGGTATTCACACTTTTTTTTTTTTTTTTTTTTAGCAAAACACCCCCCTGTAAACAGTCCACCCTCCCCCCCACACATACGCACTCTCTCTCCCTCCCCCCCCCACTACTCGCCCCTTTCCACTACTGACCATTTATGAGCCAAAACGAGCGTCCCGAATTCGGGTCAGAAAAATATGATCACCTTATGGTAAGTTCACCGCTGAAAGTCCCATAGGTACATGCCAGTTCAGAGCTTTGCGCTTAGCGGCGATGGCGCACTTGACGCGCGTGGCAGTGTCGCCCTTATCACTTCGGCGCTTCTCGGCCTCGGACGCTGAAAAAAAGCTCCTGTTAGGCGGGGGCCTCAAGGCAGGCGGCGCGGCGGTGTGAAATTACAAAATTTTCGACTTGACTTGAAACTCAAGTTCTGCAGAAACTCAAGTTCTGCAGAAAAACGAAATCACTGGTGAAAGTTTTCTAAAAGCCAGCCATGACGTAACGTATTTAGAGAGCAGAAAATATTACATGAAATAAAATAATTCTAAGATAGCGCGCCGAGAAACAGTTACAGGCTGTTCACGGTAAAATGGGCACTTTTGAAAGCCCTGCTTAAGATCTACTTGTATGCACGTTGTGTATTTTGCCGCCTTATGTAAAATGTAATATTGTCCTGGGTCTCATTACTGTATTCATGCGTCGGTCAAATGAAACCGTGTAATTATTCGAAAAGAAAATATTTCACAAATATGCTCCTTCTTGTGCTTTGATGCATAAAAAAAAAAACAGGAAGCGAAAAGAATAATTTGAGTTAACACAGATCGTTACTTGACATTTTTTATTCACCGTTAAGATATGAAACTACTTTCCATCCATCGTTACCAACTTTACTGGGAACATGTAACTCAGTTTACCTGTTAAAATATACAAAGTTAGGAGCAGTGACTTCTTTTTAGGTTTAGTTTCAAAAGTGCTCACTTTATTGTGAACAACGTTCACCCCTATTAACAGTCTCAAAGATTTCTGTTCTAGAAAATATATAAAACATGAGTAATTTCCGAAAGTAGGACGCATTCCACAGAGAACGTGCCTTGGGCGGCTCGCAGACTGATGTAGCACACACACTTGGACATAACGCGGCAGTAATTGATTTAGCGAAATGTCGCGATATTATGCCAGGCAGATTACAGGCGTCTTACACACTGAAATACTGCTAAACTTAAAACTGGAACGAGTTACGCAGAAAATATCCAAACCATAAAACTGTTAATAATTTCACTGTAACGTAAGAGAAACGACCAACTTTCAGAGTTTCGAGGGTGATATGACTTCTGAACCAACCCACATTTAAACTTTTACTATGAAACAATTTTGCAAGTAAATTATTTCATGTCGGTCGGTTCTATATGAATGATTCATGGGACATAAGGTGGCGTATTTGTGTTTGGATGGTATCTTAAATTTTAATGGCAGTAAAAACAACGGAGCATAAGCAAAACGATATAATTTCTCGTACTATGAGAGCAAATATTTAACCAGAGTGATATATTTCGGCCGAGCTGTTTCTGAAGTCGCAGATTTCTATAAGTTATTGCAGAGCATGATATCATGCGAATTAAATGCACTAAAATGGCAAAATAGTTGTGCACGAAGTTGGCAATAAACTGTTACTAAGATTGTCATTTCTCTCTCTTAAATTGACTCGTGTTTGCACCAGAAGAATAATTTTAATTCCGGAGTGTTTATTGTTGAAGTACATACGAACGTACGTAAGTAAAACTTGCAACATCTGTTGCAATCTTGCAATAACACACTGACGGGAGTAGGTTGGAATAAAAATGAATATAGAAAAGAAGAGCTGATGTCCCTTGAATGTGACTGATACTACGTCTACCTTCACGCTATGTTTAAGCTGGGTCAACTTCTTTAACTTTACGTCGCTCTTAATTCAGTGTTAATACACTATCTACCAAAAAGTAATTGGGCACTCCTGAAGATAGATAATTCAGTACGTCAGTTGACTTGTTCCACGGTCTTCGGCGTAGGACCACTGGTGTTTGTCCGTGGTAGCCTGAACACAGGGGCCTATTGTAACATTCTAGATAGTGAAATGCACCCAACATTATGGCGTTTTTGCGGAATGGACCCGTGTTACTTACAGGTGCCATGTTTCAAGAGCTATTATGCAGTGGTACGCCGACAACAATGTTCGCCGATTGGACTGGCCCGCCCAGAGCCCCGTCCTCAACCCTATAGAATATCTTTGGGACGAATTGGATCGCCGGGCGAGGGCTCGTCAGGCGTGGCCAAAATCCATTGCTCAACTCGTGGAATGGTTGCAAGAGGAATGGTGACGAATCCCTGTGGATGTCCTGCAAACACTCGTAGAGAGTATGCCAGACAGGGTGGCTGCTGTTATAGCCGCAAGAGGTGGCCCTAAGAGATTCTAATTGGGTGACAACCACCGAGCAAACATTGTGGACAGCTGCACAATTATTTTAAGTAAATAGTGTACATTTCTGCCCGACCTTTGCAGCCTATACTGTACCTGAACACGACAGCGCATAGTTAACGCAACGAGCTTGATGTTAAATTACTTTATATTTGACTTTAGACACAAGTGTGGTTTCAGATAACTTTAAATTAGTATGTACTCCCCCCTCCCCCCTGAGTTATGGACAGTAAAAGCGGCTCAAAACCAGTAGAGACCGTTTGTAAAAACCACTGGTTCTTTCCAAATGTTCCTGATATTACAATAAGTAGATATTCTGCGACTAACTCGTGAGCAGCAATACTTTAAAAGGTAAGTCTTCTGACCCTCGGTGATCCTTCGGCTTATAGTCGGGGGCCTGCAAGTGAAACTGAATTTTATTTTGCTTTATTATGGAAAAAGTAATAAAATTATCATGCTACAGCTGTGCAACTTTTTATCTGCAAATTTAGTTGTAAACTAAACTTGAGATGGTAACCATTTGTATAGTGGGCAGTAGATAGGGTGCACGCATGAAAATGTACTTCACACCTTAACCTTCCTTTGCGTACTTGAATATTTTAATGCACATTGTGTACGTAACGTAACTCCATACGTCTTGACAGTTGCACTGGCGTACGATTGTCAGCAGTTGGTTTACATTTGAATTTATAATAGACCCACCATTTTATAAGATACATTGACAAACTACAATCTATTCTAATTCCATTAAAACTAGGTTAGAGAATGTTTACAAACAGTTCAAAGCACTTACTTACATATGTAAACAGTGCTCTAACCTCAGATCCTATAAACGTTATTTTTCGATCGTGGTATTGATAGTATAGCAGTGCAATGATTGAACACGTAGAGTGGCTATGCGCAGCTGGAACGAGCACACTACCCCATTTTTCCTCTACACAGCAAACCGTGAGGTAAGCCTACACTGTAAAAAAATTGAGGTAAAATTCCGCTACATGTAAGGTAAAATTACCTTTTGTATGTAGAGTAAATTTACATAACAAGTAATATAATATGTTCTAATCATAAGGGAAAAGTACCTGACAAAAGTTGGGATAAAACACATACAAGTAAGGGAAACCTAACTATATTGTATAACAAAATTATATTTAAAAGTATCCAGGAGCATTAGCAAGTGTTAATTTTTTATCACCTATATCCGCTGACGAATAACAACCGAAACCTCAACATTAAAATACTTTACACTTGCTGGTGGGCGGGCGCGAATCATGGTCCTCTTATAGTTGGTTCCTAGTTGGAAATGGCTTATTAACATTTCCCGGTGTTATGCCTGAATGCTTATCGGGAGACGACTTACAAACTAACTTATGACGTAACTCTAACTAAGCCTTACCTAGGATTCGAACCCAGAGAATTCATCGCAGACCGACTGTGCCACGGGAGGTCGGCCGGCCGGCTCGCTGTTGATTGGGCAATTCTCAGATAAACCGGCATAAAAATAACCTGTCGCCAACTACATATACGGGATGTCCTATAAAGTCACACTTTCGGATTTGGCAAGAAAATGCGAGAAAATATCAGCATAGATCCTGGAAAAGATGGTTTAATATACACTGAAAACAGCTAGACTTTAACTTGGCTCGACGAGGTACAACAGCCACTTAACTGGATTCCATATTCCCACCATTGGTATCTCTGCAAAGCTCAAATCGCATAGCGGCTTCAAGGAATGTATTATCTAATATCGGCGGTGTAATCTGTGCAGCTACCTGGCTGAATATCATCCCTCAACACTTGCAAATTATAGTGTTTCTTTCGATGCACATGGCAGTGTTACAAATCCCCCGGGAAAGAAATCAAATCGAATTAAAACCGGAGGACTTCGGTACCCAGGGTCTGTCAACACCCCGCCCAATCCAGCGGTCAGTAAATTGGTCATTGGGGTAGTCATGGTCAATAATTGCATAGTGACATGGTGCTCCATAGTGCTGAAACACACCATCATGAATGAAAGGGCTGTTTACGGTAATGTAAGCACACGCCTATTCTGTTATTGATTATAAATTAAATATTATAATAAATTATAAGTAAAAATTAAATTTAACCAAAAATACCCTGAACAAAATATATTTTTTTTGGCCGCCAAAAAAATTTCAGTGTAGGATTGTGTTATGTTAACATAAGTATAAAACGTTTGTGGTAGGATATATTAAGGAAACAACCACAAACGTCATACATGGGGTGATTTTTGAAAGGTTTGATTCAATAAATGGGAAGTTACTGCGAATGGATAACAAGGGTGTATTCATCCGAGGTGAAACTTGACTCGCAGCGACGTGAGCCCGTGTAACTACGCAATGGCGTAATGAGGACGACTGCTCAGTGCAGAGGAAAGGCAGGGGCTGGCAGAGGGTTTCCACGGAACGGACCGTACCCAGTCCCGAGCCCTCAATTACTTCCGACATGGATTTGGCCTCGATTACACGGGATGCAGGACTACTTCACTAAAACAAGTTCAGCCATTGAAGAGGTTACATTACCTTCGAACGAGTTCCGATCGCAGTTGTTTCTCGTTCAAAAGTGAACAGTTTTCATAAGTCGTTTCTAACGACTTCTCTGCTGCGCTCCTATTGGCTGCTTCCAAGTAAACAAGCAGTGTAATAAATATTGCTGAATTTGGCGGGAATTCCTGCACTTGTTGAATTAACTTAAGTTTAAGGTTGACTGTACAAATACCCACCCATTATGGCAATTACAGTAAAATTGTAGGTTTCACAAGAATTAAAAAGGTCAATAGTTATAAGTGTTGGAGGCTATTGTAATTAAATATCACACATTTTAAGTTTCATGTTTGTTAAGGTTCGAATTTCCATTGATTTAATTCTGTTTTGGGCGTGTAACCGCGAAAACATGTTCTGTTGTAAACTTGTTCAGACATGGCTACCGAATGTATTTAGCTGAATGTGTTTAACAGCACTCGTGTAACCCCGGCCTTAGTATTCAAAATCAGACCGACACATCTTAAGAGTACCAGGACGGGAAATGCGATGTAACGCTGGTAGGGTGATCAATCCCGACTCTGTACCTTCGTGACTAACAACACGATTGAAATAGACGTGTTCTCGTCAGATCGGGTATACACTGTGGTAGCACAACCTTGAGTTGGTGTGCGATGGGCAGGTGAGGGCCCGCGGCGACCGGCGGCAATTTTGGGCGTAGGAAAAACAAAATCCGGGCAGTATAGCTCGCGACTCCGATGTGATACCGCGCTGATTTTGGTATCAAACGAAATACCTCGTACGAATCTGTCGATTTAAGACATTAAAGACAAGTATAGATTTCGTTCTCGGCAAGGGCCGCGGTGGTGTAATGGTCGGACTACTCACCTCTCACGTAGGCGAACCGGGTGTTCGATTCCTGGCGGGTCGCTCCTAGATTTTCTTATTTGGGAATCGTGCCGGACGATGCCGTTAGTCTGCGGGTTTTCTCGGGGATCTCCCGTTTGCCCCGCCCTGCTCATTGTTCACCACACTTCATCCTCATCGGCACTCAAGACCTCGATGTTAAGAGCCGCCCGAATCTCTCCACTCAACTTATCCGCATAACCCAAAGAAAATATTACCCGCTAACGCAAACTTATCACGTAAAACAAACGGTCGTGTCCCCCAAAGCAGCCAGGTCTCCTTTTCTTACTATTGCATATTAACTTGTGCGAAGTAAAAGTGGCTCACGCGATGAAAAACTGAGTATTAAGCAGCATAACTTAGGAAGTTCCCCATCGTCTTTGTTGAAATAAAACTATGTATGTTCAACTAAGCTGATAATTCTGAACTGTCTGTGTTTCACATCTGCGAAAATCACAGTAGAAATATTAATTCCATATTTTAAGTTCTACTGATTACAGAGGAGCATCGTACATTTAAATGAACACACAATTTTTGTTTTCAAATACCGTACTTTCATGATTTATTTTTGTTGGTCTACTTCTAAAAACGATCGTCGACTACAAAAATACTATTAAATAAGAATCTCCATCTATTTTTATTTTTAATGACACATTGTAAAATGTTTTTCTATTGGTCCAACTTGCAGTAGAATCATTGTCAATCAATTAGTTGGAACCTATTTCCTACTGCTTATTTATTACTTCCTGCGCCCTTAGTTTCTTGATTCCGTAAACCCCTTAGATCAGGGTAAGACTTAGTTATAGGCTGTTCATGGTAAAATGAGCACTTTTGAAAGCCCTGCTTAAGATCTACTTGTATGTACGTTGTGCATTCTTCCGCTTTATGAAAATTAACATTTGCATGGGTCTCATAACTTTAATCATGCGTAGGTCAAGTAAAACTGTGAAATTACTATAAAAGTAAATATTTTACAAATCTGCTAATTTTTACACTTCGATGCACTTAAAAAAACTGGAAGCGGAAGAAATAGTTCAAGTGATAAAAATTGTTACCTTGCATGCTTTATTCGACGTTAATATATGCAACTACTTTCCATCCATCGTTACTAATTTTATTGGGCGCATGTTAGTCAGTGCGCTCGTTAAAATATAAAAATATATACAGGTAGGGGCAGTAACTTTTCTGTAAGGTTAATTTCAAAAGCGCTAACTTTTTCATGAACAGCCTTTAGTAAACTGGCATTCAAGAGCGGTACATTCGTGCTGAGGGAGAACTCTGAACGAGTTGCGGGTGAAGAGGTGCCTTGGAGCGACATGTGAAGAATGGCCGAGTGGAGAACTCGAGGTGTGTAGGTGCCAGATGGCCTGTGGTCGGACAATGCACGGAGCAGGAGTTTGTGGTAACCTTGGGCGGCGTGCTGACCGCACAGGGCGACATGTGGCCAGCGGGCGGCTACCACACCGCACTCTGGGTTATGTACCACAGGCCCAATAGTCTACCTATAGTCCATTCCCGACTGGAAGAGACTTTCTCGGAGCCCTGCTAAAGATCTACTTGCAGGCCCGTTCCGTATCCTTCTGCTAAATGTAAACAAACATTGCCATTTGACTGCCATGTAGCATCTGTCAAAATCAATGTTTACATTCCATTGTGTGTACATGTGTTCGTATACTTTCGCTACACCTAAACATAAACATAGAAATGTTGTTCTACTTTTATACCTGTCAAATGCGTTATTTACTGTTTACAGCTTTTAAAAAGTCATGTTCCAAATACCATTCTGTACGAATATTCACAGTTTAGGCCTATAACATTATTTAGGTCAGCTTCAATGACGTTTTAAAAATGCCTGAATTGGCGATAATTCTTACGGTTATTTTACATTGTTTAAATGTTTCACGACATAGCACATTACACGTAATGCACGGTAATATTTTGCTACGACTGTGTTTGACACTGTTACAACTGCGGGGTAAAGAACTGTAGTATTTAACTCTTGTTATTGATATGTGCTCGATTATTTCTTTAAAAGTACGGCCTCAGTTGGATAAAAATATTAGAACGAAGGAACAACCAGTCAAACGAAAAAGACATTAACTGTAAACATGCACACAAATAAGCCTACCATAACTTTTATTCCACTCATAATTCTATGTTTTGCTACTGATTGTTTATTAGGTTTATTGAAATTTATAGGGCTGGGTTTAGTATTTTGTTGGGATTGTGGCACATCACGTTACACGACTGACTGTGTTTCAGACACCCAGGACAAAGGTACAACGTCGTGATAAATAATCAGACGTTGATGTAAATAATTAAATTCGTCATAAAACAGTTCACAGTTAAAACATATTAATAGTGCACATCAAATATTTGAAATCTCGCGCGCGCGCACACGCACGGCCAGCATAACGACCATCACGCAGCAAAGCCACGCCATTTCACATGCAGCGGTTAACGAAACACGTGTAACAGTATATTTATTACTGCCATGGAAACAGATATATCACAACATGGTAACTTGCCTAGGTAGGTTAAAAAAACATAACGTCTACAGACGTGATTTAGTAATTTGTAGTAATTTTTCGGAGTAAGAATAATTTACGCTTCCATTTGGCAAAAAGCAACACGCCATGTCATGGCTCACCACTTCTGCTAACTTCAGATGGTATCCGTCCCGCCATTACATCTAAATATACTAAAATAAGTATTCAAACATTAAAATCTCTTTTCAGTTGTAAATTAAAAATTCATTATTTTGCTGTAATAAGTATGAAATACGCTACAATTGAAAACTTGTATAATTTTATTGATTACTAGCGATGCGAAACTTCCCGAGTGTGTGAGAGATAAAGAAAGAGAGAGCGACAAGCTCCGCCCAGCCGACAGTTGCTTCCTAAGTCGGTAAAACAAACAGTGTCACTATGGCTGACGCACGATATTTTGCGCTGTTATTTTAAACTGTGAAAATGAAATGTGTTGCCATCGGGGCTACCTAAATATTTAAATGGGCATTGTTTAATCTACTAATAACATACTAAAAAACTAGGTTAAAATAATATTTTAACTGTGAACTATCTCTTACCGGCAGTTGCCAACCGCCGCTGCTCTCACTGTGTTTAATTAATATTTAATACAAAATAAATACTACAAGTTATAGAAGATACTAAGTTACAGTTTATTTTATTCACGAATACAGTACTTTAAAGTCAGTCACAGTGATATATATTTGTGGAATACAAGTTGCTGACAAAACAAGTTGACATGTTATGCCTGGGGTGTTATTTCAAAGGTTCGTTTTTAAAAGTCTCTTCCAGTCGTGAATGAACTATAGTCTTGCCACCAGCCTTCCAGTATCCAGTAACTTCCTAATGACCGAACTCGTGGGACATCCGCACCTTCGCACACTTTCCTCCAATGATAGCAGTAACAATAGAATTATCAATGGTAATTTACGTTTATTTGCAAATTAAACACAGATAATTCAAATGGGTAGGCACAAAAAATATACGCAATTAATATTTTACGTAAAAAACAAGAATAAATTACAAACTAATGAAAACGACGATCTTCTAAGTACGAATTTTGATTGAAAAAAAAATATATATGGTTGTAAACTGTTAGTCATGCTGCACATTACACAAGCCCAATACTAGAATTACATATATGAAAAACACAACAGAAGTTTTATGATAATTACGTATACTTTTTTTTTCGGTAACAATTTTTAACTTATCGCTGTGAAGGGAACCATTACTTGTAAACTCTATAAAACTCCTACAACAGTGTTATAATAATAACTTTTGTTATAATCCGCAGTAATTTAATATATATATATGAGGGCTTATTAGTAAAATATTGTCTGTAAAATCAATGAATATGCGCATATCGGAAAATAAATATTCTGTGAATACATTTTCCCGGTAAAGGTATATATATATATATAATACTTTTTACTTACGTTCTAATAAATATATTCAACGTGAAAAAAATAACTATAATGGCTAACAAAAACAGCTTATTTAGAGCCATCCTGAGCAATTTTTTTTCTTAGATAAAGGAAGAAAGTAGAACGTGGCACCCGTAGTTAAAACTATTGGCTTATCCCACTGTTAACAAATCAAATTTGCGATAAAGTGGGATTGTATGTCCGAACGTGATCTCAAAGCGTTGTTTATTGCTCACCGAGGCTCACCATCAAGATAAGGGCTTTCACGTACTGTTTGGGAAATTGTGCACGTAGTGATGGTATAACGATTCAGCCGGACGAATCGATTCGTTTGGATCAGTTCAATGTAACGGCTTGTTAAAAAAAATCGTTCATTTGTTATTTTCGTTCTCTTGTACTGCAGTTTGTTTTTTTAGTCATGACTCGTTCTCCCTTTCAGGTATTAGTTTTCTCTGTTTCTCGTTTTCGGCTCTTTCTCCATTTACATAGTCTTTCTCCATTTACATAGTCTTTCTCCATTTACATAGTCTTTCTCCATTTACATAGTCTTTCTCCATTTACATAGTCTTTCTCCATTTACATAGTCTTTCTCCATTTACATAGTCTTTGTTATTCTTTTAGTTAAAACGATTGCTAAAGGACATTTTTTTTTTTCGCGGAAGATTTTGTGTACGGGTATGTGAATTAAGAAATTACAAAACTACTGCTTGTTATTGTCGGGTGTCGAATTACAAAACTTTGCGTGTGCAGGCGATATATATTAAAACACATAGTAGTAACAAGATGCTTGTTATAATCAAACTTTCGATTCCATCATCCTCTCAATCTTTAACGTTTTCGGTTCTTGTTCTACTTTTGAATCGACTCAAAAAAGATTCGTTTCGTAGCGAACGAATCGTAGGGTTCGGTTCATTCGATGATTAGTTCATTTTGGACGAATCGTTTGCGAACGACCGATTACTATTGTGCAGTACTTTTAAACTGTACTGGGTACAATGTGAAAAGCGGTAATGGCGGGAGGATAGCCATACGCGCCAAAATGAAAGCCAGTGAAGGCTGTTCAAGATAAAGTGAGCACTTTTGAGAACGAACTTTGAAAAATGTTACTGCCCCTACCTGCATGTATGTATCGTTCACACTGGCATGCGCCTTTTAAAGTTGGTAACGACGGACCGAAAGAAGTTCCGTGTCTTAACGTTGAATTAAAAGTGTTAAGGAAAACACCGGAGAATGTTGTAATTATTTCTTTTACGGTCTGTTTTTTTAATGCATGTATGTGTAATAATTACAAAACTACTGCACTTATACTTTACTATGCCTATCGTTTACTATGCCTGTAATTTAATATACTTATACATAGTGTTACTTTTACTTATACGGAATGTGCGTAAAAGTAGATCTTGAGCAGGGTTTTCAAAAGAGCTCACTTTACCGCGAACAGCCTTTGCCTACAAAGTATACAGACATGCCTTCGCCGTGACTAGACACGCCCGGTCTACCTGGAGCACACTTAACGGTTTAATTGTGGAGGTGCGACAAGTATTGCCGCATCTCCTCTACGCGCATGGTCACTCCGCTACCCAGCCGTCCTGTAGCCACGAGTGTGAGCATCCTACTGTGGCAGACTTCAAAGCAGCCGCTTGAATAAGTATTATAACAGTTACGGTGGTGTATTTTCATGTTTCCCTGTTTGACAACGCAAATCTTGAACGACGTTGAAGGATACTATTTGAACGCTGACAATACCAATAAGCAATGGCGGAGATTAGGGGAGCGAGGAAGACAGTTGCCCCGTAGCCCCGTCTTTTACACTAGTTATTTTAGTTTAGTTTTTGAAAACTTAAAATAATCACGCATACTTTTCTTACGCGTCTTCAGTTAAAGAAGAACTAAGTAGAGATGTGACCCTTCCATGCATTGAGCCGAGACGTCGTTTAAAACTAAAAATATAAATATGTCGCAAGTACACTATCAACCTAAGAACGCAACATGATAGCAGAAACTAAAATTTTTACAGATGATTTATATTCCGTGATTTTAACTTGTTTGGCACATTTTTTATTAACACTATAAATATAAATGTGATCAGTTCATTTTAATATGCCATTTCCAGTAATTTCCTAATGTCGCAGTAATGTGGCGATTTTTTGCGGGGACATAATTTTCATATTTTCCTGTGAAATTCGCGCAAATCTACGCACCCCTAGTTACGTATTAGTGTCTGTGCAGTCGTGACTGCGACGAGACTGCTCGTTCAGTTGTCAGCGCCGCGAGTAATAAAAATCAAGAAAGGCGCAGAAAAAATCATCGCCACCCCAATTTTGGCATCCAAACTACCAACAAGATATCTCTGACGTAAATTATAAGTAATACATAGATATGTTGAAGGAAGTTACCAATGAATTTCTGAATTTATTCTTTCAACAAGCTTATACAAGTATTAAAGAGACACTATTCATTAGAGCCCTCGAATCAATTTGATCATTATTAAGAATTACGTGTTCAACAAATGCCACACACTTGTCGGCGTCGCCAACTACGCAATTCGATGTTGACAATCTGCTCAGTTCTAGTAACCAGCCTCCTCATTCCCAGCATTGAACGTCTTGTTTGCCAACATAAATGCGAAAACTGCTGAATTTATCTACGGTTAGCGCACTTCATAAATACCTGCTTTGAAATTCCAGTACGTACATTTACAATTGAGATAGGGTGATATATAATTTTTTAATAATCGACTTGGGTTTGTTTGGAAAAAACTCACGTCACGGTTTGAATCGGGCGATAGTTATTTGTGCTGGCCGTTCATAATTCTTAGACTTGAGCAAAATGATAGAATCAGTCCTATTTTGAATCGAACGTTGGTGCGTCTCACAGCGAATACTTTTTTAGGAAGATGAATTTTCGTCAGGGAAGGTAAAAATTATGCATCTTTGTTTGTTTTACCTTTATCGTATGAAATTAACGAAAATAATCAAGAAAATGTGCGGTTTTAGCAATAGTCATTGAAGGACAAAAGCATAGTGGCATTTGCATCCGTTGGCTTCAATCGTATGTAATGCCATAATTCCGCTGTTGCAGATTAATTAGCGAGGAATTCAGCTTCAAGAATGCCTAAGAGGGTTGTCGCACGGTGTTTTATAACGGCTTAGTGTAACCGTGCGGGTTTTAAAGATGTTGCTTATCTGAACTATGGCTATGTATATACGCCATTACAACACTTAACTCAGGAACGCTATGTAATGAAAAAACCAAGAGACATAATAATTATGTAGGCCGAGAAACAAGCCAGAGTTAGCTGTTGTAGACATGCATATCATTCTCCAAGAAGATTCTGTAGTAGCGTGTCACAAGAAAAAACTACACAACGAACACCCACAAAATTCCAAGTAGGAATCTACTCGAATGTTACCAGAAAGTCGCCATATGTTGCCGAAAATGATAATGGCACTCTGATACATATCTTACTCGCCAAGACGGCGTCTCGCTGTTGGTTTTCATTGCTTGGAAATTGTTGGCGTATGTAGTGTCATAGGGCGTCTAGGAATTCAGGAGTGAATCAGCGGCGTCTATTACAAACTGCAGTGACTATTACCACCAACATGGCGGAATGTTCTGCGCCAATCAACGCACGGAGACGTGACTTTCCGAACGGCAGGCCAGCTAATAGGGCAGTAGTTATTAAATGTTTGTTTATCATATACCGCCAGGTGTAAACTGTCCACCAAACACAGCACTTACCTCGGAGCCTTTTACATGCAAGTAGACTTAACAAATTGTACGAAAAACGATTTATTAGAAACTCGCTGAGTTTCATTATTTAAAAAATCGTAATATTTGTTGTATTGAAAAAAAAAAACCTTCTAAAAAAATAAGGCATTAAAAACTTCTTATTTTATTAGGAAACACGAAATATTTTGGCAAATCATAAACACAAAATTTTACAAAAAATGAATAGCGTTATTAACAATCGTAACTAGGCATCTCAAATCAGTTAATTAGTAATTGACTCATTCAGGAAATCTCATCACACACTTGATACCTAGCCACTGAGTATTTGTGGTCCGCGGACCACAGTTTGAGAACCACTGCAACAGGGAATATTACCCGACATGCACTAACCAATGAGAGAGAAGGCGAGAGCGTCGTGCAGCCAATAAGAGTAAAGTACACGCGTCTACGGTTCGATTGTGTGTAGTTACGGTAGGTTGATGGCGGAAGAAGGTGACCTCGGGGAAGCAGGGCGACCTCTGAGTGAAGAGAGGTGAGGCCATCTCGGTATGGTATGGTTGGTAGCGCAGGCCCGCCCTCCCTTGGTGACTAACAGCGCACCTCGTCCCCGTATGGTAACCAACACCCGCTACTCGATGCTGTAATAACAGGCGAGCACGAGCTGGGTCGTGTACTGTTCCCTGTATGGATGCAGTTACTAGTAGATCCACGAAATGTTGCTCCGTAATCAAATGCATGTACGAGTTCATTACGAAATGGAACAGTTACTAGTGGCGTGTAGTGAGTTTTTTTTAAATAGGGTAAGCAATATAATAGCCCGACATATTTGAGTGTGCTAGATAACATTTGCTAGTGCCGGGCTGTAGTTCCATTTTCAATTTCTAACAAACGCAACATCCAACATTAGTTATAAAAACGGAAACGAAATGAGTACAATAATAATTAAACTGAATATTATTTAGAGAGCATACTACAAATTATAAGAAAATTCTCGTTTTCCCGAACACTTTCATCCACTTTCCAAGGAAGTGGACTGGAGGATGCAAACAGAACGCCTGCTTACCCTGCCGAAGGAACTTGCGAGTTAGATTTATCGCCAGTTGCTCTCGTTTGTGGAAACAAATACTAAATAGCAGCACTATGCGTGTACAGTACGAGGGTTACGAAAACTCAGAATTAAATGTGTTTATAGTTATCGCCTAGTGTCAAACATTTCCACTATGTATAGGGTAAGCATTGCTTACCTTGCGTCTATGGAATAAATTACACTGACAGTTACCGTGCGCTTGTTTCGCCATTTTGGTTGAAAACTGCTGAAGACGGTGACTGTATTGCATCCAAACAAACTTGGCATCACTTAAATATACTTCGCGTAGTTTACTGTCTGTGTATGAAATATAGCTTAACTGTACTGTAAACTTCTCAACGTTCATTTACTATCAGAACGTTCCCACAAACAATTTGTGCCAACGAGACGTAATCGCACGAAGCATATTTGTGCTCCAGACCTCGTGCAATTTATGCGCAGGACTAGCCGGGAGTGGCATGTTGTAGGGGGTACACTGATGCCCAGGTACTAAGGGAACAGAACTACTTTTTAAACTGCATTTGCGCATTGTAAAGTAAATGTAATTAGACCACGCTCCTCTGATATGACAGCAGTTCTTTGTATAACTTTGAAAATAAATCCACACTGCGTAAGTTTTACACTCATGAGAAGTTGATATGGAGATACCTGCCATTTCGCCCTGATTGTGTCGGTGATGTGGCATGGCAAGGACTCCAAAGGTAAAGTATAGAGATACTGTAGGTCTGAGCAGGATTCATGGCTTACAAATCCTTCTCGGCAGCATCTCAAGATATTTTGTTTGATAGGATTGATATCGGGCGACTTCGGGAGAGAGGCAAGCAACCTGAAGGCAGTGGAGTGTTCGTCCAACCACCCAGTCACATTTCGGGAGCGGTGAGCTGGTGCATTGTCTTGCTGCAAGTACAGGGCTCCTGCAGTGTGCTGTAGGCGCAGAAATGGGTGCACGTGATCTGCCAGCAGGCCCCTGTATCGTCCGCCGGTGAGAGACAATGCACTTGGGGACCCATGTTATCACACGTAAATAGTCCCCATACCAGGATACAATCACCGCCAGCCAAAACTGTACCCTACAGACACGAAGAATCCATCGCTCCATATGCTAGGCGACGTACTCGAACCCTGCCATTCCGTCAGCATGCACCACGCGAGTAGTGTTCGAAAATCGGGGTTCTAGCGCACCTGACGTTCTGGAAGGGTGCCGGGGTACCAAGGCGGCCATCTTGGATGACGTCACGCAGTAACCTCCTGCTCTGTCATTCCTCGTCAACAGTGCCCGTCTTGGTTTTCCATTGTTCCCTTATGCTCCCCCGACCGCACACTACTTGAGCTACTCTGCTATAAGGAAGCGGTCCCCCCAGGATGAGTCAAGGCATGTGTTGCTTACAGCTGTGAGTACAGGTCCACTGCCCCATACTAACACCCCACCTACTTTAATCATACTTGCACTTTATTTCTTGGCGTTTCTGTGTTATTTTCCATTGCGTATGCTGTATCAATGAATTCCTCTTTGCACATACTTTCAGATGCCGTTGACATAAACGTGTGTTTCTCGGGAAAAATCATATGTGGTTTAACAATTTCTGTTCTTACACGTGTTTACGAATAGTCACTTTGCGGCAAATTACTCGTCCCCATTCGTTATTTCATTTAGCGAAAATCACATTTCGTGATATGCAATTGTTCCAGAAATTTTGAGGGTGTCCTTGTTAGGTGGACCATTCTGTATGTAATCAAGCACGTGTTTCTACATTATCTAAATGAAAAACTACATGATTGTTCACTAACGCAATGCGTAGGTAGTAAATATTCTAACAAAAATTGTTGCATATTTAAATAAAGTTGATGTTGTAATACTGTAGAACGTCGACTTCGGGTATCTTCGGTAAGGATTAGTTTTCCATATTATATAGGCTGTACACGGTAAAATTATAATTTTTATAGCTCGTTAAGATTTACTTGTATGCACGTTGTGTTTTCTTCCGCCTCGTGTAAAATCAACATTGCCACGAGTCTCGCCACTTTATTCATGCGTTGGTCAAGTGAAACTGTGAAATTATTACAGAAGTAAATATTTTACAAATCCGCTCATTGTTACACTTCCATGCATAAAAAAGTCATTAAGCGAAATAAATAATTTAAGCTATAGCAAATGGTTACTTAAACTTTTTTATTCGACGTTAAGACCTGGAACTACTTTCCCCATAAATATCGATTTTACTGGACGTATGTCACTTAGTGCGCCGTTAAATTTATGCAAGCTGGGACAAATACTTTTTTCAAAAGGTGAATTTCAAAAGTGTTCACTTAATCGTGAACAGTCTTTGTAGGCTCTTCACGATAAAATGAGCACTTTTGAGGCCCTAGTTACTTTTTCCTTCTGGCCATTTTTTAAAATACTTTAACCACGTTTTAAAATAAATATTGCCATGTATTCCACCGCATTCGGAAATTAACGTCCAAGGCTAAAATAAAGTATATTTATTGACTATTATTCCAAATGAGAGCACTTTTAGAAGTGCTCAGTTGACCGTAAATAGCTTATAGTCGACAGGGCCTGCAAGGGATGGTATAAAGTGTCACGGGCGGAAGAAAGGGAAGTGTGTGGGATTGGGCGGGGCGGGGCCAATGGCGACAGCTGGCACGTGGCCCGCGGCGTTGCTATTCGTGGAGCCGACACGCCACGTGTGCTGCACGCTCGGCGGCAACATACCGACACCTTACTCTCCGGCTATACAGCAGGAGAATGGCATCCTCTCAGCGTGCAGCTACGCCCGGTTGTTGGTATATCGTACAGTATGTTAAATACTGCGCACACTAACCAGATAGTCAATACGATTCATGTTGCATTTGAAATGAAGAAAGCAAGTACTTCGTAATAGTAAATTATACTTTACGCTAGAATTTATAATTAAATCTTTTTGAAAATCAAACAATAAGAGCCTATTTTACAAAAAATAAATAAAAATGAACCCCCTTCAAACGAGATTTTAATACTACTAGGTCTATGATTTTATGTAATGAAAATTAATCATCATGCTTAAAAATATATTTAATAATCAATTTATGCAGGTCCATTTAAGCTATTAAAATGGCGAATTTGGTGACTGAAACGTATTACTTATTAAAAATACTTAATTAACATTATCATTAATGTTTTATTACAATCAGTGTAAATATTATAATAATCTTGCTCTTTTTTCCCTTGCGAAGTGTGTTTTTTTGGTGGTTAAAGGATAAAAAATGGCTGGAAGGAAAAAGTAACTAGTATTCGTAAGTGCTCACTTTGCCGTGAACAGCCTATGCCATTTTATTATGGCCGCTGTTCACGGTTATTTTAATACTTTTGAAATAAACCTTTGAGAAATGTCCGTACTCCCTACTTGCATTCATTTTTTGCACCGACTGGTGAGCGCCCTTCGAGTTGGCAGCAACAGAAGGAAGGCAGTTCCACGCCTTAGCGTTGAACTGAATGTGTCGAGTAAACTTCTGTGAATACTGAAATGATTTCTTTTGTTTTCTGTCTTTTTTAAAAATACAAATAAGTGTGAGAATTAAGAATATTGCAAAATATTTACTTTTCTAATGTCACAGTTTCGCTTGACAGGCGCATAAATAAAGTGATCGGGCCCACGGCAATGTTAATTCTACATGATGTCAGAATACACAGTGTACATACAAGTAGATTTTTAGCAGGGCTTTTAAAATTGCCCAGTTTACCGTAAACAACCTGTAATGAAACGTTTTTATATTTTATAAATAAACATATTTAAATATATAAATGTAATCGTGAAATATATCTCGCAAACAAATGGTAAATATTTTCTATTAAATAATTTTGCCCAGTCCCCAGATATTCTTAGGGGCGGTGTCCTGAGCGGCCGCTCCTGTCCCAAAGGACGACTCTGACTTTATCACGTCGTATTTGTGTTATAACTTGGCCAGGAGTAGTGTACTAGTACATTAAAGCACTAATACACAGTGGGTTAAACTTAGCCTAGACCACGTGGTTTTGACAATTCTGTTGGAAGAGAAGCAGTTGAATGCTGGAATACAGTGATAATTACTTCGCAGCTGGAATACGCACTCTGCCCTCATAGTCTTACTAAGACGTCATCGGATTCGTTTTCTGAGCACGTGGGAGTAGGAATTACCGTAGCATTAACATATTCTGTCCCGTAACAATTTCTTGGTTACATTTGAACGGCATATGATAAAATAGAGTCCAGTGTAAACATCTTTACATGCGGCTATGGGGAAAATGCCAAACGGGCACAACAAAAAAAAATATATATTTTAAGAAAGTTGCTTAGTTAAATAGTAAACTAGCCCCCCCCCCCCCCTCTTCCCCCCGATGACAGGTTATAGTTAGCTCACGATTAACTAAGCTTCGAAAGCTCTGCTTCACCTTCATTATTTTTGTTGCGAATCTTTCCTGCTACTAAAAAAAAATCAACGTTAGCTTGGAGTAATGAATCATGTAATTGAAACCAATTTGTAATTGTAAAATAAAAACAAATAATTTAGACTCTCTCATTTTCATCCTGATATATAAGTTCTTCAGTCGTTGTTTACGTTACATGCAATAAACTGTGCGCAGTAAAACATATGGATTTACAAAGACAAAATCGGTGCATTGGTTCTCAAGTTTTAAAGGACACGTGCACAAAGGCAGGAATTTATTTTAACCAAACACGACCCGAGTGTCAGTTAATTGCTTAGCATGTAGAAGCTATGAGACATTTGATGTATAAGCCAGTGTCACAGTTATCGCTACCATACTACTCTGTCCCTAACGCTAAAAATGTATTCACGGGTGACTTTAGGCTTGTGTATCTCGGCCGTTAAATGGTGAGCAGAAACTCGGCAAAAAAAAAAACTACTCAGTGTCTGATTCTGCCTACGTACATTTCACACACTTCACTTTTGATTATTAGTTTTATATTTCTATATACAAAACGTTTATTTTTGGAATTTCAATTGGTAAAACTGTTCTTGTCTCGATCATTTATAGATGCGAACACTTCGGTACAGGATATATAAAGTAGTTCAGGATATTCAGTACGCCTTTATTTTACTTCGTAAAGTGGTCATCGTTGAAAGACTCTCAGGGTTCATTGATTAGGAGAAGATTCGTGCCAGTTCCGTAGCTTGTACGTAGAGCCTATGAAGGCATGCAATGTTCGTTCCTGAGTCGCCCTTAGCGGGGACATACCCGAGAAAACCCCCCCCCCCCGACCAGCGGCATCGTCTAGCACGATTCCCACGTGCGAAAATCCGAGAGTGACTCGGGCGGTGATTGAACCCGGTTCGCCTTGGTGGGAAGCTCAGCCACTGCGGTCCCGCCCTGGTAGGTGGGACCATGTTCAGTACGGTCCAGCATTCCCCGTTGTAAATGTGGGCTCACAATAAAAAAAAAAGACATAGAGCATGGGATGTAACAAGAGAAAACTTCACACGACCAGAAACCACGTGCGAAATTAATTAACGATTGAATACTTAGATATTTTAGACAATTAAATTTTGCGACGAGTCTGACGTCAGTTGTTGGTAAAAGTTAAATGTTTCGGCTGTCTTCATATTCAGTGTTTTACAGTGTTGAAAATTGACGGTGATTTGAAAGCTTTTGTACGTTTGGTTTAAAACTCTTAGTTTTCGAGATCACGAAGATATGGATAACGTCTAAAAACATTCCTGATAGTTCACTGTCGCCTCTTCATTCGTCAGAATTTACATATTTTTTGACATTTCTTCGTTACTACAGCATAACTATGTTCCTCTATTTTTACATCTAAATAAACAACAACTACAGTCGCAAATTTCCTACACTCTTCTGATTGGCTGTCGCCCTGTGCATCTGCATAAGAAATTACTGTTGCTCTATGTATCTACATATGAAAGTATTGTTGCCCTATGCATCTAAATAAAAAGTATATTGTTGCCCCATGCACCTGCATTAGACATTATCGTTGCCCCACGCGTCTGCATTAGAAATGGAATGTAACAATTCCGTTCTTGCACACGACCTGTTATGCATAGTTGTGGGTCAGCAGGTTCGGCAGAGTATAGAATTGTTAACGAAGTTATTTATTTAAAAGGATGAAATTGTAGGTTACAGAAACGAAGAAAAGTCGCAATGATATAAGTAGAGGAAATAACGGAAAGCAGTATCAAAATCTGTTACGGAATTCCTTATTTACCAACACTGCGAAGTGACGTCAGACTCGTCGCAAAATTTCATTGGCTAAAGATAATACATAAGTATTAGATTGTGAATCAATTTCGCACAAGAATTCTGGTCGTATGAATGTTCCACTGTTCAACGCTGTGCGCTTATGTATGTTGGTTGCGAACCCACCATTATGCTTTAAATAGGAAACCCAGCTTTAGGCGGTTTGTGAGGCTTTCTTTGAAGTGTGTTGGATGGAGACTGTGTGGAGAGGAGACTAGTCTGGAGGCAGGACGGAGGCTGGCTGGAGCGGTGGGCGAGAAGAATGCGGCTGCTTGCCAAACTGGCTCCAGGCCCGGGGCGAGCCAGGTCTCCCTCTCTGTCAGTCGCTCTCTCCTGCCTTGCCTATACCCACACCGCTCTTAGCACAGTGCTATTGTTCCCTACCTCTGTCTGCCTCACTGCGAGCTCAAGTAACTGCGTGACCACTATAAATTCGTACCTTCGACAGATAATTACTGCCTGCAGTGGCGTAGTCAGAAATTATATTGGGGGGGGGGGGGGATCGGCCCAAGGAAGGGTTACACTGACTGAAGTAATGAGAGCGGAGGACAATTAGGACAAATTTTAAGGGAAAATCACCTCGCAGTATAAGAAAATGCACTATATTGCATATTTTTTATTGCGATGGGTTATTCATAATTTGAATACTATTTGTTGGCAATCTAATAGGCTAAGAATTGCGGGGAGGGGGAAGCTTACAACCCTCACCTATACCCCTTAGCTATGCCCCTGATTGTCCGTAAATGCATACAGTGTTTATGAACTCTACCGGAAAACTTACGCAGGTAATTCCTCATCAAAATAAATAAGTTGTGTGTATATATATATATATATATATATATATATATATATATATATATATATATATATAATGCAAAATTCAAAATTGCATATCAATACTTAGGGGAAACATTCATCACATCTGGAGGATTAAAAAACCCTATATGACATAGGTCCGCAAACGCTTAGTTTCTTGACTACAGCTCGAAATACGTAACATACAGTGTATGGCCCGCGGGCAGGATCATGTTACTGTGGAATGTCATCGCAGCATTCATTTGCATGATGCAAGACACCCCACACCACGACACTACACCTAGATCAGTAACTAGAAACTGCACAGGAATTAGTTACACATGTGTGAAAGCTTATCGTCGGGTCCAAAGGAAATGTTTAAAATGCCCTGTATCAGCACTAACACATGCATCAACCCATGCAACGGCATGGACTCTCGGATGCGTTGATGAATCCCTGGAGTATTCCCGATTGTTTCGCAGCCCACCACAATACGGTTACGGGGGGTGTCCACATCGTCCACTGGGGTTGCGTACACACATGCCTTTAAATGCCCCACAAATAAATGTCTAGTGGATTCAAATCAGGGTTCCTCCGGGGCTGGTATGGAAGGGTGTAACCACCTTTGAAAGTATAGATAAAGCAAACGTTTATTGCTAATAACTCAGCCAGAATGAGAGACAAATAGGTTATCTGAGTTACTGGATAATGCATTATTAAACAACGAGGTACAAATCATTAAAAAAAAACTGGTTACGGATATCACCCCCCCCCCCCCCAATTACGACCAATTTTTCCATGAGAATGGATGGACCGGAGCCCTATATGTGCACTTACAAATTACATTTTTGGGTAGTTGAATCCGGAATACTAATTGACAGTACAATAAAACAAAGTTCGCCTTGAGTTTTAACTGTACACGTCATCGTTTTCGAGACATTACTACATAATGAATCGCAACTTATGCAGTGTTAGATCAAAATGCATTTTTTCTTCTTCGAAAACCGCGGTGTTTAGCGTAAAAACACAATACGACTTTTCCATTACTAAGCCGGAGGGAGATAAACGAAAATATAACCGGGCACAAGTTATACCTTTTAAGTACAAATGGGATTCCAACCCATCCGGTTTTATGGAAGGGGTTAATAACCGCACCCAGTTTTGTATGGTTTGCACATCGTCGTTCAATAATGCATTGTCCAGAAACTCGGAGGTTTGCCTTTAATTCTGGCTGTTTTACTAACAATAAACTTCTGCTTCAATTACTCTTTCAAGGTTGGTTACATCTTCCCGGAAAAGATTTAGGCTACATGTACTAGTGTATCTATTTTCAGCCTAGTTGTTGATGAATCATCTGCCGAAATTTGTGGGTAGAGCTCATATCCATCCTGTATATAGTTTTAGCAGCGCTGCATGTCGGGACATCTGTATTTAGCTTACCACAGGCTAAGGTGCGGGGGCGCCAAGGGTGATAAGAGACCTGCACATCACGTGCCTCGTCATAACCTCTAATGCGTAATACATCGAACTGACGTGCATCTTTTCCAGTTTCAACTATCCTGTGCGAGACTTCCAGCAATTACTTTCTCATTTTATGACTTAATAAGCTGAACTGCACATCCCTGTACTGCGTTAAACATCCTGAAGCGGAAGTTTTCGTACGAAAAAAAAATTGTGAAAATACGCTTTGTAAGCATTGCCACTTTTTTTTTCAAAGGAGGTCACTTTATGAACAGGTGTCCTCACCGTTTGGCGACTCGGTAAGTGATTTCCTAGTTGAATAGTTAAAGTGATGTAGGTTTCTTGAATTGACAGGTTCTGGTCGGCGCTTAAAATTATTGTCTTGCCATCTTGTTGATGTACTGTAGCTCTCTTTATAGGAAAGTAGTCTCGGTGTTTGCGTTTGTAGGCTGTTCACAGTAAAACTAGCATTTTTGAAAGCCCTGCTTAAGATCTATTTGTATACACGTTGCGTATTCTTCAGCTTTATGTAAAATTAACATTGCCCTGGGCCTCAAGTCAGTCAAGTGAAACTATGGAATTATTACGAAAGTAAATACTTTACAAATTTGCTCATTTTTACACTTCGATGCATTAAAAAACAGAAAGCGAAGCAAATAATTTTCAGTTATCACAAATGGCTACCTAACACTTTTTATTTGATGTTAAGACATAGAAATACTTTCTATCCATCATTACCAACTTTACTGGGTGAATGTCACTCAGTGCTCCCGTTAAAATATATGCATGCAGGGGCAGTGATTTTTTTAAAGGTATATTTTTAAAGTGCTCACTTTATCGTGAACGGCCTTTTTTACGCGCGTATCAGCAAATAAATGTTATATGAAAAAAATTCAAATAAAATGTAAAAAATAATTAATCGAGTTTCGGCAGGTGTAGCAGATCTGATTGCTAGTTAAACTAAGAGTGCGTATCAAAGCCTTTGACGGCATGGCGTGACCAACTGAGCAAAATAGTTCCGTGTCTTATTAGTGTCGTTCAAATTGTAATGTTAAACTTGCAGATCTCGGAATTTGGTTTATTTTTGTTTTATACATATATTTGTAGGAACTGGACAATTTCGCGGGTTCAAAATTTTCTTCATTGGCTGCTGCACCAGTGAGGAGGTAATTATACTCCAAATATGGCAATACAGAATTCGGCGACTTTTTTCCCTTAGGAGTTTACTTAATAAATCGGTCTTACAGCGCTGATTTTACTCATATCTTCCCGTTGCTCATATCTTGTATGCTCAGATCTTCACTTTCTCAAAGGTATATATTTAAAGGATAAGCTAACATACCAACTATTTAAAAAAAATATCTGTCCGTTTTCAACACAATATAAAATTAAATATGTTATTGTAATCCGTTTTATGTCTGTCAAAACAGCCAAAGCATTAAGACATTAATTACCAACACCGACAACTGACGTCGGACACGTCGCAAAATTTCATTGGCTAAAAATAATATACATATTCAGTTGTGAATAAATTTCGCACAAGGTTTCTGGTTATGTGAATGTTCTACTGTTATGTCCTGTGCTCTATGCGCGTATGTTTTTTTGATACTGAACCCACCATAAGACTGGCATTTATGGTATTTCAGTGACAAACTAACGAAAACTGTCGCTGTATCGCTGTTGTGTTCTTCAGACAAACTCCCGATGGAGAAAGTGTGTAACGAACTGCTGATGAGACAGATTTAGGTTCTATTGTATTTCTACAAAATAAAACATCCCTTGAACATTTGCTACTGTGTATATTAATGTTCGCCAGAGCTGCTTTCCAAAATACACAGTACAGCTAGTGAAGTGGACCTTGGGCTCAGTGCTGCCATATTGTGCAACTGGAGATTAGCTTGTTCCTATCCAAAATGCGTGCCGTAGAGATAAATTAAATGAATTTTGATATTGTTGGAGGGCATTGTAATGGCTAAAGAGAGACAGACATTTCACCAATTGATTTGGGAACTGGCTAAAACAGTCGTCGTATACTGCAGGAATAGTCGGTGGTCTATCATATTTTAAAATAAATATTGCCATGTAAGTAACAAACACAGTGTGTATATTCCATCACATTCGGAAGTCAACGCCTAAGGCTAAAATAAAATGTATTTGACTATCGTTCCAAATTTGAGGGCTTTCGAAAGTTTTCGCTATACCGTGAATAGCCTAGAAGGGTAACACAATATTAAAAATGTCCTCTCCAAACGAATCCGTAAAATTTTCTGGTCTGTAGTAGTGAAGACAAATTCAGTGTTTGACTGATAATTTACAGAACTATGATAGTTAATAGAAGGTATTCTGTAATGATAAAAAAAGAAACATATTTTACGTGCTCACTACTTCGCATCCCGCGCGAGCGAAGAGGAGAGAAAGAGTCGTTATACGATAGCGGCGGCAGCGCGAGTGATTATGCCGGTGGCCACCTATCAGTTACATACAGCGAGCCGACAAGACAATCTCTTTTGCTGCGCATTATGTTGACCCGGGCGAAGGGGCGCTGGTCTGGTCCACCGCGAAGAGCACGTGTTCACTAAGCGAGTTAGTAGGAGGTTGAACAGGCCTCGGCCCCATCAAGGTGGCTCATGTCGGCTAACCCGGCATGGGATGTTGACAGGTGAGGTTGGTAGCACTCCACCCACTGCGATTGGAAAGAGCGTTATCTCCTCCTATTGGACTGCATTCATCTGCAGCCAATTAAAGCGTAATGGGTATAACATTCTTGTGTGGCTGTACTGCATTCTAATTGCCCTGTAGGTGTGCACAGTCCGAACGTGGTGGCGTTGTGGTCTGAAGATCTTTTAAGGACTTGTGGACACTGACTCGCTCTGGAAGTTGTCTCCTGTAGTACCCAATGGGACCAGGCACAGCAGGATCCGCCTGACTCGGCTGCGAGATAACAGCAACACATGACTCTGGTCGTATTGATTTCTGCGTTTATCTGAAGATTGCTCTGGATTACTGACCTCGTTCTCTCAGCGCGACTCGGGGTGCGTTGAACCTTCCAGATGGTCAGGCTGAACGATATATAAGTGTGACGGGCCTCCGGGCCGGGAGTTGTGTTGAAGTTGATGAGTGAATGAGTGGCTTAGTTCCGAGCGATAGAAGACGAGCAGCGGGAGAACCAGTGGACCAGTGAGATTACGGGTATCAAGCAGTGAAGTGTGCGGCTGGCAGGCTGGACTGTTGGACTAAATGCGTGAGTGAGAGATAATAAATTGTGGCGACAGATAGACTGAACACGTGTTGATAATGAGTATAGGTTAATTGACTGTAACCAACACACAATTAAGAAGAGCATTAATTAGATTTGAAATAGACGTCAAATATTGCGCTCCACTATTAAATAGAAAGAGTAAAAGCGAGGACAGAAAATCAAATGCTATAAAAAATAGCCGTGTAAATAAAGTAAAAATAAAATTTAGTTATTTTATTTTTATTAATACATCCATCCCTCACGAACTCAGATACGCCCCTCAGACGGATTTAAAAAAAAATTAGTGTTTCCAAATCTACACGCCTTCATAAAACCTTTGTTAATAAAGGACTTGGAAATTTTCTTTAACGACTTAGTAACACAAACCCTTTAATTTGCATAAGTTATTTAGAGACTAAAGAGTTAGTTGATGCATTTTCGGCTGCCATCGTGTTGACAAGTATTACTCCGTAGCATTTAATTAGCAGTCTACGTTATGCAAAATGCATTTGAATACAGTTCCGAGACAAATATCAAGGAGATTTAATCAGGATACTGTCCACAAGATATTGCAACACACAATTCAGAATATTTTTGTATCTTCGGCGCATACGGCATTGATAAACATGTCTGTTAGCGCACACACTTGCTGACAGCTGTAATGATGAGATCGGATACCAAGTACGACTTCGTATTTGTTACGTATGTATTGTGAGTTAGCTTCACTTTTAAATATTAAAGGAAACATTTCGTTCTTTTCCCATTCATATTGTCTAAATAAGGAGTTTATTTTTGGATAAGTGCAGCCACAATTGCAGCGAAATTTTTCCCGTCCTGTAGGTGCAGATGGATAGGTAAACCGGTAAGGTTTTTTCTTATTTATTGTTTACATCGCTCGAGAATATAGATAATTCATTGGCATTATTTCAGACGTTGTAATAAGGTTTGGTTTGTCAACGGTGGTGTTGTGGTTAATTAATTATCCACTTGATGTTTTGTCTGTTTAAACGGCAACAACTGTGGTTCACTATTGTAAGTTAGTTCAGGTGGGCCCGCCCGTTAGGTTAGAACACTAGGTACGGTTAAAAATAAAGCTGGAAAAATATGTTTACGAATAAACCGTTTTTTTTTTTAACCGAATTATATTTTCAGTCATTTGATTTTTGAAATTCACACACATGTAATTTATCGGCTTTTCCTCGGCTATCTTAGCTGCACTCCACGAGAAGAGAATACACTTAAACGTTAAAAATTTATTCATATATTTAAACCTAACATTGTAGAAACATGTGCTTGGTTACACATTTTCATTTCGACGGTGGTACCACTGTATTCTATGTGCGCTTCACAAGTGGAATTTTTTACCATGTGTATTTTCATGAATATTTACATGAAACTGTTGATAAAATAGCATTTTCATGTTTATGAAGACTTGTTTTCTCCAATGCATTTGTGGTATGAAATAACTCTGGATAAATGACGCAATTGATAATTTTGCCTGAAAGATGTATGCCAGAATTTGAATAAATCAATTAATAAACATGTTGGCGACTTAAAAGGCTTTGTCTACCAACATAACAAAGTGAAATTGTGTAGTTTTCCTCTGGGTTCTAACATTGGCAGTGCTTACTTCTACTATGGGTTGGGAAGATCAATGTTAAAAGTTTGGCAAAGGGACAATTTTGCCACTAGATAAGCGCTAGGGTCGCATGTATAGGCCTATCTGATTTGATCTATTTTCTACATTAAACAGGATAATTGCACGCAAATTTTCTCTTATTATTCACGTCGCATAAAATTTTAATCAGGTTCTATTTTGGAACATTGCGTACCTAGTAGCGGAAATTTTCTCATGTAAGAAATTTCGTTTTGTTTCTAGTATGAGTAGAATAAAACCTACGTGGTACTGCAGACTCTACTACGGCCGATTTCGGCAAACAAATAAATAAAATATGGCTCTGTCACCATACCGTTTAGTTGTAACTCTTATCCTTGCATGATCATTATGCTGAATTTACAATGGCACGACTAGGTCTTCCCGACAGTCAGACACTACGTTACAGGCCGATCATTTCCGCCACCAAAATTAGTTCGTTTACAATACCTCGACAGTTTCTTTCCGACAAATGTTGCGTGGCTTTCGGCAAAATCCTAGTGTGGCCAGTAACTTGCTATGGAATGTGAAGAAATCACAGATCATTGTACACCATTTTGTTTCGATAACTTTGTAAACGAAGTATTCGTGGATTTTGGAGCAGTTATTTTTCCATGAATATTTATTTTTGTCAATTCATTAGCTTTCTGCTACAAGAAAACCAGGATTTACACGTAAAAAAAAAACACATGACATTATGTTTTGTAAGGTTATGTTTCTGTTTCTTTTTCTACTGCTAGGCGAGACCGACCGGCCCGACACTTGACGAAAGTAGAAGTATAATCTACTTTTGTCGGGGCTGCGTTTGTCGGGATGACCTTGCTCCTGATTGGCTCACGAAAAATTTTCGTTTGTGTCGGGGCTGTGTTGTCGAACTGTCGGGTTATGCCGGAATCACACAGCCCCGACCAACAACACGACTGGACCAAAAACGCAACCGCGGCACATTTCAATGTGACTACTTGAATTTACAGCACGACCGACACCACGCTCTCGGCATTTAACCTAACTATTTAGAAGGCGCTGATAGGCTACGTAAGTTTCAAAGGTGGTGAACAAGAGGGAAATTTGCTATACACAGTGATGACAAATTGGTATCGCTAATGCATACAAAGGTAAAATTATTATTTTTAATAGTTAGATACAGTAGTGTTTTCAATTTACTTTTCTTTGAAGCTACGTATTTACCATTGTAAGGAAAGCTTGCAATACAATTTAATTTTGCAATGTTGTCATTCTGCGCGTCTTGCCGCACGACACGACGAAGAATAGAAATCATTCCTACTTCAAAATTGCTGTTCGGACAACAGAATCGGTCGGGCTTAACAGTATATATCTTTTATTTCATTGGCTGTTGGCCGTCGTGTCGTGCGCGTCGAGGCTATGAGATTCCGGCATTATTGTAAATCC